>JBBAXF010000036.1:1800000-2322000 GCA_037837765.1 Delichon dasypus
TAGTAGCTGTCACGTTGAACAAACTCTGCTCCCCGACACCAGTGAACACTGCACTCGCTATGTATGCTTCCGTTCATCTGTTTGCGCTCGGCACAGCCCAAGTGAGTTTTTCATTTGTCCTAGCAAGAAAACATGATCCTGCAGCATTTCTCTGCTTCGCTCAGTGATTTCTGAGATTCTGATACTAGGGTGTCTGTTTTCCATCTTTGCAACACGCAGAGAATGCAAGCTGAGGTCTGCTTGCTGTGTTTCCATGTTAGAAGCTGTCAAGGTGAACAAGCTCTGCTTTGCGAGAACAGTGCACACAGCTCGCACTGTGGATGCTTCTGTTCATCGTTTTGCACTGTGCACAGCCCAAGTAAGTTTTTCCCTTTTTCAAGCAAGCAAACATGGTCCTGCAGCATTTCTCTGCTTCTCTCTGTGATTTCTGAGATTCTGATGCTGGGGTGTCTGTTCGCCACATTTGCAGCAAGCAGTGCATGTGGGTTCCTGACTGCTTGCTGTGTTTTCATGTTAGAAACTGTCAAGTCGAACAAGCTCTGCTCTGTGAGAACAGTGCTCACAGCACTCACTGTGTATGCTTCTGTTCATCCGTTTGCATTGTGCACAGCCCAAGTATGGTTTTCATTTGTCCTAGCACGAAAACATGCTCTTGCAGCATTTCTCTGCCTCTCTCTGTGATTTCTGAGATTCTGATGCTGGGGCGTCTGTTTTCCATGTTTGCAGCAAGCAGAGCATGTGGATTGCTGTCTCCTTGCTCTGTTTCCATGTTAGAAGCTGTCAAGTTGAACAAACTCTGCCTTGCGAGAACAGCGCCCACAGCTCTCGCTGTGCATGCTTCTGTTCATCGGTTTGCACTGCACACAGCCCAAGTGAGTTTTTCACTTTTCCAAGCAAGCAAACATGCCCCTGCAGCATTTCTCTAATTCTCTCTGTGATTTCTGAGATTCTGATACTAGGGTGTCTGTTTTCCATCTTTGCAACACGCAGAGAATGTAGGCTGAGGTCTGCTCGCTGTGTTTCCATGTTAGAAGCTGTCAAGGTGAACAAGCTCTGCTTTGCGAGAACCATACACACAGCTCTCACTGTGTTTGCTTCTGTTCATTGGTTTGCGCTGTGCACAGCCCAAGTGAGTTTTTCACTTTTTCAAGCAAGAAAACATGCTCCTGCCGCATTTCTCTGCTTCTCTCAGTGATTTCTGAGATTCTGATGCTGGGGCGTCTGTTTTCCATGTTTGCAGCAAGCACAGCATGTGGGTTCCTGTCTGCTTGCTCTCTTTCCATGTTAGAAGCTGTCAAGTCGAACAAGCTCTGCTATGCGAGAACAATGCACACAGCTCTCACTGTGTTTGCTTCTGTTCATCTGTTTGCACTGTGCACAGCCACTGGTGTTTTTCATTTGTCCTAGCAAGCAAACATGCTCCTGCAGCATTTCTCTGCTTCTCTCAGTGATTTCTGAGATTCTGATGCTGGGGCGTCTGTTTTCCATGTATGCAGCAAGCACAGCATGTGGGTTCCTGTCTGCTTGCTCTCTTTCCATGTCAGATGCTGTCAAGCAGAACAAGCTCTGCTCTGCGAGAACAATGCACACAGCTCTCACTGTGTATGCTTCTGTTCATCTGTTTGCACTGCGCACAACCCATTTGTGTTTTTCGTTGGTCCTAGGAAGCAAACATGCTCCTGCAGCATTTCTCTACTTCTCTCTGTGATTTCTGAGATTCTGATGCTAGGGTGTCTGTTTTCCATGTTTATAACAAGCAGAGCATGTGGGCTGCTGTCTGCTTGCTCTCTTTCCATGTTAGAAGCTGGCAAGCTGAACAAGCTCTGCTTTGCGAGAACAGTGCACACTGCTCTCGCTGTGTATACTTCTTTTCATCCGTTTGCACTGTGCATGGCCCATGTGAGTTTTTCATTTGTCCTAGGAAGCAAACATGCTCCTGCAGCATTTCTCTACTTCTCTCAGTGATTTCTGAGATTCTGATGCTAGGGTGTCTGTTTTCCATGTTTGCAGCAAGCAGAGCATGTGGGCTGCTGTCTGCTTGCTGTGTTTCCATGTTAGAAGCTGTCAAGGTGAACAAGCTCTCCTTCGCGAGAACAGTGTGTTGTGTTCCTCTGAGGAATGGTTTTTCCCCTCAGAGTCCCCCTGAAACCTGTGCTATGTAGTTCAACCCTTTTTCCCTATCATACCTACTCCTGACCCTATTGGCTCAGGGCCAATATCTTTCCTTGGCCCAAAACTAGATATACCCCTGTTCCTTCCTGGTTCTCTCTCTCTCTCCTCGGCCTCCTGGAACATCACATCGAGAATAAAGCTTGGACGGAAGCTGGGGGTGAGAGCCACTCTTTTGAAATCTCTATTCTGTCTCTCTGAAAATATATTTCCCTAAAACCCCTGAATAACTGAGCTAGCAAGAGCCGGGGGGTGGCTAGAGGGAAGTAATATTTTCAGTTGGCCCCCAACGTCGGTTTGTTATGAAATATTAATAAGCCCACGCATGAAGAGGGACTCCCTATTTAAGGGGTTAATAATCTCTTTGGGAGGCACAACTACCTGGCCCCTATCGGCTGTTTTAGAGCAGCTCGGGGCGGCAGGACAAGGTCGGGAGTTCGCTTTTACTACAAAAGTGAATCGACCTTAGACAGAAAACCCTGACGTTGCAACACGTGCTGCGGGGTCCGCTAGAAGATCCCTATAGTTTAATAGTGAGAGGGCTTTAGGACCCTGCGCTGCAGTGTGTTTGCGTAACGCGGTTTGAGATTTTTTTCTCTGCGGAACGGCTGAGTTCTGTGTACTGGGGAAAACCGCGTGATTTTTGGAGTGGGCTCGCTACGGGAGGGTCCCGGGACAGAAGCCGGCACCGGGACACCCCCCTGCCCGTGTCCCCGCAGTCGGGAGAAGCGGCCAGAGACGGCCGCCCCGAGCCGCGACCAGCCCGCCTTGTCTCTTATCTCGGGAGCGAGCGGGACGCGGCGGTGTCTTTAGTTTTTCACGTCAGGGGAGAAGATTTTTCAAACACTTTGCCTTTTAAAACATCAGAAACATGGGCATACATTTATCGAGAAATCAAAAGAGTGCTTTTAAACAACTTAAAAATATTTCAAAATATCTAAAATTTCCTAATAAGCTCTTAATCAAATTTATTTCCTGGCTGTCAGCTGAGATTCCAGACAGTACTCTAGAAGATATAAATTCTGTTTCATTTTGGGATGATGTGGGAAAATTAATAACTTTAAAAGTTGAAAATGGGGAAAACAAAATTTCTTCATTTATTCCAATATTCTTACAAGTACGCAAGAAGCTGTTAGAAGCAGAAAACAGCAGCCAGCCATGCAAAACCTCTCAGCAATACCCTGTTCCCGAGAAGCAGGGATTCCCTGATTCCATACTGGATTCTGCTCCTCAAACCCACCCATCGTCCTTATACCCTCCTCTCCCACCTGTTTTCCCTCAGCAAGATGCACTTTTTTCCTCTCAGAGCTCTGGCCATGTGGATGGGACCCTGGGGGGCTCGCACCACGCGGTCAGCCCTGATGGCGGACGGCATTGCATCCCTCCTTCCCACTATCCCTTCTTCCCCCCACTTCCCGCCCCGACCCCATATCTCTCACCCAATCCCCCACCCCACCCTTCTCCCCAGTGCCTCCCCCTCCCTCCCAGCGGCAGCGTGAAGGGGGAGAGGGGAGGGTGCCTTACAACCACTACTCCCAGCGCGGATGGGGAGATAGATAAGGCAGCCCGCAGCAGCGGAGTCGGGGGGAGCGGCCCCCCTGCTGCAAGGGCTAAGGGGCAGCCTAGCCTGGGGCCCCAGGGGAGGGGGGATCCTGTTGCTGGACCCCAGGGAGGGGGTGGGACAACACCCTCGAGCTGCCTGGGCAATAGAGAAGCAATAGGATTTTTAGCAACTCAGAATATTGATCAAGAAAGCATACCATCTGTGGCTCCTGTAGTACATGCAGGTAAAAGACACGTGCGTAGAGAGTATCTGCCTTTTTCATACCAAGATAAAAAAGAGCTGTGTAAAATGCAGAAACAATTTGGGAGATCTAGTGAAATATTTAAGGGCATGATGAAAGCTACCTTCAATTCAAATGAGATGGTACCCAGTGACATTAAAGATTTATTCAGATGCCTATTAACTCCCTCAGAGTATGACCTATGAGAAGAATTATGGAAAAAAGCTTTGAAAACAGTATTGCAGGAAATTCAGCAAACACCTGATGCGATAGACAGTAATTATAACGACATGACACATGATCATTTGTGCGGTGAAGGTGATTTATCTAGTGCGAATGAGCAAACTCGGTTGTTATCCAAGTCAGTTTTAGATAAGATCTGTAATGCTGCAGAAAAGACTTTTTATCAGATTCCATCACCTGAGATCAAGACCAGTTATGTTAACATTAAACAGTTTCCTTCAGAGAATTTCTTGCAGTTTGTGGACCGTCTGAGAAGTCAAGTGGAAAGACAAGTGCAAGACCCAGTGGTACAGGCAGAGTTGATTAAGGAGATGGCTCAGAGGAATGCTAATGAGACCTGTCGTAGAATCATCCTTAGCCTTCCCCTTGACCCATCACCTAGTCTCGCACAGATGATAGAAGCCTGTATCAAGAGAGCAGACCTCTTCAGTGCACCTGAAAGGAATCCGGGACTGACACACCCAAAGCCTGTGGCAGATGCAGCACCAGGAGCAAGGAAGCAACCGATGTCATCAGACCAGCTGCAGCACATCATCTGCCACCGCTGCAAAAGGCCAGGACACTTCGCCAAGGCCTGCCCAGAAAACCAGAAAAGCAAGTCAAAAAATCAAAAAAACTGAATTCACAGCGCGGCCCAGATTTTATCTCCTTGACGCGCCAAGACAGAAATTTACAAGGCCATACCGTGACAAATGTCTCTCTCTTAACAAAAAAGGGGGAGGGCAGGTCGCAGGGTGTGGGGGTACAGAAAAATAAAAATGTCAGATGTTCAACTAACAATGTATGGCAGCCGCAAGGCCGATATAGGCTCGTGACTACCAAAGGTTTTCATTTCAGATCTACTGATTGGACAGTAATTACAGTGGACCTGCAAAACATTTCACAGGACATGAAGGTTAACCACATGGAACCGAACAGTGAGTATTTTGTTATTGGGGACACAGCACACACACCCTTGGAGGTTGAGGTTGCTCCCATGACCATTAAGGGAAAGATAACAGGCCTCACGCTGTTGGCACGCTGCATGCACCCACCATTCTACCTGACAGAGGGGCAAGTCCTTGCCCAGGCCATTCCTGTTCCGGCTGAAGTCCTAGCGGATGGAAAATCACTGGAAGTCTACTGGGCAGAGGTGGTGGGGGAGAACAAACCTTCTCTGGCATGTAACTTAGCCCATGGGTCAGACCGCCTCCATGTGGAGGGGGTGCTCGACTCCGGCGCGGACGTTACCATTATACCTGAGAGCATGTGGCCATCACATTGGGAGTTGCGACCTGTGGCAGGCAAACTTCAGGGCATAGGAGGAATCACAATGGCAAAAATCTCAAAAAACATAGTGCAAATTGAGGGACCTGACGGGAAATTGGCAAATGTCCGTCCATTTGTTGCTGATTATAAGGCTCCCTTATGGGGGAGAGACACCATGTCACAGTGGGGAGTCCAATTGGTCATTCCTAAGACACCCCAGGATTTTTGGAAATAGCCACTGTGGAGCGCCCTACCCACAAACTAAAGTGGTTGGACAATAACCCAAGATGGGTAGCACAGTGGCCATTGAGTAAAGAGAAGCTCAAGGCGCTTGAGGAGCTTGTTGAGGAGCAGGTGGCCCAAGGTCACCTAGAAGAGACAACAAGCCCCTGGAATTTCCCAGTCTTTGTAATAAAGAAACCGGGAAAGGACAAGTGGAGGTTACTTCATGACCTCCGAGAAATAAACAAAATTATAGAGGACATGGGACCACTCCAACCAGGGATGCCTTCTCCAACAATGCTCCCTCGAGACTGGCAATTGGCTGTTTTAGATATCAAAGATTGTTTCTTCCAAATTCCTCTACACCCAGAAGATGCCCCACGGTTTGCATTCTCGGTTCCTACCATTAATCGAGAAGCCCCAATGAAGAGATATCACTGGAAAGTACTTCCCCAAGGTCTGAAATCTAGTCCTTTCATATGCCAACAGTACGTAGCCTCACTACTGTCACCAGTACGTGCCAAGAGAAAGGATGCCATCATCCTTCACTACATGGATGATCTACTCGTGTGTGCCCCCAATGACTCTATACTCCAACACACGCTTGACCTAGTGGTTAAGGTTTTAACCTCTGCTGGATTTCAATTGCAGGAAGATAAAGTTCAAAGGATGCCACCTTGGAAGTACCTGGGTCTACAAATAGCTGCAAGGACCATTGTTCCGCAGAAATTGGAAATTGAGTGTAATCCCAAAACCCTAGCAGATCTCCATTCTTTGTGTGGGTCTTTGAATTGGGTAAGACCTTGGCTAGGCCTCACAAATGAAGATTTAGACCCTCTCTTCAATTTATTGAAGGGGGAGAGGGAGCTGGTTTCTCCCAGGGAACTGACCCCAGAGGCAAAGACAGCAATTGAAAAGGTACAGAAGGCCTTATCAGAGAGGCAGGCTCATCGATGTGAGCCAAACATACCTTTCCAATTCATTGTTCTAGGAAAACTGCCACATTTGCATGGTTTGATTTTTCAATGGATCGAAGGGCAGAGAGATTCACTCTTGATCATAGAGTGGGTCTTCCTCTCTCACCAAAGATCCAAGACCATCACTGAGCCACAAGAGTTGATAGCTCAACTGATTCGGAAGGCAAGGGTGAGATTGTGTGAGCTGGCTGGTTGTGACTTTACATGTATTCACCTTCCGGTCAAACTTTCTAAGGAGGGAAGGAACTCTCCCAAGAGATTGACCAAAGAGATGTTTGAGCATTTGCTCCAGAGCAATGCCAGTCTCCAATTGTCTCTGGACAGCTACAGGGGACAAATATCAGTCCATGCCCCGCCTCACAAGTTGCTCAATGAGGAATTCCACCTCATTCCTTGTGAAAAGAGGAGTCGGAGACCACTCAAGGCTCTCACAGTGTTCACGGACGCATCTGGGGCTTCCCACAAGTCGGTGATGACTTGGAGAAATCCTCAGACTCAGCGTTGGGAAGCTGATGTGGAGTTTGTGGAGGGATCCCCCCAAGTGGCTGAACTAGCTGCAGTGGTAAGAGCCTTTGAGAAGTTCTCGGAACCAATTAATTTGGTAACAGACTCTGCTTACGTGGCGGGGGTAGTGTCCAGAGCGGAGCAGGCTGTGCTCAAAGAAATTGACAATGAGCATCTCTTCAGATTGCTTTCAAAGCTAATTTATTTAATTTCTCATTGAGAACATCCATTCTATGTGATGCATGTAAGATCACACACAGATTTGCCAGGTGAAGTTGCAGAGGGGAATCGTCAGGCAGATTCCCTTGCTGCACCTGTTGAAAATGCACGTCTCCCTGATATCTTCCAACAGGCAAAGCTGAGTCA
Organism: Delichon dasypus; assembly: GCA_037837765.1. NCBI lineage: Eukaryota > Metazoa > Chordata > Aves > Passeriformes > Hirundinidae > Delichon > Delichon dasypus. The sequence continues at coordinate 1,807,514 of JBBAXF010000036.1, forward strand.
CCAACAATACCATCAGAATGTGCCAGGCCTGATCCGTCAGTTCCAGCTAACACGGAGCCAGGCTCGAGCCATTGTGGCCACCTGTCCCAACTGCCAGGTCCAAGCGATGCCATCGATGGGTATGGGAGTTAATCCCCGGGGCCTTGGCAGTTGTGAGGTATGGCAGACAGACATCACGCACATTCCTAGTTTTGGACACCTCAAATATGTTCATGTAAGCATTGACACACATTCAGGTACAGTGTATGCCTCTGCCCATGCAGGGGAAAAGACTGAACATGCCAAGAAACACCTAGTGCAAGCTTTTTCAGTGTTGGGGATTCCAAAAGAAATCAAAACTGATAACGGCCCAGCGTACACGTCCAAGGGGTTCCTGGAGTTTGTCCAGCAGTGGGGAGTGGAACATAAAACTGGCATCCCTCACTCCCCCACAGGTCAAGCTGTGGTTGAGCGAGCACATCAGACGCTCAAACAGGTCCTGGCTAGACAGAGTAGTACGACTGTGTGGATGTCTCCACATGAGAAACTCTGCAAAGCCATGTTTACTATCAATTTTCTGAACTGTTCATTTGAAAACATGAGTCCTCCAGTGGTACGCCATTTTAACAGTGGCAATCAGTTCAAATTGTCTCAGCGCCCACCAGTCATGATTAGGGATCCAGAAACTTGGGAAACCAAAGGTCCCTATGAGCTCGTGACCTGGGGTCGTGGCTATGCATGTGTGGCCACTCCCTCAGGCCCTCGGTGGATTCCCCAGAAGTGGGTGAAACCTTTTGTCCCTAAAAATCCAGCTCCAGCAGAAGGGGATGAGAGGCAAGTAGCCGTTGCATCCAAAAGAAGACGCCGCCGGATGGAAGAAAAAGAATCTTCCTAGATGTGGACTCCTTCCGGCAGAAACAGAAACTTTTAACATGTTCTAAAAATGTTTGTTTTTCCTTTTAGAGAAAGCCTACCTCACACTCAATCCTGTGATGAACCCCATACAAGTTGTTGCTGAACAGTCTGGCAGCTGCATAGATCATCCCTCAGCTGCGTCAAAATGTCTGGGTGACCCTGGCACAGACACTTCCGCAGGAAAACATATGTTTGTCCACTGCATCAACAGAGAATCCTATGTCCACCTGTCTGGTAGGAATTCCATAATGGGCAGGAATTCCGTCTCGGCTTTTAGGAGGGCCATGTACCATAGGGCGGTTGTCCGTATTGACACCCAACCAAACTTTAATTGGTGAATGGACTCACAAAAACAAATCGGCAAACAAAATTCAAAAGAGAAGTGCTGACCAATTGGATCCAAATTGTAATTCAGAAATTTTTCATTGGGCCAAGTCAAAAAGAGTTGCTGTGTCCCTGTTCCTTCCGTGGGTCGCAGCAGCCAAAGCTATAGGTGAATTGGGCCATCTAGAGCGCTGGGTAGTCAAACAGGCAAATTTAACGTCCACCGCCATCAGCTCTCTCCTAGAAGATGAGGAAATTACCAGACAGGTCACTCTCCAGAACCGTGCTGCTATAGATTATCTCTTGTTACTTCATGGACATGAATGCCAGGAATTTGAAGGACTGTGTTGACTAAACCTGACCTCGAAGGCTCCAAACATCCATGCTGCCCTTCGAAGCATGAACAGTTTGATCGGACAAGTGAAGCAAGAATCTGAGAACTGGATCAAAGAACTGTTCAAAGGCTGGGGACTTACAGGGTGGTGGACTTCTATAGTTAAAACAATTCTGTTATTTCTTGTTATTCTTTTCCTTGTAACAATAGCGTTCAGGATCCTACGCTGTTTGATTTTCAAGGCTATCAATAGTCTCGTACCTTCTACCTCAGAAGTCAACCACATAGAGTTGGCAAACCTAAAGCAGGTTGACTCCCCCACCAATTGTAATTGGTGGGAAAACCCACATTCTGTGTAACCTAATGTTCTTCTTCTAATGTCTTAAACAAAAAAGGGGGAGATGTTGTGTTCCTCTGAGGAATGGTTTTTCCCCTCAGAGTCCCCCTGAAACCTGTGCTATGTAGTTCAACCCTTTTTCCCTATCATACCTACTCCTGACCCTATTGGCTCAGGGCCAATATCTTTCCTTGGCCCAAAACTAGATATACCCCTGTTCCTTCCTGGTTCTCTCTCTCTCTCCTCGGCCTCCTGGAACATCACATCGAGAATAAAGCTTGGACGGAAGCTGGGGGTGAGAGCCACTCTTTTGAAATCTCTATTCTGTCTCTCTGAAAATATATTTCCCGAAAACCCCTGAATAACTGAGCTAGCAAGAGCCGGGGGGTGGCTAGAGGGAAGTAATATTTTCAACAGTGCACACTGCTCTCGCTATGTATGCTTCTGTTCATCTGTTTCCACTGTGCACAGCCCAAGTAAGTTTTTCACTTTTTCAAGCAAGCAAGCATGGTCCTGCAGCATTTCTCTGCATCGCTCAGTGATTTCTGAGATTCTGATACTAGGGTGTCTGTTTTCCATCTTTGCAACACGCAGAGAATGTAGGCTGAGGTCTGCTTGCTGTGTTTCCATGTTAGAAGCTGTCAAGGTGAACAAGCTCTGCTTTGCGAGAACCATACACACAGCTCTCACTGTGTTTGCTTCTGTTCATTGGTTTGCGCTGTGCACGGCCCAAGTGAGTTTTTCACTTTTTCAAGCAAGAAAACATGCTCCTGCAGCATTTCTCTGCTTCTCTCTGTGATTTCTGAGATTCTGATGCTGGGGCGTCTGTTTTCCACATTTACAGCAAGCAGAGCATGTGGATTGCTGTCTGCTTGCTCTGTTTCCATGTTAGAAGCTGTCAAGTCGAACAAGCTCTGCTTCGCGAGAACAGTGCACACAGCTCTCACTGTGTATGCTTCTGTTCATCCGTTTGCACTGTGCACAGCCCAAGTAAGGTTTTCATTTGTCCTAGCAAGAAAACATGCCCCCGCAGCATTTCTCTGCTCCTCTCATTGATTTTTGTGATTATGATGCTGGGGCGACTGTTTTCCATGTTTGCCGCAAGCAGAGCATGTGGGCTGCTGTCTGCTTGCTGTGTTTCCATGTTAGAAGCTGTCAAGGTGAACAAGCTCTGCTTTGCGAGAACCATACACACAGCTCTCACTGTGTTTGCTTCTGTTCATTGGTTTGCGCTGTGCACGGCCCAAGTGAGTTTTTCACTTTTTCAAGCAAGAAAACATGCTCCTGCAGCATTTCTCTGCTTCGCTCAGTGATTTCTGAGATTCTGATGCTGGGGCGTCTGTTTTCCATGTTTGCAGCAAGCACAGCATGTGGGTTCCTGTCTGCTTGCTCTCTTTCCATGTTAGAAGCTGTCAAGTCGAACAAGCTCTGCTGTGCGAGAACAGTGCACACAGCTCTCACTGTGTATGCTTCTGTTCATCCGTTTGCATTGTGCACAGCCCAAGTAAGGTTTTCATTTGTCCTAGCAAGAAAACATGCCCCCGCAGCATTTCTCTGCTCCTCTCATTGATTTTTGTGATTATGATGCTGGGGCGACTGTTTTCCATGTATGCAGCAAGCACAGCATGTGGGTTCCTGTCTGCTTGCTCTCTTTCCATGTCAGATGCTGTCAAGCAGAACAAGCTCTGCTCTGCGAGAACCATGCACACAGCTCTCACTGTGTATGCTTCTGTTCATCTGTTTGCACTGCGCACAACCCATTTGTGTTTTTCGTTGGTCCTAGCAAGAAAACATGCTCCTGCAGCATTTCTCTACTTCTCTCTGTGATTTCTGAGATTCTGATGCTAGGGTGTCTGTTTTCCATGTTTATAACAAGCAGAGCATGTGGGCTGCAGTCTGCTTGCTCTCTTTCCATGTTAGAAGCTGGCCAGCTGAACAAGCTCTGCTTTGCGAGAACAGTGCACACTGCTCTCGCTGTGTATGCTTCTTTTCATCCGTTTGCACTGTGCATGGCCCATGTGAGTTTTTCATTTGTCCTAGGAAGCAAACATGCTCCTGCAGCATTTCTCTACTTCTCTCAGTGATTTCTGAGATTCTGATGCTAGGGTGTCTGTTTTCCATGTTTGCAGCAAGCAGAGCATGTGGGCTGCTGTCTCCTTGCTGTCTTTCCATGTTAGAAGCTGTCAAGGTGAACAAGCTCTACTTCGCGAGAACAGTGCACACTGCTCTCGCTATGTATGCTTCTGTTCATCTGTTTCCACTGTGCACAGCCCAAGTGTTTTTCACTTTTTCAAGCAAGCAAGCATGGTCCTGCAGCATTTTTCTGCTTCGCTCAGTGATCTCTGAGATTCTGATACTAGGATGTCTGTTTTCCATCTTTGCACCACGCAGAGAATGTAGGCTGAGGTCTGCTTGCTGTGTTTCCATGTTAGAAGCTGTCAAGGTGAACACGCTCTGCTTTGCGAGAACCATACACACAGCTCTCACTGTGTTTGCTTCTGTTCATTGGTTTGCGCTGTGCACGGCCCAAGTGAGTTTTTCACTTTTTCAAGCAAGAAAACATGCTCCTGCAGCATTTCTCTGCTTCTCTCTGTGATTTCTGAGATTCTGATGCTGGGGCGTCTGTTTTCCACGTTTGCAGCAAGCAGAGCATGTGGATTGCTGTCTGCTTGCTGTGTTTCCATGTTAGAAGCTGTCAAGTCAAACAAGCTCTGCTGTGCGAGAACAGTGCACACAGCTCTCACTGTGTATGCTTCTGTTCATCCGTTTGCATTGTGCACAGCCCAAGTAAGGTTTTCATTTGTCCTAGCAAGAAAACATGCCCCCGCAGCATTTCTCTGCTCCTCTCATTGATTTTTGTGATTATGATGCTGGGGCGACTGTTTTCCATGTATGCAGCAAGCACAGCATGTGGGTTCCTGTCTGCTTGCTCTCTTTCCATGTCAGATGCTGTCTAGCAGAACAAGCTCTGCTCTGCGAGAACCATGCACACAGCTCTCACTGTGTATGCTTCTGTTCATCTGTTTGCACTGCGCACAACCCATTTGTGTTTTTCGTTGGTCCTAGCAAGAAAACATGCTCCTGCAGCATTTCTCTACTTCTCTCTGTGATTTCTGAGATTCTGATGCTAGGGTGTCTGTTTTCCATGTTTATAACAAGCAGAGCATGTGGGCTGCTGTCTGCTTGCTCTCTTTCCATGTTAGAAGCTGGCAAGATGAACAAGCTCTGCTTTGCGAGAACAGTGCACACTGCTCTCGCTGTGTATACTTCTTTTCATCCGTTTGCACTGTGCATGGCCCATGTGAGTTTTTCATTTGTCCTAGGAAGCAAACATGCTCCTGCAGCATTTCTCTACTTCTCTCAGTGATTTCTGAGATTCTGATGCTAGGGTGTCTGTTTTCCATGTTTGCAGCAAGCAGAGCATGTGGGCTGCTGTCTGCTTGCTGTGTTTCCATGTTAGAAGCTGTCAAGTTGAACAAGCTCTGGTCTGCAAGAACCATGCACGCAGCTCTCACTGCGTATGCTTCTGTTCAACGGTTTGCGCTGTGCAGAGCCCAAGTGAGTTTTTTACCTTTTCAAGCCAGGAAACATGCTCCTGCAGCATTTCTTGGCTTCTCACAGTGATTTCTGAGGTTCTGATACTAGGGTGTCTGTTTTCCTTCTTTGCAGCAAGCAGAGCATGTGGGCTGCTGTCTGCTTGCTCTGTTTCCATATTAGAAGCTGTCATGTTGAACAACCTCTGCTTTGCGAGAACAGTGCCCACAGCTCTCACTGTGTATGCTTCTGTTCATCCGTTTGCACTGTGCACAGCCCAAGTAAGGTTTTCATTGGTCCTTGCAAGAAAACATGATCCTGCAGCATTTCTCTGCTTCTCTCTGTGATTTCTGAGATTCTGATGCTGGGGCGTCTGTTTTCCACATTTACAGCAAGCAGAGCATGTGGATTGCTGTCTGCTTGCTCTGTTTCCATGTTAGAAGCTGTCAAGTCGAACAAGCTCTGCTTCGCGAGAACAGTGCACACAGCTCTCACTGTGTATGCTTCTGTTCATCCGTTTGCACTGTGCACAGCCCAAGTAAGGTTTTCATTTGTCCTAGCAAGAAAACATGCCCCCGCAGCATTTCTCTGCTCCTCTCATTGATTTTCGTGATTATGATGCTGGGGCGACTGTTTTCCATGTTTGCAGCAAGCACAGCATGTGGGCTGCTGTCTGCTTGCTGTGTTTCCATGTTAGAAGCTGTCAAGGTGAACAAGCTCAGCTTTGCGAGAACCATACACACAGCTCTCACTGTGTTTGCTTCTGTTCATTGGTTTGCGCTGTGCACGGCCCAAGTGAGTTTTTCACTTTTTCAAGCAAGAAAACATGCTCCTGCAGCATTTCTCTGCTTCGCTCAGTGATTTCTGAGATTCTGATGCTGGGGCGTCTGTTTTCCATGTTTGCAGCAAGCACAGCATGTGGGTTCCTGTCTGCTTGCTCTCTTTCCATGTTAGAAGCTGTCAAGTTGAACAAGCTCTGCTGCGCGAGAACAGTGCACACAGCACTCACTGTGTATGCTTCTGTTCATCCGTTTGCACTGTGCACAGCCCAAGTAAGGTTTTCATTTGTCCTAGCAAGAAAACATGCCCCCGCAGCATTTCTCTGCTCCTCTCATTGATTTTTGTGATTATGATGCTGGGGCGACTGTTTTCCATGTTTGCCGCAAGCAGAGCATGTGGGCTGCTGTCTGCTTGCTGTGTTTCCATGTTAGAAGCTGTCAAGTAGAACAAGCTCTGCTCTGCGAGAACCATGCACACAGCTCTCAATGTGTATGCTTCTGTTCATCTGTTTGCACTGCGCACAGCCCATTTGTGTTTTTCGTTGGTCCTAGCAAGAAAACATGCTCCTGCAGCATTTCTCTACTTCTCTCTGTGATTTCTGAGATTCTGATGCTAGGGTGTCTGTTTTCCATGTTTATAACAAGCAGAGCATGTGGGCTGCAGTCTGCTTGCTCTCTTTCCATGTTAGAAGCTGGCAAGCTGAACAAGCTCTGCTTTGCGAGAACAGTGCACACTGCTCTCGCTGTGTATGCTTCTTTTCATCCGTTTGCACTGTGCATGGCCCATGTGAGTTTTTCATTTGTCCTAGGAAGAAAACATGCTTCTGCAGCATTTCTCGACTTCTCTCAGTGATTTCTGAGATTCTGATGCTAGGGTGTCTGTTTTCCATGTTTGCAGCAAGCAGAGCATGTGGGCTGCTGTCTGCTTGCTGTGTTTCCATGTTAGAAGCTGTCAAGGTGAACAAGCTCTGCTTCGCGAGAACAGTGCACACTGCTCTTACTGTGTATGCTTCTGTTCATCTGTTTGCACTGTGCACAGCCCAAGTAAGTTTTTCACTTTTTCAAGCAAGAAAACATGCTCCTGCAGCATTTCTCTGCTTCTCTCAGTGATTTCTGAGATTCTGATGCTGGGGCGTCTGTTTTCCACGTTACAGCAAGCACAGCATGTGGGTTCCTGTCTGCTTGCTCTCTTTCCATGTTAGAAGCTGTCAAGTTGAACAAGCTCTGCTATGCGAGAACCATGCACACAGCACTCACTGTGTTTGCTTCTGTTCATTGGTTTGCGCTGTGCACGGCCCAAGTGAGTTTTTCACTTTTTCAAGCAAGAAAACATGCTCCTGCAGCATTTCTCTGCTTCTCTCAGTGATTTCTGAGATTCTGATGCTGGGGTGTCTGTTTTCCACATTTGCAGCAAGCAGAGCATGTGGATTGCTGTCTGCTTGCTCTCTTTCCATGTTAGAAGCTGTCAAGTTGAACAAGCTCTGCTCTGCGAGAACCATGCACACAGCTCTCACTGTGTTTGCTTCTGTTCATCTGTTTGCACTGTGCACAGCCATTGGTGGTTTTCATTTGTCCTAGCAAGCAAACATGGTCCTGCAGCATTTGTCGGCTTCTCTCACTGATTTCTGGGATTCTGATGCTGGGGTGAATGTTTTCCATGTTTGCAACAAGCAGAGCATGCGGGCTGCTGTCTGCTTGCTCTCTTTCCATGTTAGAAGCTGTCAAGTTGAACAAGCTCTGCTATGCGAGAACCATGCACACAGCCCTCACTGTGTTTGCTTCTGTTCATCTGTTTGCACTGTGCACAGCCATTGGTGTTTTTCATTTGTCCTAGCAAGCAAACATGCCCCTGCAGCATTTCTCGGCTTCTCTCAGTGATTTCTGAGATTATGATGCTGGGGTGTCTGTTTTCCATGTTTACAGCAAGCAGAGCATGTGGGCTGCTGTCTGCTTGCTCTCTTTCCATGTTAGAAGCTGTCAAGTTGAACAAGCTCTGCTTTGCGAGAACAGTGCACACAGCTCTCACTGTGTGTGCTTCTGTGTCGCAGTGTCCGAATCGCGTGTTAATCACGCTGCAATAGCTAGCTCAGTCCACTAGATGTCACTGCAGCAGCGTGTTAGGGCAAAGTGGCTAGCTAAGAAAGCCTCCTTCTGCCCTGCGATGGGCACGGAGATGAAGCAATGCCAACCTCAGCAGTCAGAACAAAGCCGGACTCTTGCAGGCAGGATTTAAATGAGGTTTATTGGAGAGGAGAGAGACGGGAGCTCTGCCCCTGTGACCTGCTGCCCAGAAGAGACCCCGGGCCAGGGGTGCACGAGCTTTTTAAAGTGGGGTGGAAACAGGGGTGGCTGACAACCGGTTCAGCCAGTCACGACAACGGGGGGTGTAACTGGGGGTGTAAACTTTACAACAGGGGGCCAACCACACAAGATGGGAGGGAATTCCAAGGGCCCCAGCCTATCGCTCGACCCCCTCCCTGGAATTTTCCAAAAGCCAGGGAAGGTGTCCAAAGTGACAGACAGGTCGACCACGAGGAGTGGGGGAAGGGAGTGACAAAGACAGGTGCAGGGGAGGATTGATTGACAGAAAACGTCTATTTAAGCAACCTAACTCATAAGGGGAAAACCAGTACAGAACACAGGGGTATACAGTGAACTAAACCATTACAAAAGTAACTCAAAAATATTACAAAAATAACTTAATAACTTAATAAAACAATTCTCACACCACTACACTTCTGTTCATCGGTTTGCACTGTGCACAGCCCAAATAAGTTTTTCAGTTTTTCAAGCAAGAAAACATGCTCCTGCAGAATTTCTCTGCTTCTCTCAGTGATTTCTGAGATTCTGATACTGGTGTGCCTGTTTTCCATGTTTGCAGAAAGCAGAGCATGTGGGTTCATGTCTGCTTGTTCCGTTTCCATGTTAGAAGCTGTCAAGTTGAACAAGCTCTGCTCTCCGAGACCAGTGAACACTGCACTCGCTGTGTATACTTCTGTTCATCCGTTTTGCTCTGTTCACAGCCCAAGTAAGGTTTTCATTTGTCCTAGCAAGAAAACATGCTCCTGCAGAATTTCTCTGCTTCTCTCTGTGTTTTCTGAGATTCTGATGCTAAGGTGTCTGTTTTCCATGTTTATAACAAGCAGAGCATGTGGGCTGCTGTCTGCTTGCTCTCTTTCCATGTTAGAAGCTGTCAAGTTGAACAAACTCTGCTTTGCAAGAACAGTGCACACTGCTCTCGCTATGTATGCTTCCGTTCATCTGTTTGCGCCGTGCACAGCCCGAGTTTTTCATTTGTCCTAGCAAGAAAACATGATCCTGCAGCATTTCTCTGCTTCGCTCAGTGATTTCTGAGATTCTGATGCTAGGGTGTCTGTTTTCCATCTTTGCAACACGCAGAGAATGCAGGCTGAGGTCTGCTTGCTGTGTTTCCATGTTAGAAGCTGTCAAGTTGAACAAGCTCTGCTCTGCGAGAATCATGCACACAGCACTCAATGCGTATGCTTCTGTTCATCCGTTTGCACTGTGCACAGCCCAAGTGAGTTTTTCAATTTTTCAAGCAAGCAAACGTGCTCCTGCAGCATTTCTTGGCTTCTCTCAGTGATTTCTGAGATTATGATGCTGGGGTGTCTGTTTTCCATGTTTGCAGCAAGCAGAGCATGTGGGCTGCTGTCTGCTTGCTCTCTTTCCATGTTAGAAGCTGTCAAGTTGAACAAGCTCTGCTTTGCGAGAACAGTGCCCACAGCTCTCACTGTGTGTGCTTCTGTGTCGCAGTGTCCGAATCGCGTGTTAATCACGCTGCAATAGCTAGCTCAGTCCAATAGGTGTCACTGCAGCTGCGTGTTAGGGCAAAGTGGCTAGCTAAGAAAGCCTCCTTCTGCCCTACGATGGGCACGGAGATGAAGCAATGGCGATCTCAGCAGTCAGAAGAAAGCCGGACTCTTGTAGGCAGGATTTAAATGAGGTTTATTGGAGAGGAGAGAGCCGGGAGCTCTGCCCCTGTGACCTGCTGCCCAGAAGAGACCCCGGGCCAGGGGTGCACGAGCTTTTTAAAGTGGGGTGGAAACAGGGGTGGCTGACAACCGGTTCAGCCAGTCACGACAACGGGGGGTGTAACTGGGGGTGTAAACTTTACAACAGGGGGCCAACCACACAAGATGGGAGGGAATTCCAAGGGCCCCAGCCTATCACTCGACCCTCTACCTGGAGTTTTCCAGAAGCCAGGGAAGGTGTCCAAAGTGACAGACAGGTCGACCACGAGGAGTGGGGGAAGGGAGTGACAAAGACAGGTGCAGGGGAGGATTGATTGACAGAAAACGTCTGTTTAAGCAACCTAACCCATATAGGGAAAACCAGTACAGAACACAGGGGTATACAGTGAACTAAACCATTACAAAAGTAACTCAAAAATATTACAAAAATAACTTAATAACTTAATAAAACAATTCTCACACCACTACACTTCTGTTCATCGGTTTGCACTGTGCACAGCCCAAATAAGTTTTTCAGTTTTTCAAGCAAGAAAATATGCTCCTGCAGAATTTCTCTGCTTCTCTATGTGTTTTCTGAGATTCTGATGCTAAGGTGTCTGTTTTCCATGTTTATAACAAGCAGAGCATGTGGGCTGCTGTCTGCTTGCTCTCTTTCCATGTTAGTAGCTGTCACGTTGAACAAACTCTGCTCCGCGACACCAGTGAACACTGCACTCGCTATGTATGCTTCCGTTCATCTGTTTGCGCTCTGCACAGCCCAAGTGAGTTTTTCATTTGTCCTAGCAAGAAAACTTGATCCTGCAGCATTTCTCTGCTTCGCTCAGTGATTTCTGAGATTCTGATACTAGGGTGTCTGTTTTCCATCTTTGCAACACGCAGAGAATGTAGGCTGAGGTCTGCTTGCTGTGTTTCCATGTTAGAAGCTGTCAAGGTGAACAAGCTCTGCTTTGCGAGAACCATACACACAGCTCTCACTGTGTTTGCTTCTGTTCATTGGTTTGCGCTGTGCACGGCCCAAGTGAGTTTTTCACTTTTTCAAGCAAGAAAACATGGTCCTGCAGCATTTCTCTGCTTCTCTCAGTGATTTCTGAGATTCTGATGCTGGGGCGTCTGTTTTCCATGTTTGCAGCAAGCACAGCATGTGGGTTCCTGTCTGCTTGCTCTCTTTCCATGTTAGAAGCTGTCAAGTCGAACAAGCTCGGCTATGCGAGAACAATGCACACAGCTCTCACTGTGTTTGCTTCTGTTCATCTGTTTGCACTGTGCACAGCCACTGGTGTTTTTCATTTGTCCTAGCAAGCAAACATGCTCCTGCAGCATTTCTCTGCTTCTCTCAGTGATTTCTGCGATTCTGATGCTGGGGCGTCTGTTTTCCATGTATGCAGCAAGCACAGCATGTGGGTTCCTGTCTGCTTGCTCTCTTTCCATGTCAGATGCTGTCAAGCAGAACAAGCTCTGCTCTGCGAGAACCATGCACACAGCTCTCACTGTGTATGCTTCTGTTCATCTGTTTGCACTGCGCACAACCCATTTGTGTTTTTCGTTGGTCCTAGCAAGAAAACATGCTCCTGCAGCATTTCTCTACTTCTCTCTGTGATTTCTGAGATTCTGATGCTAGGGTGTCTGTTTTCCATGTTTATAACAAGCAGAGCATGTGGGCTGCTGTCTGCTTCCTCTCTTTCCATGTTAGAAGCTGGCAAGCTGAACAAGCTCTGCTTTGCGAGAACAGTGCACACTGCTCTCGCTGTGTATACTTCTTTTCATCCGTTTGCACTGTGCATGGCCCATGTGAGTTTTTCATTTGTCCTAGGAAGCAAACATGCTCCTGCAGCATTTCTCTACTTCTCTCAGTGATTTCTGAGATTCTGATGCTAGGGTGTCTGTTTTCCATGTTTGCAGCAAGCAGAGCATGTGGGCTGCTGTCTGCTTGCTGTGTTTCCATGTTAGAAGCTGTCAAGGTGAACAAGCTCTGGTCTGCAAGAACAATGCACGCAGCTCTCACTGCGTATGCTTCTGTTCAACGGTTTGCGCTGTGCAGAGCCCAAGTGAGTTTTTTACCTTTTCAAGCCAGGAAACATGCTCCTGCAGCATTTCTTGGCTTCTCACAGTGATTTCTGAGGTTCTGATACTAGGGTGTCTGTTTTCCTTCTTTGCAGCAAGCAGAGCATGTGGGCTGCTGTCTGCTTGCTCTGTTTCCATATTAGAAGCTGTCATGTTGAACAACCTCTGCTTTGCGAGAACAGTGCCCACAGCTCTCACTGTGTATGCTTCTGTTCATCCCTTTGCCCTGTGCACAGCCCAAGTAAGGTTTTCATTGGTCCTTGCAAGAAAACATGATCCTGCAGCCGTTCCCGGCTTCTCTCAGTTATTTCTGAGATTCTGATGCTAGGGTGTCTGTTTTCCATGTTTATAACAAGCAGAGCATGTGGGCTGCTGTCTGCTTGCTCTCTTTCCATGTTAGAAGCTGGCAAGCTGAACAAGCTCTGCTTTGCGAGAACAGTGCACACTGCTCTCGCTGTGTATACTTCTTTTCATCCGTTTGCACTGTGCATGGCCCATGTGAGTTTTTCATTTGTCCTAGGAAGCAAACATGCTCCTGCAGCATTTCTCTACTTTTCTCAGTGATTTCTGAGATTCTGATGCTAGGGTGTCTGTTTTCCATGTTTGCAGCAAGCAGAGCATGTGGGCTGCTGTCTGCTTGTTCCGTTTCCATGTTAGAAGCTGTCAAGGTGAACAAGCTCTGCTTCGCGAGAACAGTGCACACTGCTCTCGCTATGTATGCTTCTGTTCATCTGTTTGCACTGTGCACAGCCCAAGTAAGTTTTTCACTTTTTCAAGCAAGCAAGCATGGTCCTGCAGCATTTCTCTGCTTCGCTCAGTGATTTCTGAGATTCTGATACTAGGGTGTCTGTTTTCCATCTTTGCAACCCGCAGAGAATGTAGGCTGAGGTCTGCTTGCTGTGTTTCCATGTTAGAAGCTGTCAAGGTGAACAAGCTCTGCTTTGCGAGAACCATACACACAGCTCTCACTGTGTTTGCTTCTTTTCATTGGTTTGCGCTGTTGTCCTAGGGTAACTTTATGATGCTTGTATCCCCAATCGTCTGTTCTGTTTGTGCTGTATATTGAGTCCTGTGCCTTTAAGACTGGTTCTAAGAGCAAGGAGAAGCGCGGAGTTTGTTTTGAGAAAACTGCCTGACTCCTCCACATTCTTCTGCGGACGGGGTGTTCGGCGGAGGCTTGGAGACTGCAGGACAGAGATTTTTTTGCTTTTAGTTAGTTTCAGCTAGCTAGGGCAGAGAAGTTCCCTGGACTGTTTTTTTTTCCTTTTTTTTTCTTGGAACTGTTTAAACCTACTCTGGACTGAAAACCCAGGGGAGCACTGGGGGCTGCACCTGCGGCCCACCGGGGCCTGGACTTCGGCATTTTCCAGCAGCGCCGGAGGGACTGGGACTGGTGAGAGAGAGAGAGAGCCGAGCTCCACCCACGGCAAGGACTTTCTCAATTTGCCATCTCACTTCAGAAGGAGAGGTTTTATTGTTTCATATTATTCATTCTTTATACTTGTATGCACTTCATTTGTTTAGTAAAATAGTTTTTTCCACTTTTCTCCAAAGAGGTTTGTTTTTTTTACCAGACTGGTTGGAGGGAGGGGCCACCTGGGTTTGCTTCCTTGGAGGGATCCTATACAGGGGTTTTCTCCCAAATTTGCCCCAAACCAGGACATACTTCTTATTGGCGCCCATTGCGGGGCACGAGAGAGTGGAAAAAACTTGTATTGATTATTATTAACTGCTTTTTGTTTGTTTGTCCCTTGGGTGGGGATTAACCAGAGGCCATGTTGCTTCTTGAATTCCTAATGTCTCTTAGAATTGAGTCTTTTCTGCATTTCTGTTCCCTAGGCTTTTTTGAGATCTTAATACCTTTCTGGTCCCTAGGTTTGTTTTCTTACCCAGAAATAGCTCCAATATTGTCCCTAACATACAGCTTTTACACTAGGGATGCACTATTTAAAATAGTTATTTTGCTGGGTTCGGTGATTATGGCTTACAAGAAGCTTATAAAGATACTGGAGTTTGTTCTGGGTATGTTCGGTTTATGGTTTTTTCGTCCTGCCCTGCGTCCTAGTTCCAGTAGCATGTTTTGGGGATTTATCAACAATTGCACCCAGTTTGTTAGAGGAGGAGTAGGGAATGAAGCTCTTCAGCCTCTTCTTTCCTTCTTCTCTTTTGAGTCAGTTACATCGCTTTTGGAGAAGGTTCAGGGTCTCCTGAATGTTAAAGACCCCACCTCCCTGGTATTTCACCTGGTGACCTTCCTCTATATAGTTTATAGCCTTTCTAGAATGAGTCACACACTGCTAAACACTGTAGGGCAGCAGATAGAGGCAGGGGAGCAGGGAGATAAATCAGTCACTCAGGCTGCAGCCAATCCCACAGCTATTCAGGCTGCAGCTAAACCAGACAGTGAGGCTAAGACACCAGCAGTTGCTGCAGTAAAGAAGGGAAAGAAGCACACAGACAAAACCGATCGACCAGTAGACGATGATTCAGGTGAAGGATCCTCAATGCCTCCTGACACCCAGTCAGGAGTCAAACCACCTGACACACAATCAGAAGGTGAAGCAACTGATGATACACAATCAGAAGCCGAACCAACTGATACAAAATTGCAAGCCCAACCAACTGGCACACAATCGGGAGCCCAACCAGCTGCTACAACATCAGGAGCCCAACCAGCTGCTACAAGATCAGGAGCCCGACCAACTGCTGCAAGAGCAGGAGATACTATTGAGTCCTTTTCCCTGAAGGACCTTCGTGGCCTAAGAAAGGATTATACTCGACGATCTGATGAATCTATAATTAGTTGGCTAGTCCGTCTTTGGGATGCTGCAGGCGAGGCTACAATACTGGATGGCACTGAAGCAAGACATCTGGGATCCCTGTCACATGATCCAGTTATTGACCAAGAAATGATGAGGGAGGCTAGTCCTTGCAGTCTCTGGGAACGGGTCCTGAGAAGTGTGGCACAAAGATATCTGTGTGCTGACGATCTCTATATGCAGCAAACCCAGTGGAAAACCATTGAACAAGGGATCCAGCGCTTGAGAGAAATGGCAGTAGCAGAGATTGTCTTCTCAGATGACATAAACACTAGGAACCCCGACCTGGTACCATGTACACCTGTGATGTGGCGAAAACTTGTACGACTTGGGCCACAAGAATACTCCTCTGCTTTAGCAATAATGAAGCGGGATGAGACAGCGGAGACCGTGCTTGATATGGCGAAGAAGCTCCGAACATATGCAGATGCTGTGCATGGCCCAACCCATGCAAGAATTGCAGCTCTGGAAACACGTATGACGAAATTAGAAGACAAGATAGAGGAGAATCACAAAGAACTCAAGGAGAACATTCTCCAGATCTCTGCAATACATGTTAGAGGCTCTGGCACCACACGCAAACGTTCCCTAGATAGACAGGGAAAAGGCATCCCACGGGCTAAGCTGTGGTCCTTCCTGCGTGATTGTGGAGAAAACATGAAAAGATGGGATGGAGAATCTACTGATGCTATGACACAACGGCTGCATGAATTGTTGGATGGCAAGACTGTGAGAGGAAGTTCTAGCAAGAAGGAAGCAGCTCCGGTTACCCAGGGAAAAAAGGATAATCAGGCTTAGAGGGGCCCTGCCTCTAGCCAGGTAGAGGCTAGGGAAAACCGTGTTTTTTGGACTGTGTGGATTCGTTGGCCTGGCACATCAGAACCACAAAAATATGAGGCCTTAGTTGACACTGGTGCACAGTGCACAATACTCCCATCAAGACATGTGGGGGAAGAATCTGTTTCCATTGCTGGGGTGACAGGGGGTTCACAAGATTTTACTTTGGTGGTGGCTGATGTGAGCCTGACTGGAAATGAGTGGAAGAGACACCCTATTGTGACTGGCCCAGAAGCCCCATGCATTTTGGGCATAGACTTCCTCCGAAATGGGTATTTCAAAGACCCGAAGGGATTTAGGTGGGCATTCGGGATAGCAGCTGTAGAGACAGAGGGTGTTAAGCAGTTGAATACCTTGCCTGGACTATCAGAGAACCCATCTGCTGTAGGTCTTCTGAAGGCGGAAGAGCAACAAGTGCCAATTGCCACTTCAACAGTGCATCGCCGACAGTACAGAACAACTCGAGATGCTGTGATCCCCATCCACAAGATGATCCGTGAGCTGGAGAGCCAAGGGGTGGTCAGCAAAACCCACTCACCCTTCAACAGCCCCATCTGGCCTGTGCGCAAGTCTGACGGAGAATGGAGATTGACTGTGGACTACCGTGCCTTGAACGAAGTGACTCCACCATTGAGCGCTGCTGTGCCGGACATGCTGGAACTCCAGTACGAGCTGGAGTCCAAGGCAGCAAAATGGTATGCCACAATTGACATTGCTAATGCATTTTTCTCCATTCCTCTGGCTGCAGAATGCAGGCCTCAGTTTGCTTTCACCTGGAGGGGCGTGCAGTACACCTGGAACCGACTGCCCCAGGGGTGGAAACACAGCCCCACCATCTGCCATGGACTGATCCAGGCTGCACTGGAAAAGGGTGAGGCTCCGGAACATCTACAGTACATTGATGACATCATTGTGTGGGGAAACACAGCAATGGAAGTGTTTGAGAAAGGAGAGAAGATCATCCAGATCCTCCTGGAGGCCGGTTTCGCTATCAAGAAGAGCAAAGTTAAGGGACCAGCTCGTGAGATCCAGTTCCTGGGAGTAAAGTGGCACGATGGAAGGCGTCAGATTCCCACTGAAGTCATCAACAAGATCACAGCAATGTGTCCACCAACCAACAAAAAGGAAACACAAGCTTTCCTAGGCGCCATAGGTTTCTGGAGGATGCACATTCCTGAGTACAGCCAGATTGTGAGCCCTCTCTACCTGGTCACCCGCAAGAAGAACAATTTCCACTGGGGCCCTGAACAGCAACAAGCCTTTGCCCAGATCAAGCAGGAGATCGCTCATGCAGTGGCCCTTGGCCCAGTCAGGACGGGACCAGATGTGAAGAACGTGCTCTACTCCGCAGCAGGAAGCCATGGTCTGTCCTGGAGCCTTTGGCAGAAGGTGCCTGGGGAGACTCGGGGCCGACCACTGGGATTCTGGAGTCGAAGCTACAGAGGGTCTGAAGCCAACTATACTCCAACAGAGAAGGAAATCTTGGCCGCCTATGAAGGAGTTCAAGCCGCCTCAGAAGTAGTAGGCACCGAAACACAGCTCCTGCTGGCACCTCGACTACCAGTGCTGGGATGGATGTTCAAAGCAGAAGTTCCCTCTACCCACCATGCCACCAATGCCACATGGAGCAAATGGATTGCCCTCATCACTCAGCGCGCCCGCATTGGAAACCCAAATCGCCCTAAGATTTTGGAAATAATTACAAACTGGCCGGAAGGTGAAAACTTTGGTCTCACAGATGAAGAGGAGCAGGAACAAGTGACATGTGCTGAAGAAGCTCCACCATACAACCAACTGCCAGCAGAAGAAACACGCTATGCTCTTTTCACTGACGGTTCCTGCCACATCATTGGGATGAAACGAAAGTGGAAAGCAGCTGTATGGAGCCCCACACGACAGGTTGCCCAAGCCACTGAAGGAGAAGGTGGGTCAAGCCAACTCGCTGAGCTCAAAGCTGTTCAACTGGCCCTGGACATTGCTGAAAGAGAGAAGTGGCCAAAGCTCTACCTCTACACTGATTCGTGGATGGTAGCCAATGCTCTGTGGGGATGGCTGGAGAAGTGGAAAAAGGCCAATTGGCAGCGTAGGGGAAAACCAATCTGGGCTGCAGATGAGTGGAAAGACATTGCCACTCGGGTAGAGAAGCTACCTGTCAAAGTCCGTCATGTAGATGCCCATGTCCCTAAGAGTTGGGCTAATGAGGAGCACCGAAACAACGAGCAGGTAGATCAGGCTGCAAAGATAGAGGTGTCAAAGATAGACTTAGATTGGCAACACAAGGGAGAGTTGTTCCTAGCTCGATGGGCCCATGATGCCTCAGGCCATCAGGGCAGAGATGCCACCTATAAGTGGGCACGAGACCGAGGGGTGGATCTAACCATGGACAGTATTTCTCAAGTTATCCATGACTGTGAGACATGTGCTGCAATCAAGCAGGCCAAGCGGGTGAAGCCCCTATGGTATGGCGGGCGATGGTCCAAGTATAAGTATGGGGAAGCCTGGCAGATTGACTACATCACCCTTCCCCAAACCCGCCAAGGCAAGCGCTATGTGCTCACAACGGTAGAGGCCACCACAGGATGGCTGGAGACCTACCCTGTGCCCCACGCTACTGCCCGTAACACCATTCTAGGCCTTGAAAAACAAGTTCTTTGGAGGCATGGTACCCCTGAGAGGATTGAGTCAGACAATGGAACTCATTTCAAGAACAGCCTCATCAACAACTGGGCTAGGGAACATGGCATTGAGTGGGTGTACCATATCCCCTATCATGCACCAGCTTCAGGGAAAGTAGAAAGATACAATGGACTGCTAAAAACCACCCTGAAAGCACTGGGTGGGGGATCATTCAAAAACTGGGAGCAGCATCTAGCAAAGGCCACCTGGTTAGTTAACACCCGAGGTTCCACCAACAGAGCAGGCCCTGCCCAATCTGAGCCCCTACATACAGTAGATGGAGAGAAGGTCCCAGTAGTACATGTAAGAGGTTTGTTAGGGAAGACAGTTTGGATCAATTCTGCTTCAAGTACAGAGGATCCCATCCGTGGGATTGTCTTTGCTCAGGGACCGGGCTGCACATGGTGGGTAATGCAGAAAGATGGAACCACACGATGTGTACCCCAGGGAGATTTGATTGTTGGGTGAGAACCGTGTGTGATTATCGTTGTGTGCTGAATAGTATGTAACTGTATATTGCATATTGTTTTTATATAGATGTATATGTATGTTTAGAGCTAGAGTATATATTAGTTTTAGTAAATGGACGATATGGGGATAAGGGGTGGAATGTCCTAGGGTAACTTTATGATGCTTGTATCCCCAATCGTCTGTTCTGTTTGTGCTGTATATTGAGCCCTGTGCCTTTAAGACTGGTTCTAAGAGCAAGGAGAAGCGCGGAGTTTGTTTTGAGAAAACTGCCTGACTCCTCCACATTCTTCTGCGGACGGGGTGTTCGGCGGAGGCTTGGAGACTGCAGGACAGAGATTTTTTTGCTTTTAGTTAGTTTCAGCTAGCTAGGGCAGAGAAGTTCCCTGGACTGGTTTTTTTTCCTTTTTTTTTCTTGGAACTGTTTAAACCTACTCTGGACTGAAAACCCAGGGGAGCACTGGGGGCTGCACCTGCGGCCCACCGGGGCCTGGACTTCGGCATTTTCCAGCAGCGCCGGAGGGACTGGGACTGGTGAGAGAGAGAGAGAGCCGAGCTCCACCCACGGCAAGGACTTTCTCAATTTGCCATCTCACTTCAGAAGGAGAGGTTTTATTGTTTCATATTATTCATTCTTTATACTTGTATGCACTTCATTTGTTTAGTAAAATAGTTTTTTCCACTTTTCTCCAAAGAGGTTTGTTTTTTTTACCAGACTGGTTGGAGGGAGGGGCCACCTGGGTTTGCTACCTTGGAGGGATCCTATACAGGGGTTTTCTCCCAAATTTGCCCCAAACCAGGACAGCTGTGCACGGCCCAAGTGAGTTTTTCACTTTTTCAAGCAAGAAAACATGCTCCTGCAGCATTTCTCTGCTTCTCTCTGTGATTTCTGAGATTCTGATGCTGGGGTGTCTGTTTTCCACATTTGCAGCAAGCAGAGCATGTGGATTGCTGTCTGCTTGCTCTGTTTCCATGTTAGAAGCTGTCAAGTCGAACAAGCTCTGCTGTGCGAGAACAGTGCACACAGCCCTCACTGTGTATGCTTCTGTTCATCCGTTTGCACTGTGCACAGCCCAAGTAAGGTTTTCATTTGTCCTAGCAAGAAAACATGCCCCCGCAGCATTTCTCTGCTCCTCTCATTGATTTTTGTGATTATGATGCTGGGGCGACTGTTTTCCATGTTTGCCGCAAGCAGAGCATGTGGGCTGCTGTCTGCTTGCTGTGTTTCAATGTTAGAAGCTGTCAAGTAGAACAAGCTCTGCTCTGCGAGAACCATGCACACAGCTCTCACTGTGTATGCTTCTGTTCATCTGTTTGCACTGCGCACAGCCCATTTGTGTTTTTCGTTGGTCCTAGCAAGAAAACATGCTCCTGCAGCATTTCTCTACTTCTCTCTGTGATTTCTGAGATTCTGATGCTAGGGTGTCTGTTTTCCATGTTTATAACAAGCAGAGCATGTGGGCTGCAGTCTGCTTGCTCTCTTTCCATGTTAGAAGCTGGCAAGCTGAACAAGCTCTGCTTTGCGAGAACAGTGCACACTGCTCTCGCTGTGTATGCTTCTTTTCATCCGTTCGCACTGTGCATGGCCCATGTGAGTTTTTCATTTGTCCTAGGAAGCAAACATGCTCCTGCAGCATTTCTCGACTTCTCTCAGTGATTTCTGAGATTCTGATGCTAGGGTGTCTGTTTTCCATGTTTGCAGCAAGCAGAGCATGTGGGCTGCTGTCTGCTTGCTGTGTTTCCATGTTAGAAGCTGTCAAGGTGAACAAGCTCTGCTTCGCGAGAACAGTGCACACTGCTCTCGCTATGTATGCTTCTGTTCATCTGTTTCCACTGTGCACAGCCCAAGTAAGTTTTTCACTTTTTCAAGCAAGCAAGCATGGTCCTGCAGCATTTCTCTGCTTCGCTCAGTGATTTCTGAGATTCTGATACTAGAGTGTCTGTTTTCCATCTTTGCAACACGCAGAGAATGTAGGCTGAGGTCTGCTTGCTGTGTTTCCATGTTAGAAGCTGTCAAGGTGAACAAGCTCTGCTTTGCGAGAACCATACACACAGCTCTCACTGTGTTTGCTTCTGTTCATTGGTTTGCGCTGTGCACGGCCCAAGTGAGTTTTTCACTTTTTCAAGCAAGAAAACATGCTCCTGCAGCATTTCTCTGCTTCGCTCAGTGATTTCTGAGATTCTGATGCTGGGGCGTCTGTTTTCCACGTTTGCAGCAAGCACAGCATGTGGATTGCTGTCTGCTTGCTCTGTTTCCATGTTAGAAGCTGTCAAGTTGAACAAGCTCTGCTGTGCGAGAACAGTGCACACAGCTCTCACTGTGTATGCTTCTGTTCATCCGTTTGCACTGTGCACAGCCCAAGTAAGGTTTTCATTTGTCCTAGCAAGAAAACATGCCCCCGCAGCATTTCTCTGCTCCTCTCATTGATTTTTGTGTTTATGATGCTGGGGCGACTGTTTTCCATGTTTGCCGCAAGCAGAGCATGTGGGCTGCTGTCTGCTTGCTGTGTTTCCATGTTAGAAGCTGTCAAGGTGAACAAGCTCTGCTTCGCGAGAACAGTGCACACTGCTCTCGCTATGTATGCTTCTGTTCATCTGTTTGCACTGTGCACAGCCCAAGTAAGTTTTTCACTTTTTCAAGCAAGCAAGCATGGTCCTGCAGCATTTCTCTGCTTCGCTCAGTGATTTCTGAGATTCTGATACTAGGGTGTCTGTTTTCCATCTTTGCAACACGCAGAGAATGTAGGCTGAGGTCTGCTTGCTGTGTTTCCATGTTAGAAGCTGTCAAGGTGAACAAGCTCTGCTTTGCGAGAACCATACACACAGCTCTCACTGTGTTTGCTTCTGTTCATTGGTTTGCGCTGTGCACGGCCCAAGTGAGTTTTTCACTTTTTCAAGCAAGAAAACATGCTCCTGCAGCATTTCTCTGCTTCGCTCAGTGATTTCTGAGATTCTGATGCTGGGGCGTCTGTTTTCCATGTTTGCAGCAAGCACAGCATGTGGGTTCCTGTCTGCTTGCTCTCTTTCCATGTTAGAAGGTGTCAAGTTGAACAAGCTCTGCTATGTGAGAACCATACACACAGCTCTCACTGTGTATGCTTCTGTTCATCTGTTTGCACTGCGCACAGCCCATTTGTGTTTTTCGTTGGTCCTAGCAAGAAAATATGCTCCTGCAGCATTTCTCTACTTCTCTCTGTGATTTCTGAGATTCTGATGCTAGGGTGTCTGTTTTCCATGTTTATAACAAGCAGAGCATGTGGGCTGCAGTCTGCTTGCTCTCTTTCCATGTTAGAAGCTGTCAAGTTGAACAAGCTCTGCTTTGCGAGAACAGTGCACACTGCTCTCGCTGTGTATTCTTCTTTTCATCCGTTTGCACTGTGCATGGCCCATGTGAGTTTTTCATTTGTCCTAGGAAGCAAACATGCTCCTGCAGCATTTCTCTACTTCTCTCAGTGATTTCTGCGATTCTGATGCTAGGGTGTCCGTTTTCCATGTTTGCAGCAAGCAGAGCATGTGGGCTGCTGTCTGCTTGCTGTGTTTCCATGTTAGAAGCTGTCAAGTAGAACAAGCTCTGCTCTGCGAGAACCATGCACACAGCTCTCAATGTGTATGCTTCTGTTCATCTGTTTGCACTGCGCGCAGCCCATTTGTGTTTTTCGTTGGTCCTAGCAAGAAAACATGCTCCTGCAGCATTTCTCTAGTTCTCTCTGTGATTTCTGAGATTCTGATGCTAGGGTGTCTGTTTTCCATGTTTATAACAAGCAGAGCATGTGGGCTGCAGTCTGCTTGCTCTCTTTCCATGTTAGAAGCTGGCAAGCTGAACAAGCTCTGCTTTGCGAGAACAGTGCACACTGCTCTCGCTGTGTATGCTTCTTTTCATCCGTTTGCACTGTGCATGGCCCATGTGAGTTTTTCATTTGTCCTAGGAAGCAAACATGCTCCTGCAGCATTTCTCGACTTCTCTCAGTGATTTCTGAGATTGTGATGCTAGGGTGTCTGTTTTCCATGTTTGCAGCAAGCAGAGCATGTGGGCTGCTGTCTGCTTGCTGTGTTTCCATGTTAGAAGCTGTCAAGGTGAACAAGCTCTGCTTCGCGAGAACAGTGCACACTGCTCTCGCTATGTATGCTTCTGTTCATCTGTTTGCACTGTGCACAGCCCAAGTAAGTTTTTCACTTTTTCAAGCAAGAAAACATGCTCCTGCAGCATTTCTCTGCTTCTCTCAGTGATTTCTGAGATTCTGATGCTGGGGCGTCTGTTTTCCACGTTACAGCAAGCACAGCATGTGGGTTCCTGTCTGCTTGCTCTCTTTCCATGTTAGAAGCTGTCAAGGTGAACAAGCTCTGCTATGCGAGAACCATGCACACAGCTCTCACTGTGTTTGCTTCTGTTCATTGGTTTGCGCTGTGCACGGCCCAAGTGAGTTTTTCACTTTTTCAAGCAAGAAAACATGCTCCTGCAGCATTTCTCTGCTTCTCTCAGTGATTTCTGAGATTCTGATGCTGGGGCGTCTGTTTTCCATGTTTGCAGCAAGCACAGCATGTGGGTTCCTGTCTGCTTGCTCTCTTTCCATGTTAGAAGCTGTCAAGTTGAACAAGCTCTGCTCTGCGAGAACCATGCACACAGCTCTCACTGTGTTTGCTTCTGTTCATCTGTTTGCACTGTGCACAGCCATTGGTGTTTTTCATTTGTCCTAGCAAGCAAACATGGTCCTGCAGCATTTGTCGGCTTCTCTCACTGATTTCTGGGATTCTGATGCTGGGGTGAATGTTTTCCATGTTTGCAACAAGCAGAGCATGCGGGCTGCTGTCTGCTTGCTCTCTTTCCATGTTAGAAGCTGTCAAGTTGAACAAGCTCTGCTATGCGAGAACCATGCACACAGCTCTCACTGTGTTTGCTTCTGTTCATCTGTTTGCACTGTGCACAGCCATTGGTGTTTTTCATTTGTCCTAGCAAGCAAACATGCTCCTGCAGCATTTCTCGGCTTCTCTCAGTGATTTCTGAGATTATGATGCTGGGGTGTCTGTTTTCCATGTTTGCAGCAAGCAGAGCATGTGGGCTGCTGTCTGCTTGCTCTCTTTCCATGTTAGAAGCTGTCAAGTTGACCAAGCTCTGCTTTGCGAGAACAGTGCACACAGCTCTCACTGTGTGTGCTTCTGTGTCGCAGTGTCCGAATCGCGTGTTAATCACGCTGCAATAGCTAGCTCAGTCCACTAGATGTCACTGCAGCAGCGTGTTAGGGCAAAGTGGCTAGCTAAGAAAGCCTCCTTCTGCCCTGCGATGGGCACGGAGATGAAGCAATGGCAACCTCAGCAGTCAGAACAAAGCCGGACTCTTGCAGGCAGGATTTAAATGAGGTTTATTGGAGAGGAGAGAGCCGGGAGCTCTGCCCCTGTGACCTGCTGCCCAGAAGAGACCCCGGTCCAGGGGTGCACGAGCTTTTTTAAGTGGGGTGGAAACAGGGGTGGCTGACAACCGGTTCAGCCAGTCACGACAACGGGGGGTGTAACTGGGGGTGTAAACTTTACAACAGGGGGCCAACCACACAAGATGGGAGGGAATTCCAAGGGCCCCAGCCTATCACTCGACCCCCTCCCTGGAATTTTCCAAAAGCCAGGGAAGGTGTCCAAAGTGACAGACAGGTCGACCACGAGGAGTGGGGGAAGGGAGTGACAAAGACAGGTGCAGGGGAGGATTGATTGACAGAAAACGTCTGTTTAAGCAACCTAACTCATAAGGGGAAATCCAGTACAGAACACAGGGGTATACAGTGAACTAAACCATTACAAAAGTAACTCAAAAATATTACAAAAATAACTTAATAACTTAATAAAACAATTCTCACACCACTACACTTCTGTTCATCGGTTTGCACTGTGCACAGCCCAAATAAGTTTTTCAGTTTTTCAAGCAAGAAAACATGCTCCTGCAGAATTTCTCTGCTTCTCTCAGTGATTTCTGAGATTCTGATACTGGTGTGCCTGTTTTCCATGTTTGCAGAAAGCAGAGCATGTGGGTTCATGTCTGCTTGTTCCGTTTCCATGTTAGAAGCTGTCCAGTTGAACAAGCTCTGCTCTCCGAGACCAGTGAACACTGCACTCGCTGTGTATACTTCTGTTCATCCGTTTGCTCTGTTCACAGCCCAAGTAAGGTTTTCATTTGTCCTAGCAAGAAAACATGCTCCTGCAGAATTTCTCTGCTTCTCTCTGTGTTTTCTGAGATTCTGATGCTAAGGTGTCTGTTTTCCATGTTTATAACAAGCAGAGCATGTGGGCTGCTGTCTGCTTGCTCTCTTTCCATGTTAGAAGCTGTCAAGTTGAACAAACTCTGCTTTGCAAGAACAGTGCACACTGCTCTCGCTATGTATGCTTCCGTTCATCTGTTTGCGCCGTGCACAGCCCAAGTGAGTTTTTCATTTGTCCTAGCAAGAAAACATGCTCCTGCAGCATTTCTCTGCTTCGCTCAGTGATTTCTGAGATTCTGATGCTAGGGTGTCTGTTTTCCATCTTTGCAACACGCAGAGAATGCAGGCTGAGGTCTGCTTGCTGTGTTTCCATGTTAGAAGCTGTCAAGTTGAACAAGCTCTGCTCTGCGAGAATCATGCACACAGCACTCAATGCGTATGCTTCTGTTCATCCGTTTGCACTGTGCACAGCCCAAGTGAGTTTTTCAATTTTTCAAGCAAGCAAACGTGCTCCTGCAGCATTTCTCTGCTTCTCTCAGTGATTTCTGAGATTATGATGCTGGGGTGTCTGTTTTCCATGTTTGCAGCAAGCAGAGCATGTGGGCTGCTGTCTGCTTGCTCTCTTTCCATGTTAGAAGCTGTCAAGTTGAACAAGCTCTGCTTTGCGAGAACAGTGCCCACAGCTCTCACTGTGTGTGCTTGTGTGTCGCAGTGTCCGAATCGCGTGTTAATCACGCTGCAATAGCTAGCTCAGTCCAATAGGTGTCACTGCAGCTGCGTGTTAGGGCAAAGTTGCTAGCTAAGAAAGCCTCCTTCTGCCCTACGATGGGCACGGAGATGAAGCAATGGCGATCTCAGCAGTCAGAAGAAAGCCGGACTCTTGTAGGCAGGATTTAAATGAGGTTTATTGGAGAGGAGAGAGCCGGGAGCTCTGCCCCTGTGACCTCTGCCCAGAAGAGACCCCGGGCCAGGGGTGCACGAGCTTTTTAAAGTGGGGTGGAAACAGGGGTGGCTGACAACCGGTTCAGCCAGTCACGACAACGGGGGGTGTAACTGGGGGTGTAAACTTTACGACAGGGGGCCAACCACACAAGATGGGAGGGAATTCCAAGGGCCCCAGCCTATCACTCGACCCTCTCCCTGGAGTTTTCCAGAAGCCAGGGAAGGTGTCCAAAGTGACAGACAGGTCGACCACGAGGAGTGGGGGAAGGGAGTGACAAAGACAGGTGCAGGGGAGGATTGATTGACAGAAAACGTCTGTTTAAGCAACCTAACTCATATGGGGAAAACCAGTACAGAACACAGGGGTATACAGTGAACTAAACCATTATAAAAGTAACTCAAAAATATTACAAAAATAACTTAATAACTTAATAAAACAATTCTCACACCACTACACTTCTGTTCATCGGTTTGCACTGTGCACAGCCCAAATAAGTTTTTCAGTTTTTCAAGCAAGAAAATATGCTCCTGCAGAATTTCTCTGCTTCTCTATGTGTTTTCTGAGATTCTGATGCTAAGGTGTCTGTTTTCCATGTTTATAACAAGCAGAGCATGTGGGCTGCTGTCTGCTTGCTCTCTTTCCATGTTAGTAGCTGTCACGTTGAACAAACTCTGCTCCCCGACACCAGTGAACACTGCACTCGCTATGTATGCTTCCGTTCATCTGTTTGCGCTCTGCACAGCCCAAGTGAGTTTTTCATTTGTCCTAGCAAGAAAACATGATCCTGCAGCATTTCTCTGCTTCGCTCAGTGATTTCTGAGATTCTGATACTAGGGTGTCTGTTTTCCATCTTTGCAACACGCAGAGATGGAAGCTGAGGTCTGCTTGCTGTGTTTCCATGTTAGAAGCTGTCAAGGTGAACAAGCTCTGCTTTGCGAGAACAGTGCACACAGCTCGCACTGTGGATGCTTCTGTTCATCGTTTTGCACTGTGCACAGCCCAAGTAAGTTTTTCCCTTTTTCAAGCAAGCAAACATGGTCCTGCAGCATTTCTCTGCTTCTCTCTGTGATTTCTGAGATTCTGATGCTGGGGTGTCTGTTCGCCACATTTGCAGCAAGCAGAGCATGTGGGTTCCTGACTGCTTGCTGTGTTTTCATGTTAGAAACTGTCAAGTCGAACAAGCTCTGCTCTGTGAGAACAGTGCTCACAGCACTCACTGTGTATGCTTCTGTTCATCCGTTTGCATTGTGCACAGCCCAAGTATGGTTTTCATTTGTCCTAGCACGAAAACATGCTCTTGCAGCATTTCT
The DNA here is from genome assembly GCA_037837765.1 of Delichon dasypus. Taxonomy (NCBI): domain Eukaryota; kingdom Metazoa; phylum Chordata; class Aves; order Passeriformes; family Hirundinidae; genus Delichon; species Delichon dasypus. The sequence continues at coordinate 1,835,004 of JBBAXF010000036.1, forward strand.
CTGCCTCTCTCTGTGATTTCTGAGATTCTGATGCTGGGGCGTCTGTTTTCCATGTTTTCAGCAAGCAGAGCATGTGGATTGCTGTCTGCTTGCTCTGTTTCCATGGTAGAAGCTGTCAAGTTGAACAAACTCTGCCTTGCGAGAACAGCGCCCACAGCTCTCGCAGTGCATGCTTCTGTTCATCGGTTTGCACTGCACACAGCCCAAGTGAGTTTTTCACTTTTCCAAGCAAGCAAACATGCCCCTGCAGCATTTCTCTAATTCTCTCTGTGATTTCTGAGATTCTGATACTAGGGTGTCTGTTTTCCATCTTTGCAACACGCAGAGAATGTAGGCTGAGGTCTGCTCGCTGTGTTTCCATGTTAGAAGCTGTCAAGGTGAATAAGCTCTGCTTTGCGAGAACCATACACACAGCTCTCACTCTGTTTGCTTCTGTTCATTGGTTTGCGCTGTGCACAGCCCAAGTGAGTTTTTCACTTTTTCAAGCAAGAAAACATGCTCCTGCCGCATTTCTCTGCTTCTCTCAGTGATTTCTGAGATTCTGATGCTGGGGCGTCTGTTTTCCATGTTTGCAGCAAGCACAGCATGTGGGTTCCTGTCTGCTTGCTCTCTTTCCATGTTAGAAGCTGTCAAGTCGAACAAGCTCTGCTATGCGAGAACAATGCACACAGCTCTCACTGTGTTTGCTTCTTTTCATCTGTTTGCACTGTGCACAGCCACTGGTGTTTTTCATTTGTCCTAGCAAGCAAACATGCTCCTGCAGCATTTCTCTGCTTCTCTCAGTGATTTCTGAGATTCTGATGCTGGGGCGTCTGTTTTCCATGTATGCAGCAAGCACAGCATGTGGGTTCCTGTCTGCTTGCTCTCTTTCCATGTTAGAAGCTGTCAAGTTGAACAAGCTCTGCTATGCGAGAACCATGCACACAGCTCTCACTGTGTTTGCTTCTGTTCATTGGTTTGCGCTGTGCACGGCCCAAGTGAGTTTTTCACTTTTTCAAGCAAGAAAACATGCTCCTGCAGCATTTCTCCGCTTCTCTCAGTGATTTCTGAGATTCTGATGCTGGGGCGTCTGTTTTCCATGTTTGCAGCAAGCACAGCATGTGGGTTCCTGTCTGCTTGCTCTCTTTCCATGTTAGAAGCTGTCAAGTTGAACAAGCTCTGCTCTGCGAGAACCATGCACACAGCTCTCACTGTGTTTGCTTCTGTTCATCTGTTTGCACTGTGCACAGCCATTGGTGTTTTTCATTTGTCCTAGCAAGCAAACATGGTCCTGCAGCATTTGTCGGCTTCTCTCACTGGTTTCTGGGATTCTGATGCTGGGGTGAATGTTTTCCATGTTTGCAACAAGCAGAGCATGCGGGCTGCTGTCTGCTTGCTCTCTTTCCATGTTAGAAGCTGTCAAGTTGAACAAGCTCTGCTATGCGAGAACCATGCACACAGCTCTCACTGTGTTTGCTTCTGTTCATCTGTTTGCACTGTGCACAGCCATTGGTGTTTTTCATTTGTCCTAGCAAGCAAACATGCTCCTGCAGCATTTCTCGGCTTCTCTCAGTGATTTCTGAGATTATGATGCTGGGGTGTCTGTTTTCCATGTTTGCAGCAAGCAGAGCATGTGGGCTGCTGTCTGCTTGCTCTCTTTCCATGTTAGAAGCTGTCAAGTTGAACAAGCTCTGCTTTGCGAGAACAGTGCACACAGCTCTCACTGTGTGTGCTTCTGTGTCGCAGTGTCCGAATCGCGTGTTAATCACGCTGCAATAGCTAGCTCAGTCCACTAGATGTCACTGCAGCAGCGTGTTAGGGCAAAGTGGCTAGCTAAGAAAGCCTCCTTCTGCCCTGCGATGGGCACGGAGATGAAGCAATGGCAACCTCAGCAGTCAGAACAAAGCCGGACTCTTGCAGGCAGGATTTAAATGAGGTTTATTGGAGAGGAGAGAGCCGGGAGCTCTGCCCCTGTGACCTGCTGCCCAGAAGAGACCCCGGTCCAGGGGTGCACGAACTTTTTTAAGTGGGGTGGAAACAGGGGTGGCTGACAACCGGTTCAGCCAGTCACGACAACGGGGGGTGTAACTGGGGGTGTAAACTTTACGACAGGGGGCCAACCACACAAGATGGGAGGGAATTCCAAGGGCCCCAGCCTATCACTCGACCCCCTCCCTGGAATTTTCCAAAAGCCAGGGAAGGTGTCCAAAGTGACAGACAGGTCGACCACGAGGAGTGGGGGAAGGGAGTGACAAAGACAGGTGCAGGGGAGGATTGATTGACAGAAAACGTCTGTTTAAGCAACCTAACTCATAAGGGGAAAACCAGTACAGAACACAGGGGTATACAGTGAACTAAACCATTACAAAAGTAACTCAAAAATATTACAAAAATAACTTAATAACTTAATAAAACAATTCTCACACCACTACACTTCTGTTCATCGGTTTGCACTGTGCACAGCCCAAATAAGTTTTTCAGTTTTTCAAGCAAGAAAACATGCTCCTGCAGAATTTCTCTGCTTCTCTCAGTGATTTCTGAGATTCTGATACTGGTGTGCCTGTTTTCCATGTTTGCAGAAAGCAGAGCATGTGGGTTCATGTCTGCTTGTTCCGTTTCCATGTTAGAAGCTGTCAAGTTGAACAAGCTCTGCTCTCCGAGACCAGAGAACACTGCACTCGCTGTGTATACTTCTGTTCATCCGTTTGCTCTGTTCACAGCCCAAGTAAGGTTTTCATTTGTCCTAGCAAGAAAACATGCTCCTGCAGAATTTCTCTGCTTCTCTCTGTGTTTTCTGAGATTCTGATGCTAAGGTGTCTGTTTTCCATGTTTATAACAAGCAGAGCATGTGGGCTGCTGTCTGCTTGCTCTCTTTCCATGTTAGAAGCTGTCAAGTTGAACAAACTCTGCTTTGCAAGAACAGTGCACACTGCTCTCGCTATGTATGCTTCCGTTCATCTGTTTGCGCCGTGCACAGCCCAAGTGAGTTTTTCATTTGTCCTAGCAAGAAAACATGATCCTGCAGCATTTCTCTGCTTCGCTCAGTGATTTCTGAGATTCTGATGCTAGGGTGTCTGTTTTCCATCTTTGCAACACGCAGAGAATGCAGGCTGAGGTCTGCTTGCTGTGTTTCCATGTTAGAAGCTGTCAAGTTGAACAAGCTCTGCTCTGCGAGAATCATGCACACAGCACTCAATGCGTATGCTTCTGTTCATCCGTTTGCACTGTGCACAGCCCAAGTGAGTTTTTCAATTTTTCAAGCAAGCAAACGTGCTCCTGCAGCATTTCTCTGCTTCTCTCAGTGATTTCTGAGATTATGATGCTGGGGTGTCTGTTTTCCATGTTTGCAGCAAGCAGAGCATGTGGGCTGCTGTCTGCTTGCTCTCTTTCCATGTTAGAAGCTGTCAAGTTGAACAAGCTCTGCTTTGCGAGAACAGTGCCCACAGCTCTCACTGTGTGTGCTTCTGTGTCGCAGTGTCCGAATCGCGTGTTAATCACGCTGCAATAGCTAGCTCAGTCCAATAGGTGTCACTGCAGCTGCGTGTTAGGGCAAAGTGGCTAGCTAAGAAAGCCTCCTTCTGCCCTACGATGGGCACGGAGATGAAGCAATGGCGATCTCAGCAGTCAGAAGAAAGCCGGACTCTTGTAGGCAGGATTTAAATGAGGTTTATTGGAGAGGAGAGAGCCGGGAGCTCTGCCCCTGTGACCTGCTGCCCAGAAGAGACCCCGGGCCAGGGGTGCACGAGCTTTTTAAAGTGGGGTGGAAACAGGGGTGGCTGACAACCGGTTCAGCCAGTCACGACAACGGGGGGTGTAACTGGGGGTGTAAACTTTACGACAGGGGGCCAACCACACAAGATGGGAGGGAATTCCAAGGGCCCCAGCCTATCACTCGACCCTCTCCCTGGAGTTTTCCAGAAGCCAGGGAAGGTGTCCAAAGTGACAGACAGGTCGACCACGAGGAGTGGGGGAAGGGAGTGACAAAGACAGGTGCAGGGGAGGATTGATTGACAGAAAACGTCTGTTTAAGCAACCTAACCCATATGGGGAAAACCAGTACAGAACACAGGGGTATACAGTGAACTAAACCATTACAAAAGTAACTCAAAAATATTACAAAAATAACTTAATAACTTAATAAAACAATTCTCACACCACTACACTTCTGTTCATCGGTTTGCACTGTGCACAGCCCAAATAAGTTTTTCAGTTTTTCAAGCAAGAAAATATGCTCCTGCAGAATTTCTCTGCTTCTCTATGTGTTTTCTGAGATTCTGATGCTAAGGTGTCTGTTTTCCATGTTTATAACAAGCAGAGCATGTGGGCTGCTGTCTGCTTGCTCTCTTTCCATGTTAGTAGCTGTCACGTTGAACAAACTCTGCTCCCCGACACCAGTGAACACTGCACTCGCTATGTATGCTTCCGTTCATCTGTTTGCGCTCTGCACAGCCCAAGTGAGTTTTTCATTTGTCCTAGCAAGAAAACATGATCCTGCAGCATTTCTCTGCTTCGCTCAGTGATTTCTGAGATTCTGATACTAGGGTGTCTGTTTTCCATCTTTGCAACACGCAGAGAATGCAAGCTGAGGTCTGCTTGCTGTGTTTCCATGTTAGAAGCTGTCAAGGTGAACAAGCTCTGCTTTGCGAGAACAGTGCACACAGCTCGCACTGTGGATGCTTCTGTTCATCGTTTTGCACTGTGCACAGCCCAAGTAAGTTTTTCCCTTTTTCAAGCAAGCAAACATGGTCCTGCAGCATTTCTCTGCTTCTCTCTGTGATTTCTGAGATTCTGATGCTGGGGTGTCTGTTCGCCACATTTGCAGCAAGCAGAGCATGTGGGTTCCTGACTGCTTGCTGTGTTTTCATGTTAGAAACTGTCAAGTCGAACAAGCTCTGCTCTGTGAGAACAGTGCTCACAGCACTCACTGTGTATGCTTCTGTTCATCCGTTTGCATTGTGCACAGCCCAAGTATGGTTTTCATTTGTCCTAGCACGAAAACATGCTCTTGCAGCATTTCTCTGCCCCTCTCTGTGATTTCTGAGATTCTGATGCTGGGGCGTCTGTTTTCCATGTTTGCAGCAAGCAGAGCATGTGGATTGCTGTCTGCTTGCTCTGTTTCCATGTTAGAAGCTGTCAAGTTGAACAAACTCTGCCTTGCGAGAACAGCGCCCACAGCTCTCGCTGTGCATGCTTCTGTTCATCGGTTTGCACTGCACACAGCCCAAGTGAGTTTTTCACTTTTCCAAGCAAGCAAACATGCCCCTGCAGCATTTCTCTAATTCTCTCAGTGATTTCTGAGATTCTGATACTAGGGTGTCTGTTTTCCATCTTTGCAACACACAGAGAATGTAGGCTGAGGTCTGCTCGCTTTGTTTCCATGTTAGAAGCTGTCAAGGTGAATAAGCTCTGCTTTGCGAGAGCCATACACACAGCTCTCACTGTGTTTGCTTCTGTTCATTGGTTTGCGCTGTGCACAGCCCAAGTGAGTTTTTCACTTTTTCAAGCAAGAAAACATGCTCCTGCCGCATTTCTCTGCTTCTCTCAGTGATTTCTGAGATTCTGATGCTGGGGCGTCTGTTTTCCATGTTTGCAGCAAGCACAGCATGTGGGTTCCTGTCTGCTTGCTCTCTTTCCATGTTAGAAGCTGTCAAGTCGAACAAGCTCTGCTATGTGAGAACAATGCACACAGCTCTCACTGTGTTTGCTTCTGTTCATCTGTTTGCACTGTGCACAGCCACTGGTGTTTTTCATTTGTCCTAGCAAGCAAACATGCTCCTGCAGCATTTCTCTGCTTCTCTCAGTGATTTCTGAGATTCTGATGCTGGGGCGTCTGTTTTCCATGTATGCAGCAAGCACAGCATGTGGGTTCCTGTCTGCTTGCTCTCTTTCCATGTCAGATGCTGTCAAGCAGAACAAGCTCTGCTCTGCGAGAACCATGCACACAGCTCTCACTGTGTATGCTTCTGTTCATCTGTTTGCACTGCGCACAACCCATTTGTGTTTTTCGTTGGTCCTAGGAAGCAAACATGCTCCTGCAGCATTTCTCTACTTCTCTCTGTGATTTCTGAGATTCTGATGCTAGGGTGTCTGTTTTCCATGTTTATAACAAGCAGAGCATGTGGGCTGCTGTCTGCTTGCTGTGTTTCCATGTTAGAAGCTGGCAAGCTGAACAAGCTCTGCTTTGCGAGAACAGTGCACACTGCTCTCGCTGTGTATACTTCTTTTCATCCGTTTGCACTGTGCATGGCCCATGTGAGTTTTTCATTTGTCCTAGGAAGCAAACATGCTCCTGCAGCATTTCTCTACTTCTCTCAGTGATTTCTGAGATTCTGATGCTAGGGTGTCTGTTTTCCATGTTTGCAGCAAGCAGAGCATGTGGGCTGCTGTCTGCTTGCTGTGTTTCCATGTTAGAAGCTGTCAAGGTGAACAAGCTCTGCTTCGCGAGAACAGTGTGTTGTGTTCCTCTGAGGAATGGTTTTTCCCCTCAGAGTCCCCCTGAAACCTGTGCTATGTAGTTCAACCCTTTTTCCCTATCATACCTACTCCTGACCCTATTGGCTCAGGGCCAATATCTTTCCTTGGCCCAAAACTAGATATACCCCTGTTCCTTCCTGGTTCTCTCTCTCTCTCCTCGGCCTCCTGGAACATCACATCGAGAATAAAGCTTGGACGGAAGCTGGGGGTGAGAGCCACTCTTTTGAAATCTCTATTCTGTCTCTCTGAAAATATATTTCCCTAAAACCCCTGAATAACTGAGCTAGCAAGAGCCGGGGGGTGGCTAGAGGGAAGTAATATTTTCAGTTGGCCCCCAACGTCGGTTTGTTATGAAATATTAATAAGCCCACGCATGAAGAGGGACTCCCTATTTAAGGGGTTAATAATCTCTTTGGGAGGCACAACTACCTGGCCCCTATCGGCTGTTTTAGAGCAGCTCGGGGCGGCAGGACAAGGTCGGGAGTTCGCTTTTACTACAAAAGTGAATCGACCTTAGACAGAAAACCCTGACGTTGCAACACGTGCTGCGGGGTCCGCTAGAAGATCCCTATAGTTTAATAGTGAGAGGGCTTTAGGACCCTGCGCTGCAGTGTGTTTGCGTAACGCGGTTTGAGATTTTTTTTCTCTGCGGAACGGCTGAGTTCTGTGTACTGGGGAAAACCGCGTGATTTTTGGAGTGGGCTCGCTACGGGAGGGTCCCGGGACAGAAGCCGGCACCGGGACACCCCCCTGCCCGTGTCCCCGCAGTCGGGAGAAGCGGCCAGAGACGGCCGCCCCGAGCCGCGACCAGCCCGCCTTGTCTCTTATCTCGGGAGCGAGCGGGACGCGGCGGTGTCTTTAGTTTTTCACGTCAGGGGAGAAGATTTTTCAAACACTTTGCCTTTTAAAACATCAGAAACATGGGCATACATTTATCGAGAAATCAAAAGAGTGCTTTTAAACAACTTAAAAATATTTCAAAATATCTAAAATTTCCTAATAAGCTCTTAATCAAATTTATTTCCTGGCTGTCAGCTGAGATTCCAGACAGTAGTCTACAAGATATAAATTCTGTTTCATTTTGGGATGATGTGGGAAAATTAATAACTTTAAAAGTTGAAAATGGGGAAAACAAAATTTCTTCATTTATTCCAATATTCTTACAAGTACGCAAGAAGCTGTTAGAAGCAGAAAACAGCAGCCAGCCATGCAAAACCTCTCAGCAATACCCTGTTCCCGAGAAGCAGGGATTCCCTGATTCCATACTGGATTCTGCTCCTCAAACCCACCCATCGTCCTTATACCCTCCTCTCCCACCTGTTTTCCCTCAGCAAGATGCACTTTTTTCCTCTCAGAGCTCTGGCCATGTGGATGGGACCCTGGGGGGCTCGCACCACGCGGTCAGCCCTGATGGCGGACGGCATTGCATCCCTCCTTCCCACTATCCCTTCTTCCCCCCACTTCCCGCCCCGACCCCATATCTCTCACCCAATCCCCCACCCCACCCTTCTCCCCAGTGCCTCCCCCTCCCTCCCAGCGGCAGCGTGAAGGGGGAGAGGGGAGGGTGCCTTACAACCACTACTCCCAGCGCGGATGGGGAGATAGATAAGGCAGCCCGCAGCAGCGGAGTCGGGGGGAGCGGCCCCCCTGCTGCAAGGGCTAAGGGGCAGCCTAGCCTGGGGCCCCAGGGGAGGGGGGATCCTGTTGCTGGACCCCAGGGAGGGGGTGGGACAACACCCTCGAGCTGCCTGGGCAATAGAGAAGCAATAGGATTTTTAGCAACTCAGAATATTGATCAAGAAAGCATACCATCTGTGGCTCCTGTAGTACATGCAGGTAAAAGACACGTGCGTAGAGAGTATCTGCCTTTTTCATACCAAGATAAAAAAGAGCTGTGTAAAATGCAGAAACAATTTGGGAGATCTAGTGAAATATTTAAGGGCATGATGAAAGCTACCTTCAATTCAAATGAGATGGTACCCAGTGACATTAAAGATTTATTCAGATGCCTATTAACTCCCTCAGAGTATGACCTATGGGAAGAATTATGGAAAAAAGCTTTGAAAACAGTATTGCAGGAAATTCAGCAAACACCTGATGCGATAGACAGTAATTATAACGACATGACACATGATCATTTGTGCGGTGAAGGTGATTTATCTAGTGCGAATGAGCAAACTCGGTTGTTATCCAAGTCAGTTTTAGATAAGATCTGTAATGCTGCAGAAAAGACTTTTTATCAGATTCCATCACCTGAGATCAAGACCAGTTATGTTAACATTAAACAGTTTCCTTCAGAGAATTTCTTGCAGTTTGTGGACCGTCTGAGAAGTCAAGTGGAAAGACAAGTGCAAGACCCAGTGGTACAGGCAGAGTTGATTAAGGAGATGGCTCAGAGGAATGCTAATGAGACCTGTCGTAGAATCATCCTTAGCCTTCCCCTTGACCCATCACCTAGTCTCGCACAGATGATAGAAGCCTGTATCAAGAGAGCAGACCTCTTCAGTGCACCTGAAAGGAATCCGGGACTGACACACCCAAAGCCTGTGGCAGATGCAGCACCAGGAGCAAGGAAGCAACCGATGTCATCAGACCAGCTGCAGCACATCATCTGCCACCGCTGCAAAAGGCCAGGACACTTCGCCAAGGCCTGCCCAGAAAACCAGAAAAGCAAGTCAAAAAATCAAAAAAACTGAATTCACAGCGCGGCCCAGATTTTATCTCCTTGACGCGCCAAGACAGAAATTTACAAGGCCATACCGTGACAAATGTCTCTCTCTTAACAAAAAAGGGGGAGGGCAGGTCGCAGGGTGTGGGGGTACAGAAAAATAAAAATGTCAGATGTTCAACTAACAATGTATGGCAGCCGCAAGGCCGATATAGGCTCGTGACTACCAAAGGTTTTCATTTCAGATCTACTGATTGGACAGTAATTACAGTGGACCTGCAAAACATTTCACAGGACATGAAGGTTAACCACATGGAACCGAACAGTGAGTATTTTGTTATTGGGGACACAGCACACACACCCTTGGAGGTTGAGGTAGCTCCCATGACCATTAAGGGAAAGATAACAGGCCTCACGCTGTTGGCACGCTGCATGCACCCACCATTCTACCTGACAGAGGGGCAAGTCCTTGCCCAGGCCATTCCTGTTCCGGCTGAAGTCCTAGCGGATGGAAAATCACTGGAAGTCTACTGGGCAGAGGTGGTGGGGGAGAACAAACCTTCTCTGGCATGTAACTTAGCCCATGGGTCAGACCGCCTCCATGTGGAGGGGGTGCTCGACTCCGGCGCGGACGTTACCATTATACCTGAGAGCATGTGGCCATCACATTGGGAGTTGCGACCTGTGGCAGGCAAACTTCAGGGCATAGGAGGAATCACAATGGCAAAAATCTCAAAAAACATAGTGCAAATTGAGGGACCTGACGGGAAATTGGCAAATGTCCGTCCATTTGTTGCTGATTATAAGGCTCCCTTATGGGAGAGAGACACCATGTCACAGTGGGGAGTCCAATTGGTCATTCCTAAGACACCCCAGGATTTTTGGAAATAGCCACTGTGGAGCGCCCTACCCACAAACTAAAGTGGTTGGACAATAACCCAAGATGGGTAGCACAGTGGCCATTGAGTAAAGAGAAGCTCAAGGCGCTTGAGGAGCTTGTTGAGGAGCAGGTGGCCCAAGGTCACCTAGAAGAGACAACAAGCCCCTGGAATTTCCCAGTCTTTGTAATAAAGAAACCGGGAAAGGACAAGTGGAGGTTACTTCATGACCTCCGAGAAATAAACAAAATTATAGAGGACATGGGACCACTCCAACCAGGGATGCCTTCTCCAACAATGCTCCCTCGAGACTGGCAATTGGCTGTTTTAGATATCAAAGATTGTTTCTTCCAAATTCCTCTACACCCAGAAGATGCCCCACGGTTTGCATTCTCGGTTCCTACCATTAATCGAGAAGCCCCAATGAAGAGATATCACTGGAAAGTACTTCCCCAAGGTCTGAAATCTAGTCCTTTCATATGCCAACAGTACGTAGCCTCACTACTGTCACCAGTACGTGCCAAGAGAAAGGATGCCATCATCCTTCACTACATGGATGATCTACTCGTGTGTGCCCCCAATGACTCTATACTCCAACACACGCTTGACCTAGTGGTTAAGGTTTTAACCTCTGCTGGATTTCAATTGCAGGAAGATAAAGTTCAAAGGATGCCACCTTGGAAGTACCTGGGTCTACAAATAGCTGCAAGGACCATTGTTCCGCAGAAATTGGAAATTGAGTGTAATCCCAAAACCCTAGCAGATCTCCATTCTTTGTGTGGGTCTTTGAATTGGGTAAGACCTTGGCTAGGCCTCACAAATGAAGATTTAGACCCTCTCTTCAATTTATTGAAGGGGGAGAGGGAGCTGGTTTCTCCCAGGGAACTGACCCCAGAGGCAAAGACAGCAATTGAAAAGGTACAGAAGGCCTTATCAGAGAGGCAGGCTCATCGATGTGAGCCAAACATACCTTTCCAATTCATTGTTCTAGGAAAACTGCCACATTTGCATGGTTTGATTTTTCAATGGATCAAAGGGCAGAGAGATTCACTCTTGATCATAGAGTGGGTCTTCCTCTCTCACCAAAGATCCAAGACCATCACTGAGCCACAAGAGTTGATAGCTCAACTGATTCGGAAGGCAAGGGTGAGATTGTGTGAGCTGGCTGGTTGTGACTTTACATGTATTCACCTTCCGGTCAAACTTTCTAAGGAGTGAAGGAACTCTCCCAAGAGATTGACCAAAGAGATATTTGAGCATTTGCTCCAGAGCAATGCCAGTCTCCAATTGTCTCTGGACAGCTACAGGGGACAAATATCAGTCCATGCCCCGCCTCACAAGTTGCTCAATGAGGAATTCCACCTCATTCCTTGTGAAAAGAGGAGTCGGAGACCACTCAAGGCTCTCACAGTGTTCACGGACGCATCTGGGGCTTCCCACAAGTCGGTGATGACTTGGAGAAATCCTCAGACTCAGCGTTGGGAAGCTGATGTGGAGTTTGTGGAGGGATCCCCCCAAGTGGCTGAACTAGCTGCAGTGGTAAGAGCCTTTGAGAAGTTCTCGGAACCAATTAATTTGGTAACAGACTCTGCTTACGTGGCGGGGGTAGTGTCCAGAGCGGAGCAGGCTGTGCTCAAAGAAATTGACAATGAGCATCTCTTCAGATTGCTTTCAAAGCTAATTTATTTAATTTCTCATCGAGAACATCCATTCTATGTGATGCATGTAAGATCACACACAGATTTGCCAGGTGAAGTTGCAGAGGGGAATCGTCAGGCAGATTCCCTTGCTGCACCTGTTGAAAATGCACGTCTCCCTGATATCTTCCAACAGGCAAAGCTGAGTCACCAACAATACCATCAGAATGTGCCAGGCCTGATCCGTCAGTTCCAGCTAACACGGAGCCAGGCTCGAGCCATTGTGGCCACCTGTCCCAACTGCCAGGTCCAAGCGATGCCATCGATGGGTATGGGAGTTAATCCCCGGGGCCTTGGCAGTTGTGAGGTATGGCAGACAGACATCACGCACATTCCTAGTTTTGGACACCTCAAATATGTTCATGTAAGCATTGACACACATTCAGGTACAGTGTATGCCTCTGCCCATGCAGGGGAAAAGACTGAACATGCCAAGAAACACCTAGTGCAAGCTTTTTCAGTGTTGGGGATTCCAAAAGAAATCAAAACTGATAACGGCCCAGCGTACACGTCCAAGGGGTTCCTGGAGTTTGTCCAGCAGTGGGGAGTGGAACATAAAACTGGCATCCCTCACTCCCCCACAGGTCAAGCTGTGGTTGAGCGAGCACATCAGACGCTCAAACAGGTCCTGGCTAGACAGAGTAGTACGACTGTGTGGATGTCTCCACATGAGAAACTCTGCAAAGCCATGTTTACTATCAATTTTCTGAACTGTTCATTTGAAAACATGAGTCCTCCAGTGGTACGCCATTTTAACAGTGGCAATCAGTTCAAATTGTCTGAGCGTCCACCGGTCATGATTAGGGATCCAGAAACTTGGGAAACCAAAGGTCCCTATGAGCTCGTGACCTGGGGTCATGGCTATGCATGTGTGGCCACTCCCTCAGGCCCTCGGTGGATTCCCCAGAAGTGGGTGAAACCTTTTGTCCCTAAAAATCCAGCTCCAGCAGAAGGGGATGAGAGGCAAGTAGCCGTTGCATCCAAAAGAAGACGCCGCCGGATGGAAGAAAAAGAATCTTCCTAGATGTGGACTCCTTCCGGCAGAAACAGAAACTTTTAACATGTTCTAAAAATGTTTGTTTTTCCTTTTAGAGAAAGCCTACCTCACACTCAATCCTGTGATGAACCCCATACAAGTTGTTGCTGAACAGTCTGGCAGCTGCATAGATCATCCCTCAGCTGCGTCAAAATGTCTGGGTGACCCTGGCACAGACACTTCCGCAGGAAAACATATGTTTGTCCACTGCATCAACAGAGAATCCTATGTCCACCTGTCTGGTAGGAATTCCATAATGGGCAGGAATTCCGTCTCGGCTTTTAGGAGGGCCATGTACCATAGGGCGGTTGTCCGTATTGACACCCAACCAAACTTTAATTGGTGAATGGACTCACAAAAACAAATCGGCAAACAAAATTCAAAAGAGAAGTGCTGACCAATTGGATCCAAATTGTAATTCAGAAATTTTTCATTGGGCCAAGTCAAAAAGAGTTGATGTGTCCCTGTTCCTTCCGTGGGTCGCAGCAGCCAAAGCTCTAGGTGAATTGGGCCATCTAGAGTGCTGAGAAGTCAAACAGGCAAATTTAACGTCCACCGCCATCAGCTCTCTCCTAGAAGATGAGGAAATTACCAGACAGGCCACTCTCCAGAACCGTGCTGCTATAGATTATCTCTTGTTACTTCATGGACATGAATGCCAGGAATTTGAAGGACTGTGTTGCCTAAACCTGACCTCGAAGGCTCCAAACATCCATGCTGCCCTTCGAAGCATGAACAGTTTGATCGGACAAGTGAAGCAAGAATCTGAGAACTGGATCAAAGAACAGTTCAAAGGCTGGGGACTTACAGGGTGGTGGACTTCTATAGTTAAAACAATTCTGTTATTTCTTGTTATTCTTTTCCTTGTAACAATAGCGTTCAGGATCCTACGCTGTTTGATTTTCAAGGCTATCAATAGTCTCGTACCTTCTACCTCAGAAGTCAACCACATAGAGTTGGCAAACCTAAAGCAGGTTGACTCCCCCACCAATTGTAATTGGTGGGAAAACCCACATTCTGTGTAACCTAATGTTCTTCTTCTAATGTCTTAAACAAAAAAGGGGGAGATGTTGTGTTCCTCTGAGGAATGGTTTTTCCCCTCAGAGTCCCCCTGAAACCTGTGCTATGTAGTTCAACCCTTTTTCCCTATCATACCTACTCCTGACCCTATTGGCTCAGGGCCAATATCTTTCCTTGGCCCAAAACTAGATATACCCCTGTTCCTTCCTGGTTCTCTCTCTCTCTCCTCGGCCTCCTGGAACATCACATCGAGAATAAAGCTTGGACGGAAGCTGGGGGTGAGAGCCACTCTTTTGAAATCTCTATTCTGTCTCTCTGAAAATATATTTCCCTAAAACCCCTGAATAACTGAGCTAGCAAGAGCCGGGGGGTGGCTAGAGGGAAGTAATATTTTCAACAGTGCACACTGCTCTCGCTATGTATGCTTCTGTTCATCTGTTTCCACTGTGCACAGCCCAAGTAAGTTTTTCACTTTTTCAAGCAAGCAAGCATGGTCCTGCAGCATTTCTCTGCATCGCTCAGTGATTTCTGAGATTCTGATACTAGGGTGTCTGTTTTCCATCTTTGCAACACGCAGAGAATGTAGGCTGAGGTCTGCTTGCTGTGTTTCCATGTTAGAAGCTGTCAAGGTGAACAAGCTCTGCTTTGCGAGAACCATACACACAGCTCTCACTGTGTTTGCTTCTGTTCATTGGTTTGCGCTGTGCACGGCCCAAGTGAGTTTTTCACTTTTTCAAGCAAGAAAACATGCTCCTGCAGCATTTCTCTGCTTCTCTCTGTGATTTCTGAGATTCTGATGCTGGGGTGTCTGTTTTCCACATTTACAGCAAGCAGAGCATGTGGATTGCTGTCTGCTTGCTCTGTTTCCATGTTAGAAGTTGTCAAGTCGAACAAGCTCTGCTTCGCGAGAACAGTGCACACAGCTCTCACTGTGTATGCTTCTGTTCATCCGTTTGCACTGTGCACAGCCCAAGTAAGGTTTTCATTTGTCCTAGCAAGAAAACATGCCCCCGCAGCATTTCTCTGCTCCTCTCATTGATTTTTGTGATTATGATGCTGGGGCGACTGTTTTCCATGTTTGCCGCAAGCAGAGCATGTGGGCTGCTGTCTACTCGCTCTGTTTCCATGTTAGAAGCTGTCAAGTCGAACAAGCTCTGCTCTGCGAGAACAGTGCCCACAGCTCTCACTGTGTATGCTTCTGTTCAGCCCTTTGCCCTGTGCACAGCCCAAGTAAGGTTTTCATTGGTCCTTGCAAGAAAACATGATCCTGCAGCCGTTCTCGGCTTCTCTCAGTGATTTCTGAGATTATGATGCTGGGGTGTCTGTTTTCCATATTTGCATCAAGCAGATCATGTGGGCTGCTGTCTGCTTGCTCTCTTTCCATGTTAGAAGCTGCCAAGTTGAACAAGCTCTGCTCTGCGAGAACAGTGCACACAGCTCTCACTGTGTATGCTTCTGTTCCTCTGTTTGCACTGTGCACAGGCCATTTGTGTTTTTCATTTGTCCTAGCAAGCAAACATGCTCCTGCAGAATTTCTCTGCTTCTCTCAGTGATTTCTGAGATTCTGATGCTAGGGTGTCTGTTTTCCATCTTTGCAACAAGCAGAGCATGTGGGCTGCTGTCTGCTTGCTCTCTTTCCATGTTAGAAGCTGTCAAGTTGAACGAGCTCTGCTTTGCGAGAACAGTGCACACTACTCTCACTGTGTTTGTTTTTGTTCATCGTTTTGCGCTGTGCACAGCCCAAGTGAGTTTTTCAATTATTCAAGCAAGCAAACATGCTCCTGCAGCATTTCTCTGCTTCTCTAAGTGATATCTGAGATTCTGATACTGGTGTGTCTGTTTTCCATCTTTGCAAGAAGCAGAGAATGTAGGCTGAGGTCTGATTGTTCTGTTTCCATGTTAGAAGCTGTCAAGTTGAACAACCTCTGCTCTGAGAGCACAGGGCACACAGCTCTCACTGCGTATGCTTCTGTTCATCGGTTTGCGCTGTGCACAGCCCAAGTGAGTTTTTCACTTTTTGAAGCAAGCAAACATGGTCCTGCAGCATTTCTCTGCTTCTCTAAGTGATTTCTGAGATTCTGATGCTAGGGTGTCTGCCTTCCATGTTTGCAGCAAGCAGAGCATGCGGGCTGCTGCCTGCTTGCTCTCTTTCCATGTTAGAAGCTGTCAAGTTGAACGAGCTGTGCTTTGCGAGAACAGTGCACACTGCTCTCACTCTGTTTGCTTCTGTTCATCGTTTTGCGCTGTGCACAACCCAAATGAGTTTTTCAGTTTTTCAAGCAAGAAAACATGCTCCTCCAGAATTTCTCTGCTTCTCTCAGTGATTTCTGAGATTCTGATGCTGGGGTGTCTGCCTTCCATGTTTGCAGCAAGCGGAGCATGTGGTCTGCTGTCTGCTTGCTCTGTTTCCATGTTAGAAGCTGTCAAGTCGAATAAGCTCTGCTCTGCGAGAACAGTGCACACAGCTCTCACTGTGTATGCTTCTGTTCATCTGTTTGCACTGTGCACAGCCCATTTGCGTTTTTCATTTGTCCTAGCTAACAAACATGCTTCTGCAGCATTCCTCTGCTTCTCTCAGTGATTTCTGAGATTCTGATGCTGGGGCATCTGTTTTCCATGTTTGCAGCAAGCACAGCATGTGGGTTCCTGTCTGCTTGCTCTCTTTCCATGTTAGAAGCTGTCAAGGTGAACAAGCTCTGCTATGCGAGAACCATGCACACAGCTCTCACTGTGTTTGCTTCTGTTCATCTGTTTGCACTGTGCACAGCCATTGGTGTTTTTCATTTGTCCTAGCAAGCAAACATGCTCTTGCAGCATTTCTTGGTTTCTCTCACTGATTTCTGAGATTCTGATGCTGGGGTGAATGTTTTCCATGTTTGCAACAAGCAGTGCATGCGGGCTGCTGTCTGCTTGCTCTCTTTCCATGTTAGAAGCTGTCAAGTTGAACAAGCTCTGCTTTGCGAGAACAGTGCCCACAGCTCTCACTGTGTATGCTTCTGTGTCGCAGTGTCCGAATCGCGTGTTAATCACGCTGCAATAGCTAGCTCAGTCCACTAGATGTCACTGCAGCAGCGTGTTAGTGCAAAGTGGCTAGCTAAGAAAGCCTCCTTCTGCCCTGCGATGGGCACGGAGATGAAGCAATGGCGATCTCAGCAGTCAGAACAAAGCCGGACTCTTGCAGGCAAGATTTAAATGAGGTTTATTGGAGAGGAGAGAGCCGGGAGCTCTGCCCCTGTGACCTGCTGCCCAGAAGAGACCCCGGGCCAGGGGTGCACGAGGTTTTTAAATTGGGGTGGAAACAGGGGTGGCTGACAACCGGTTCAGCCAGTCACGACAACGGGGGGTGTAACTGGGGGTGTAAACTTTACGACAGGGGGCCAACCACACAAGATGGGAGGGAATTCCAAGGGCCCCAGCCTATCACTCGACCCCCTCCCTGGAATTTTCCAAAAGCCAGGGAAGGTGTCCAAAGTGACAGACAGGTCGACCACGAGGAGTGGGGGAAGGGAGTGACAAAGACAGGTGCAGGGGAGGATTGATTGACAGAAAACGTCTGTTTAAGCAACCTAACTCATATGGGGAAAACCAGTACAGAACACAGGGGTATACAGTGAATTAAACCATTACAAAAGTAACTCAAAAATATTACAAAAATAACTTAATAACTTAATAAAACAATTCTCACACCACTACACTTCTGTTCATCGGTTTGCACTGTGCACAGCCATTGGTGTTTTTCATTTGTCCTAGGAAGCAAACATGCTCCTGCAGCATTTCTCTGCTTCGCTCAGTGATTTCTGAGATCCTGATACTAGGGTGTCTGTTTTCCATCTTTGCAACACGCAGAGAATGTAGGCTGAGGTCTGCTTGCTGTGTTTCCATGTTAGAAGCTGTCAAGGTTAAACAGCTCTGCTATGTGAGAACCATGCACACAGCTCTCACTGTGTTTGCTTCTGTTCATCTGTTTGCACTGTGCACAGCCATTGGTGTTTTTCATTTGTCCTAGGAAGCAAACATGCTCCTGCAGCATTTCTCTGCTTCTCTCAGTGATTTCTGAGATTCTGATGCTGGGGCGTCTGTTTTCCATGTTTATAACAAGCAGAGAATGTAGGCTGAGGTCTGCTTGCTGTGTTTCCACGTTAGAAGCTGTCAAGGTGAACAAGCTCTGCTTTGCGAGAACCATACACACAGCTCTCACTGTGTATGCTTCTGTTCATCTGTTTGCACTGTGCACGGCCCAAGTGAGTTTTTCACATTTTCAAGCAAGAAAACATGCTCCTGCAGCATTTCTCTGCTCCTCTCATTGATTTTTCTGATTATGATGCTGGGGCGACTGTTTTCCATGTTTGCCGCAAGCAGAGCATGTGGGCTGCTGTCTGCTTGCTGTGTTTCCATGTTAGAAGCTGTCAAGTAGAACAAGCTCTGCTCTGCGAGAACCATGCACACAGCTCTCACTGTGCATGCTTCTGTTCATCTGTTTGCACTGCGCACAGCCCATTTGTGTTTTTCGTTGGTCCTAGCAAGAAAACATGCTCCTGCAGCATTTCTCTACTTCTCTCTGTGATTTCTGAGATTCTGATGCTAGGGTGTCTGTTTTCCATGTTTATAACAAGCAGAGCATGTGGGCTGCAGTCTGCTTGCTCTCTTTCCATGTTAGAAGCTGGCAAGCTGAACAAGCTCTGCTTTGCGAGAACAGTGCACACTGCTCTCGCTGTGTATGCTTCTTTTCATCCGTTTGCACTGTGCATGGCCCATGTGAGTTTTTCATTTGTCCTAGGAAGCAAACATGCTCCTGCAGCATTTCTCTACTTCTCTCAGTGATTTCTGAGATTCTGATGCTAGGGTGTCTGTTTTCCATGTTTGCAGCAAGCAGAGCATGTGGGCTGCTGTCTGCTTGCTGTGTTTCCATGTTAGAAGCTGTCAAGTAGAACAAGCTCTGCTCTGCGAGAACCATGCACACAGCTCTCACTGTGTATGCTTCTGTTCATCTGTTTGCACTGCGCACAGCCCATTTGTGTTTTTCGTTGGTCCTCGCAAGAAAACATGCTCCTGCAGCATTTCTCTACTTCTCTCTGTGATTTCTGAGATTCTGATGCTAGGGTGTCTGTTTTCCATGTTTATAACAAGCAGAGCATGTGGGCTGCTGTCTGCTTGCTGTGTTTCCATGTTAGAAGCTGGCAAGCTGAACAAGCTCTGCTTCGCGAGAACAGTGCACACTGCTCTCGCTGTGTATGCTTCTTTTCATCCGTTTGCACTGTGCATGGCCCATGTGAGTTTTTCATTTGTCCTAGGAAGCAAACATGCTCCTGCAGCATTTCTCTACTTCTCTCAGTGATTTCTGAGATTCAGATGCTAGGGTGTCTGTTTTCCATGTTTGCAGCAAGCAGAGCATGTGGGCTGCTGTCTGCTTGCTGTGTTTCCATGTTAGAAGCTGTCAAGGTGAACAAGCTCTGCTTCGCGAGAACAGTGCACACTGCTCTCACTATGTATGCTTCTGTTCATCTGTTTGCACTGTGCACAGCCCAAGTAAGTTTTTCGCTTTTTCAAGCAAGCAAGCATGGTCCTGCAGCATTTCTCGGCTTCTCTCAATGATTTCTGAGATTCTGAGGCTAGGGTGTCTGTTTTCCATGTTTGCAGCAAGCAGAGCATGTGGGCTGCTGTCTGCTTGCTATGTTTCCATGTTAGAAGCTGTCAAGTAGAACAAGCTCTGCTCTGCGAGAACCATGCACACAGCTCTCACTGTGTATGCTTCTGTTCATCTGTTTGCACTGCGCACAGCCCATTTGTGTTTTTCGTTGGTCCTCGCAAGAAAACATGCTCCTGCAGCATTTCTCTATTTCTCTCTGTGATTTCTGAGATTCTGATGCTAGGGTGTCTGTTTTCCATGTTTATAACAAGCAGAGCATGTGGGCTGCTGTCTGCTTGCTGTGTTTCCATGTTAGAAGCTGGCAAGCTGAACAAGTTCTGCTTCGCGAGAACAGTGCACAATGCTCTCGCTGTGTATGCTTCTTTTCATCCGTTTGCACTGTGCATGGCCCATGTGAGTTTTTCATTTGTCCTAGGAAGCAAACATGCTCCTGCAGCATTTCTCTACTTCTCTCAGTGATTTCTGAGATTCTGATGCTAGGGTGTCTGTTTTCCATGTTTGCAGCAAGCAGAGCATGTGGGCTGCTGTCTGCTTGCTGTGTTTCCATGTTAGAAGCTGTCAAGGTGAACAAGCTCTGCTTCGCGAGAACAGTGCACACTGCTCTCGCTATGTATGCTTCTGTTCATCTGTTTGCACTGTGCACAGCCCAAGTAAGTTTTTCACTTTTTCAAGCAAGCAAGCATGGTCCTGCAGCATTTCTCGGCTTCTCTCAATGATTTCTGAGATTATGATGCTGGGGCGTCTGTTTTCCACATTTGCAGCAAGCACAGCATGTGGTTTCCTGTCTGTTTGCTCTCTTTCCATGTCAGAAGCTGTCAAGTAGAACAAGCTCTGCTCTGCGAGAACCATGCACACTGCTCTCGCTATGTATGCTTCTGTTCATCTGTTTGCACTGTGCACAGCCCAAGTAAGTTTTTCACTTTTTCAAGCAAGCAAGCATGGTCCTGCAGCATTTCTCTGCTTCGCTCAGAGATTTCTGAGATTCTGATACTAGGGTGTCTGTTTTCCATCTTTGCAACACGCAGAGAATGTAGGCTGAGGTCTGCTTGCTGTGTTTCCATGTTAGAAGCTGTCAAGGTGAACAAGCTCTGCTTTGCCAGAACCATACACACAGCTCTCACTGTGTTTGCTTCTGTTCATTGGTTTGCGCTGTGCACGGCCCAAGTGAGTTTTTCACTTTTTCAAGCAAGCAAGCATGGTCCTGCAGCATTTCTCTGCTTCTCTCAGTGATTTCTGCGATTCTGATGCTGGGGCGTCTGTTTTCCATGTTTGCAGCAAGCACAGCATGTGGTTTCCTGTCTGCTTGCTCTCTTTCCATGTCAGAAGCTGTCAAGTAGAACAAGCACTGCTCTGCGAGAACCATGCACACAGCTCTCACTGTGTATGCTTCTGTTCATCTGTTTGCACTGCGCACAGCCCATTTGTGTTTTTCGTTGGTCCTAGCAAGAAAACATGCTCCTGCAGCATTTCTCTACTTCTCTCTGTGATTTCTGAGATTCTGATGCTAGTGTGTCTGTTTTCCATGTTTATAACAAGCAGAGCATGTGGGCTGCTGTCTGCTTGCTCTCTTTCCATGTTAGAAGCTGGCAAGCTGAACAAGCTCTGCTTTGCGAGAACAGTGCACACTGCTCTCGCTGTGTATGCTTCTTTTCATCCGTTTGCACTGTGCATGGCCCATGTGAGTTTTTCATTTGTCCTAGGAAGCAAACATGCTCCTGCAGCATTTCTCTACTTCTCTCAGTGATTTCTGAGATTCTGATGCTAGGGTGTCTGTTTTCCATGTTTGCAGCAAGCAGAGCATGTGGGCTGCTGTCTGCTTGCTGTGTTTCCATGTTAGAAGCTGTCAAGTAGAACAAGCTCTGCTCTGCGAGAACCATGCACACAGCTCTCACTGTGTATGCTTCTGTTCATCTGTTTGCACTGCGCACAGCCCATTTGTGTTTTTCGTTGGTCCTCGCAAGAAAACATGCTCCTGCAGCATTTCTCTACTTCTCTCTGTGATTTCTGAGATTCTGATGCTAGGGTGTCTGTTTTCCATGTTTATAACAAGCAGAGCATGTGGGCTGCTGTCTGCTTGCTGTGTTTCCATGTTAGAAGCTGGCAAGCTGAACAAGCTCTGCTTCGCGAGAACAGTGCACACTGCTCTCGCTGTGTATGCTTCTTTTCATCCGTTTGCACTGTGCATGGCCCATGTGAGTTTTTCATTTGTCCTAGGAAGCAAACATGCTCCTGCAGCATTTCTCTACTTCTCTCAGTGATTTCTGAGATTCAGATGCTAGGGTGTCTGTTTTCCATGTTTGCAGCAAGCAGAGCATGTGGGCTGCTGTCTGCTTGCTGTGTTTCCATGTTAGAAGCTGTCAAGGTGAACAAGCTCTGCTTCGCGAGAACAGTGCACACTGCTCTCACTATGTATGCTTCTGTTCATCTGTTTGCACTGTGCACAGCCCAAGTAAGTTTTTCGCTTTTTCAAGCAAGCAAGCATGGTCCTGCAGCATTTCTCGGCTTCTCTCAATGATTTCTGAGATTCTGAGGCTAGGGTGTCTGTTTTCCACGTTTGCAGCAAGCAGAGCATGTGGGCTGCTGTCTGCTTGCTATGTTTCCATGTTAGAAGCTGTCAAGTAGAACAAGCTCTGCTCTGCGAGAACCATGCACACAGCTCTCACTGTGTATGCTTCTGTTCATCTGTTTGCACTGCGCACAGCCCATTTGTGTTTTTCGTTGGTCCTCGCAAGAAAACATGCTCCTGCAGCATTTCTCTACTTCTCTCTGTGATTTCTGAGATTCTGATGCTAGGGTGTCTGTTTTCCATGTTTATAACAAGCAGAGCATGTGGGCTGCTGTCTGCTTGCTGTGTTTCCATGTTAGAAGCTGGCAAGCTGAACAAGTTCTGCTTCGCGAGAACAGTGCACAATGCTCTCGCTGTGTATGCTTCTTTTCATCCGTTTGCACTGTGCATGGCCCATGTGAGTTTTTCATTTGTCCTAGGAAGCAAACATGCTCCTGCAGCATTTCTCTACTTCTCTCAGTGATTTCTGAGATTCTGATGCTAGGGTGTCTGTTTTCCATGTTTGCAGCAAGCAGAGCATGTGGGCTGCTGTCTGCTTGCTGTGTTTCCATGTTAGAAGCTGTCAAGGTGAACAAGCTCTGCTTCGCGAGAACAGTGCACACTGCTCTCGCTATGTATGCTTCTGTTCATCTGTTTGCACTGTGCACAGCCCAAGTAAGTTTTTCACTTTTTCAAGCAAGCAAGCATGGTCCTGCAGCATTTCTCGGCTTCTCTCAATGATTTCTGAGATTATGATGCTGGGGCGTCTGTTTTCCACATTTGCAGCAAGCACAGCATGTGGTTTCCTGTCTGTTTGCTCTCTTTCCATGTCAGAAGCTGTCAAGTAGAACAAGCTCTGCTCTGCAAGAACCATGCACACTGCTCTCGCTATGTATGCTTCTGTTCATCTGTTTGCACTGTGCACAGCCCAAGTAAGTTTTTCACTTTTTCAAGCAAGCAAGCATGGTCCTGCAGCATTTCTCTGCTTCGCTCAGAGATTTCTGAGATTCTGATACTAGGGTGTCTGTTTTCCATCTTTGCAACACGCAGAGAATGTAGGCTGAGGTCTGCTTGCTGTGTTTCCATGTTAGAAGCTGTCAAGGTGAACAAGCTCTGCTTTGCCAGAACCATACACACAGCTCTCACTGTGTTTGCTTCTGTTCATTGGTTTGCGCTGTGCACGGCCCAAGTGAGTTTTTCAATTTTCAAGCAAGCAAGCATGGTCCTGCAGCATTTCTCTGCTTCTCTCAGTGATTTCTGCGATTCTGATGCTGGGGCGTCTGTTTTCCATGTTTGCAGCAAGCACAGCATGTGGTTTCCTGTCTGCTTGCTCTCTTTCCATGTCAGAAGCTGTCAAGTAGAACAAGCACTGCTCTGCGAGAACCATGCACACAGCTCTCACTGTGTATGCTTCTGTTCATCTGTTTGCACTGCGCACAGCCCATTTGTGTTTTTCGTTGGTCCTAGCAAGAAAACATGCTCCTGCAGCATTTCTCTACTTCTCTCTGTGATTTCTGAGATTCTGATGCTAGTGTGTCTGTTTTCCATGTTTATAACAAGCAGAGCATGTGGGCTGCTGTCTGCTTGCTCTCTTTCCATGTTAGAAGCTGGCAAGCTGAACAAGCTCTGCTTTGCGAGAACAGTGCACACTGCTCTCGCTGTGTATGCTTCTTTTCATCCGTTTGCACTGTGCATGGCCCATGTGAGTTTTTCATTTGTCCTAGGAAGCAAACATGCCCCCGCAGCATTTCTCTACTTCTCTCTGTGATTTCTGAGATTCTGATGCTAGGGTGTCTGTTTTCCATGTTTATAACAAGCAGAGCATGTGGGCTGCTGTCTGCTTGCTCTGTTTCCATGTTAGAAGCTGGCAAGCTGAACAAGCTCTGCTTTGCGAGAACAGTGCGCACTGCTCTCGCTGTGTATGCTTCTTTTCATCCGTTTGCACTGTGCATGGCCCATGTGAGTTTTTCATTTGTCCTAGGAAGCAAACATGCTCCTGCAGCATTTCTCTACATCTCTCAGTGATTTCTGAGATTCTGATGCTGGGGTGTCTGTTTTCCACATTTGCAGCAAGCAGAGCATGTGGATTGCTGTCTGCTTGCTCTGTTTCCATGTTAGAAGCTGTAAAGTCGAACAAGCTGTGCTGTGCGAGAACAGTGCACACAGCTCTCACTGTGTATGCTTCTGTGCATCCGTTTGCACTGTGCACAGCCCAAGTAAGGTTTTCATTTGTCCTAGCAAGAAAACATGCCCCCGCAGCATTTCTCTGCTCCTCTCATTGATTTTTGTGATTATGATGCTGGGGCGACTGTTTTCCATGTTTGCCGCAAGCAGAGCATGTGGGCTGCTGTCTGCTTGCTGTGTTTCCATGTTAGAAGCTGTCAAGTAGAACAAGCTCTGCTCTGCGAGAACCATGCACACAGCTCTCACTGTGTATGCTTCTGTTCATCTGTTTGCACTGCGCACAGCCCATTTGTGTTTTTCGTTGGTCCTCGCAAGAAAACATGCTCCTGCAGCATTTCTCTACTTCTCTCTGTGATTTCTGAGATTCTGATGCTAGGGTGTCTGTTTTCCATGTTTATAACAAGCAGAGCATGTGGGCTGCTGTCTGCTTGCTGTGTTTCCATGTTAGAAGCTGGCAAGCTGAACAAGCTCTGCTTTGCGAGAACAGTGCACACTGCTCTCGCTGTGTATGCTTCTTTTCATCCGTTTGCACTGTGCATGGCCCATGTGAGTTTTTCATTTGTCCTAGGAAGCAAACATGCTCCTGCAGCATTTCTCTACTTCTCTCAGTGATTTCTGAGATTCTGATACTAGGCTGTCTGTTTTCCATCTTTGCAACACGCAGAGAATGTAGGCTGAGGTCTGCTTGCTGTGTTTCCATGTTAGAAGCGGTCAAGGTGAACACGCTCTGCTTTGCGAGAACCATACACACAGCTCTCACTGTGTTTGCTTCTGTTCATTGGTTTGCACTGTGCACGGCCCAAGTAAGTTTTTCACTTTTTCAAGCAAGAAAACATGCTCCTGCAGCATTTCTCTGCTTCTCTCAGTGATTTCTGCGATTCTGATGCTGGGGCGTCTGTTTTCCATGTTTGCAGCAAGCACAGCATGTGGGTTCCTGTCTGCTTGCTCTCTTTCCATGTTAGAAGCTGTCAAGTTGAACAGGCTCTGCTATGCGAGAACCATGCACACAGCTCTCACTGTGTTTGCTTCTTTTCATCTGTTTGCACTGTGCACAGCCCAATTGAGTTTTTCATTTGTCCCAGCAAGCAAACATGCTCCTGCAGCATTTCTCGGCTTCTCTCAGTGATTTCTGAGATTATGATGCTGGGGCGTCTGTTTTCCACATTTGCAGCAAGCACAGCATGTGGTTTCCTGTCTGCTTGCTGTGTTTCCATGTTAGAAGCTGGCAAGCTGAACAAGCTCTGCTTTGCGAGAACAGTGCACACTGCTCTCGCTGTGTATGCTTCTTTTCATCCGTTTGCACTGTGCATGGCCCATGTGAGTTTTTCATTTGTTCTAGGAAGCAAACATGCTCCTGCAGCATTTCTCTACTTCTCTCAGTGATTTCTGAGATTCTGATGCTAGGGTGTCTGTTTTCCATGTTTGCAGCAAGCAGAGCATGTGGGCTGCTGTCTGCTTGCTGTGTTTCCATGTTAGAAGCTGTCAAGGTGAACAAGCTCTGCTTCGCGAGAACAGTGCACACTGCTCTCGCTATGTATGCTTCTGTTCATCTGTTTGCACTGTGCACAGCCCAAGTAATTTTTTCTCTTTTTCAAGCAAGCAAGCATGGTCCTGCAGCATTTCTCTGCTTCGCTCAGTGATTTCTGAGATTCTGATACTAGGGTGTCTGTTTTCCATCTTTGCAACACGCAGAGAATGTAGGCTGAGGTCTGCTTGCTGTGTTTCCATGTTAGAAGCTGTCAAGGTGAACACGCTCTGCTTTGCGAGAACCATACACACAGCTCTCACTGTGTTTGCATCTGTTCATTGGTTTGCGCTGTGCACGGCCCAAATGAGTTTTTCACTTTTTCAAGCAAGAAAACATGCTCCTGCAGCATTTCTCGGCTTCTCTCAGTGATTTCTGAGATTATGATGCTGGGGCGTCTGTTTTCCACATTTGCAGCAAGCACAGCATGTGGTTTCCTGTCTGCTTGCTCTCTTTCCATGACAGAAGCTGTCAAGTAGAACAAGCTCTGCTCTGCGAGAACCATGCACACAGCTCTCAATGTGTATGCTTCTGTTCATCTGTTTGCACTGCGCACAGCCCATTTGTGTTTTTCGTTGGTCCTAGCAAGAAAACATGCTCCTGCAGCATTTCTCTACTTCTCTCTGTGATTTCTGAGATTCTGATGCTAGGGTGTCTGTTTTCCATGTTTATAACAAGCAGAGCATGTGGGCTGCAGTCTACTTGCTCTCTTTCCATGTTAGAAGCTGGCAAGCTGAACAAGCTCTGCTTTGCGAGAACAGTGCACACAGCTCTCACTGTGTTTGCTTCTGTTCATTGGTTTGCGCTGTGCACGGCCCAAGTGAGTTTTTCACTTTTTCAAGCAAGAAAACATGCTCCTGCCGCATTTCTCTGCTCCTCTCATTGATTTTTGTGATTATGATGCTGGGGCGACTGTTTTCCATGTTTGCCGCAAGCAGAGCATGTGGGCTGCTGTCTGCTTGCTGTGTTTCCATGTTAGAAGCTGTCAAGTAGAACAAGCTCTGCTCTGCGAGAACCATGCACACAGCTCTCACTGTGTATGCTTCTGTTCATCTGTTTGCACTGCGCACAGCCCATTTGTGTTTTTCGTTGGTCCTAGCAAGAAAACATGCTCCTGCAGCATTTCTCTACTTCTCTCTGTGATTTCTGAGATTCTGATGCTAGGGTGTCTGTTTTCCATGTTTATAACAAGCAGAGCATGTGGGCTGCAGTCTGCTTGCTCTCTTTCCATGTTAGAAGCTGGCAAGCTGAACAAGCTCTGCTTTGCGAGAACAGTGCACACTGCTCTCGCTGTGTATGCTTCTTTTCATCCGTTTGAACTGTGCATGGCCCATGTGAGTTTTTCATTTGTCCTAGGAAGCAAACATGCTCCTGCAGCATTTCTCTACTTCTCTCAGTGATTTCTGAGATTCTGATGCTAGGGTGTCTGTTTTCCATGTTTGCAGCAAGCAGAGCATGTGGGCTGCTGTCTGCTTGCTGTGTTTCCATGTTAGAAGCTGTCAAGGTGAACAAGCTCTGCTTCGCGAGAACAGTGCACACTGCTCTCGCTATGTATGCTTCTGTTCATCTGTTTGCACTGTGCACAGCCCAAGTAAGTTTTTCACTTTTTCAAGCAAGAAAACATGCTCCTGCAGAATTTCTCTGCTTCTCTCAGTGATTTCTGAGATTCTGATGCTGGGGCGTCTGTTTTCCACGTTACAGCAAGCACAGCATGTGGGTTCCTGTCTGCTTGCTCTCTTTCCATGTTAGAAGCTGTCAAGTTGAGCAAGCTCTGGTGCGCAAGAACAGTGCACACAGCTCTCACTGTGTATGCTTCTGTTCATCCGTTTGCACTGTGCACAGCCCAAGTAAGGTTTTCATTTGTCCTAGCAAGAAAACATGCCCCCGCAGCATTTCTCTGCTCCTCTCATTGATTTTTGTGATTATGATGCTGGGGCGACTGTTTTCCATGTTTGCCGCAAGCAGAGCATGTGGGCTGCTGTCTGCTTGCTGTGTTTCCATGTTAGAAGCTGTCAAGTAGAACAAGCTCTGCTCTGCGAGAACCATGCACACAGCTCTCAATGTGTATGCTTCTGTTCATCTGTTTGCACTGCGCACAGCCCATTTGTGTTTTTCGTTGGTCCTAGCAAGAAAACATGCTCCTGCAGCATTTCTCTACTTCTCTCTGTGATTTCTGAGATTCTGATGCTAGGGTTTCTGTTTTCCACGTTTATAACAAGCAGAGCATGTGGCCTGCAGTCTGCTTGCTCTCTTTCCATGTTAGAAGCTGGCAAGCTGAACAAGCTCTGCTTTGCGAGAACAGTGCACACTGCTCTCGCTGTGTATGCTTCTTTTCATCCGTTTGCACTGTGCATGGCCCATGTGAGTTTTTCATTTGTCCTAGGAAGCAAACATGCTCCTGCAGCATTTCTCTGCTTCTCTCAGTGATTTCTGAGATTAATATGCTGGGGTGTCTGTTTTCCATGTTTGCAGCAAGCACAGCATATGGGTTCCTGTCTGCTTGCTCTCTTTCCATGTTAGAAGCTGTCAAGTTGAACAAGCTCTGCTCTGCGAGAACCATGCACACAGCTCTCACTGTGTTTTCTTCTGTTCATCTGTTTGCACTGTGCACAGCCATTGGTGTTTTTCATTTGTCCTAGCAAGCAAACATGGTCCTGCAGCATTTGTCGGCTTCTCTCACTGATTTCTGGGATTCTGATGCTGGGGTGAATGTTTTCCATGTTTGCAACAAGCAGAGCATGCGGGCTGCTGTCTGCTTGCTCTCTTTCCATGTTAGAAGCTGTCAAGTTGAACAAGCTCTGCTATGCGAGAACCATGCACACAGCTCTCACTGTGTTTGCTTCTGTTCATCTGTTTGCACTGTGCACAGCCATTGGTGTTTTTCATTTGTCCTAGCAAGCAAACATGCTCCTGCAGCATTTCTCTAATTCTCTCTGTGATTTCTGAGATTCTGATACTAGGGTGTCTGTTTTCCATCTTTGCAACACGCAGAGAATGTAGGCTGAGGTCTGCTCGCTGTGTTTCCATGTTAGAAGCTGTCAAGGTGAATAAGCTCTGCTTTGCGAGAACCATACACACAGCTCTCACTGTGTTTGCTTCTGTTCATTGGTTTGCGCTGTGCACAGCCCAAGTGAGTTTTTCACTTTTTCAAGCAAGAAAACATGCTCCTGCCGCATTTCTCTGCTTCTCTCAGTGATTTCTGAGATTCTGATGCTGGGGCGTCTGTTTTCCATGTTTGCAGCAAGCACAGCATGTGGGTTCCTGTCTGCTTGCTCTCTTTCCATGTCAGATGCTGTCAAGCAGAACAAGCTCTGCTCTGCGAGAACCATGCACACAGCTCTCACTGTGTATGCTTCTGTTCATCTGTTTGCACTGCGCACAACCCATTTGTGTTTTTCGTTGGTCCTAGGAAGCAAACATGCTCCTGCAGCATTTCTCTACTTCTCTCTGTGATTTCTGAGATTCTGATGCTAGGGTGTCTGTTTTCCATGTTTATAACAAGCAGAGCATGTGGGCTGCTGTCTGCTTGCTCTCTTTCCATGTTAGAAGCTGGCAAGCTGAACAAGCTCTGCTTTGCGAGAACAGTGCACACTGCTCTCGCTGTGTATACTTCTTTTCATCCGTTTGCACTGTGCATGGCCCATGTGAGTTTTTCATTTGTCCTAGGAAGCAAACATGCTCCTGCAGCATTTCTCTACTTCTCTCAGTGATTTCTGAGATTCTGATGCTAGGGTGTCTGTTTTCCATGTTTGCAGCAAGCAGAGCATGTGGGCTGCTGTCTGCTTGCTGTGTTTCCATGTTAGAAGCTGTCAAGGTGAACAAGCTCTGCTTCGCGAGAACAGTGCACACTGCTCTCGCTATGTATGCTTCTGTTCATCTATTTGCACTGTGCACAGCCCAAGTAAGTTTTTCACTTTTTCAAGCAAGCAAGCATGGTCCTGCAGCATTTCTCTGCTTCGCTCAGTGATTTCTGAGATTCTGATGCTGGGGCGTCTGTTTTCCACGTTACAGCAAGGACAGCATGTGGGTTCCTGTCTGCTTGCTCTCTTTCCATGTTAGAAGCTGTCAAGTTGAACAAGCTCTGCTGCGCGAGAACAGTGCACACAGCTCTCACTGTGTATGCTTCTGTTCATCCGTTTGCACTGTGCACAGCCCAAGTAAGGTTTTCATTTGTCCTAGCAAGAAAACATGCCCCCGCAGCATTTCTCTGCTCCTCTCATTGATTTTTGTGATTATGATGCTGGGGCGACTGTTTTCCATGTTTGCCGCAAGCAGAGCATGTGGGCTGCTGTCTGCTTGCTGTGTTTCCATGTTAGAAGCTGTCAAGTAGAACAAGCTCTGCTCTGCGAGAACCATGCACACAGCTCTCAATGTGTATGCTTCTGTTCATCTGTTTGCACTGCGCACAGCCCATTTGTGTTTTTCGTTGGTCCTAGCAAGAAAACATGCTCCTGCAGCATTTCTCTACTTCTCTCTGTGATTTCTGAGATTCTGATGCTAGGGTGTCTGTTTTCCATGTTTATAACAAGCAGAGCATGTGGGCTGCAGTCTGCTTGCTCTCTTTCCATGTTAGAAGCTGGCAAGCTGAACAAGCTCTGCTTTGCGAGAACAGTGCACACTGCTCTCGCTGTGTATGCTTCTTTTCATCCGTTTGCACTGTGCATGGCCCATGTTAGTTTTTCATTTGTCCTAGGAAGCAAACATGCTCCTGCAGCATTTCTCTACTTCTCTCAGTGATTTCTGAGATTCTGATGCTAGGGTGTCTGTTTTCCATGTTTGCAGCAAGCAGAGGATGTGGGCTGCTGTCTGCTTGCTGTGTTTCCATGTTAGAAGCTGTCAAGGTGAACAAGCTCTGCTTCGCGAGAACAGTGCACACTGCTCTCGCTATGTATGCTTCTGTTCATCTGTTTGCACTGTGCACAGCCCAAGTAAGTTTTTCACTTTTTCAAGCAAGAAAACATGCTCCTGCAGCATTTCTCTGCTTCTCTCAGTGTTTTCTGAGATTCTGATGCTGGGGCGTCTGTTTTCCACGTTACAGCAAGCACAGCATGTGGGTTCCTGTCTGCTTGCTCTCTTTCCATGTTAGAAGCTGTCAAGTTGAACAAGCTCTGCTATGCGAGAACCATGCACACAGCTCTCACTGTGTTTGCTTCTGTTCATTGGTTTGCGCTGTGCACGGCCCAAGTGAGTTTTTCACTTTTTCAAGCAAGAAAACATGCTCCTGCAGCATTTCTCCGCTTCTCTCAGTGATTTCTGAGATTCTGATGCTGGGGCGTCTGTTTTCCATGTTTGCAGCAAGCACAGCATGTGGGTTCCTGTCTGCTTGCTCTCTTTCCATGTTAGAAGCTGTCAAGTTGAACAAGCTCTGCTCTGCGAGAACCATGCACACAGCTCTCACTGTGTTTGCTTCTGTTCATCTGTTTGCACTGTGCACAGCCATTGGTGTTTTTCATTTGTCCTAGCAAGCAAACATGGTCCTGCAGCATTTGTCGGCTTCTCTCACTGGTTTCTGGGATTCTGATGCTGGGGTGAATGTTTTCCATGTTTGCAACAAGCAGAGCATGCGGGCTGCTGTCTGCTTGCTCTCTTTCCATGTTAGAAGCTGTCAAGTTGAACAAGCTCTGCTATGCGAGAACCATGCACACAGCTCTCACTGTGTTTGCTTCTGTTCATCTGTTTGCACTGTGCACAGCCATTGGTGTTTTTCATTTGTCCTAGCAAGCAAACATGCTCCTGCAGCATTTCTCGGCTTCTCTCAGTGATTTCTGAGATTCTGATGCTGGGGTGTCTGTTTTCCATGTTTGCAGCAAGCAGAGCATGTGGGCTGCTGTCTGCTTGCTCTCTTTCCATGTTAGAAGCTGTCAAGTTGAACAAGCTCTGCTTTGCGAGAACAGTGCACACAGCTCTCACTGTGTGTGCTTCTGTGTCGCAGTGTCCGAATCGCGTGTTAATCACGCTGCAATAGCTAGCTCAGTCCACTAGATGTCACTGCAGCAGCGTGTTAGGGCAAAGTGGCTAGCTAAGAAAGCCTCCTTCTGCCCTGCGATGGGCACGGAGATGAAGCAATGGCAACCTCAGCAGTCAGAACAAAGCCGGACTCTTGCAGGCAGGATTTAAATGAGGTTTATTGGAGAGGAGAGAGCCGGGCGCTCTGCCCCTGTGACCTGCTGCCCAGAAGAGACCCCGGTCCAGGGGTGCACGAACTTTTTTAAGTGGGGTGGAAACAGGGGTGGCTGACAACCGGTTCAGCCAGTCACGACAACGGGGGGTGTAACTGGGGGTGTAAACTTTACGACAGGGGGCCAACCACACAAGATGGGAGGGAATTCCAAGGGCCCCAGCCTATCACTCGACCCCCTCCCTGGAATTTTCCAAAAGCCAGGGAAGGTGTCCAAAGTGACAGACAGGTCGACCACGAGGAGTGGGAGAAGGGAGTGACAAAGACAGGTGCAGGGGAGGATTGATTGACAGAAAACGTCTGTTTAAGCAACCTAACTCATAAGGGGAAAACCAGTACAGAACACAGGGGTATACAGTGAACTAAACCATTACAAAAGTAACTCAAAAATATTACAAAAATAACTTAATAACTTAATAAAACAATTCTCACACCACTACACTTCTGTTCATCGGTTTGCACTGTGCACAGCCCAAATAAGTTTTTCAGTTTTTCAAGCAAGAAAACATGCTCCTGCAGAATTTCTCTGCTTCTCTCAGTGATTTCTGAGATTCTGATACTGGTGTGCCTGTTTTCCATGTTTGCAGAAAGCAAAGCATGTGGGTTCATGTCTGCTTGTTCCGTTTCCATGTTAGAAGCTGTCAAGTTGAACAAGCTCTGCTCTCCGAGACCAGAGAACACTGCACTCGCTGTGTATACTTCTGTTCATCCGTTTGCTCTGTTCACAGCCCAAGTAATGTTTTCATTTGTCCTAGCAAGAAAACATGCTCCTGCAGAATTTCTCTGCTTCTCTCTGTGTTTTCTGAGATTCTGATGCTAAGGTGTCTGTTTTCCATGTTTATAACAAGCAGAGCATGTGGGCTGCTGTCTGCTTGCTCTCTTTCCATGTTAGAAGCTGTCAAGTTGAACAAACTGTGCTTTGCAAGAACAGTGCACACTGCTCTCGCTATGTATGCTTCCGTTCATCTGTTTGCGCCGTGCACAGCCCAAGTGAGTTTTTCATTTGTCCTAGCAAGAAAACATGATCCTGCAGCATTTCTCTGCTTCGCTCAGTGATTTCTGAGATTCTGATGCTAGGGTGTCTGTTTTCCATCTTTGCAACACGCAGAGAATGCAGGCTGAGGTCTGCTTGCTGTGTTTCCATGTTAGAAGCTGTCAAGTTGAACAAGCTCTGCTCTGCGAGAATCATGCACACAGCACTCAATGCGTATGCTTCTGTTCATCCGTTTGCACTGTGCACAGCCCAAGTGAGTTTTTCAATTTTTCAAGCAAGCAAACGTGCTCCTGCAGCATTTCTCTGCTTCTCTCAGTGATTTCTGAGATTATGATGCTGGGGTGTCTGTTTTCCATGTTTGCAGCAAGCAGAGCATGTGGGCTGCTGTCTGCTTGCTCTCTTTCCATGTTAGAAGCTGTCAAGTTGAACAAGCTCTGCTTTGCGAGAACAGTGCCCACAGCTCTCACTGTGTGTGCTTCTGTGTCGCAGTGTCCGAATCGCGTGTTAATCACGCTGCAATAGCTAGCTCAGTCCAATAGGTGTCACTGCAGCTGCGTGTTAGGGCAAAGTGGCTAGCTAAGAAAGCCTCCTTCTGCCCTACGATGGGCACGGAGATGAAGCAATGGCGACCTCAGCAGTCAGAAGAAAGCCGGACTCTTGTAGGCAGGATTTAAATGAGGTTTATTGGAGAGGAGAGAGCCGGGAGCTCTGCCCCTGTGACCTGCTGCCCAGAAGAGACCCCGGGCCAGGGGTGCACGAGCTTTTTAAAGTGGGGTGGAAACAGGGGTGGCTGACAACCGGTTCAGCCAGTCACGACAACGGGGGGTGTAACTGGGGGTGTAAACTTTACGACAGGGGGCCAACCACACAAGATGGGAGGGAATTCCAAGGGCCCCAACCTATCACTCGACCCTCTCCCTGGAGTTTTCCAGAAGCCAGGGAAGGTGTCCAAAGTGACAGACAGGTCGACCACGAGGAGTGGGGGAAGGGAGTGACAAAGACAGGTGCAGGGGAGGATTGATTGACAGAAAACGTCTGTTTAAGCAACCTAACCCATATGGGGAAAACCAGTACAGAACACAGGGGTATACAGTGAACTAAACCATTACAAAAGTAACTCAAAAATCTTACAAAAATAACTTAATAACTTAATAAAACAATTCTCACACCACTACACTTCTGTTCATCGGTTTGCACTGTGCACAGCCCAAATAAGTTTTTCAGTTTTTCAAGCAAGAAAATATGCTCCTGCAGAATTTCTCTGCTTCTCTATGTGTTTTCTGAGATTCTGATGCTAAGGTGTCTGTTTTCCATGTTTATAACAAGCAGAGCATGTGGGCTGCTGTCTGCTTGCTCTCTTTCCATGTTAGTAGCTGTCACGTTGAACAAACTCTGCTCCCCGACACCAGTGAACACTGCACTCGCTATGTATGCTTCCGTTCATCTGTTTGCGCTCTGCACAGCCCAAGTGAGTTTTTCATTTGTCCTAGCAAGAAAACATGATCCTGCAGCATTTCTCTGCTTCGCTCAGTGATTTCTGAGATTCTGATACTAGGGTGTCTGTTTTCCATCTTTGCAACACGCAGAGAATGCAAGCTGAGGTCTGCTTGCTGTGTTTCCATGTTAGAAGCTGTCAAGGTGAACAAGCTCTGCTTTGCGAGAACAGTGCACACAGCTCGCACTGTGGATGCTTCTGTTCATCGTTTTGCACTGTGCACAGCCCAAATAAGTTTTTCCCTTTTTCAAGCAAGCAAACATGGTCCTGCAGCATTTCTCTGCTTCTCTCTGTGATTTCTGAGATTCTGATGCTGGGGTGTCTGTTCGCCACATTTGCAGCAAGCAGAGCATGTGGGTTCCTGACTGCTTGCTGTGTTTTCATGTTAGAAACTGTCAAGTCGAACAAGCTCTGCTCTGTGAGAACAGTGCTCACAGCACTCACTGTGTATGCTTCTGTTCATCCGTTTGCATTGTGCACAGCCCAAGTATGGTTTTCATTTGTCCTAGCACGAAAACATGCTCTTGCAGCATTTCTCTGCCCCTCTCTGTGATTTCTGAGATTCTGATGCTGGGGCGTCTGTTTTCCATGTTTGCAGCAAGCAGAGCATGTGGATTGCTGTCTGCTTGCTCTGTTTCCATGTTAGAAGCTGTCAAGTTGAACAAACTCTGCCTTGCGAGAACAGCGCCCACAGCTCTCGCTGTGCATGCTTCTGTTCATCGGTTTGCACTGCACACAGCCCAAGTGAGTTTTTCACTTTTCCAAGCAAGCAAACATGCCCCTGCAGCATTTCTCTAATTCTCTCAGTGATTTCTGAGATTCTGATACTAGGGTGTCTGTTTTCCATCTTTGCAACACGCAGAGAATGTAGGCTGAGGTCTGCTCGCTTTGTTTCCATGTTAGAAGCTGTCAAGGTGAATAAGCTCTGCTTTGCGAGAGCCATACACACAGCTCTCGCTGTGCATGCTTCTGTTCATCGGTTTGCACTGCACACAGCCCAAGTGAGTTTTTCACTTTTTCAAGCAAGAAAACATGCTCCTGCCGCATTTCTCTGCTTCTCTCAGTGATTTCTGAGATTCTGATGCTGGGGCGTCTGTTTTCCATGTTTGCAGCAAGCACAGCATGTGGGTTCCTGTCTGCTTGCTCTCTTTCCATGTCAGATGCTGTCAAGCAGAACAAGCTCTGCTCTGCGAGAACCATGCACACAGCTCTCACTGTGTATGCTTCTGTTCATCTGTTTGCACTGCGCACAACCCATTTGTGTTTTTCGTTGGTCCTAGGAAGCAAACATGCTCCTGCAGCATTTCTCTACTTCTCTCTGTGATTTCTGAGATTCTGATGCTAGGGTGTCTGTTTTCCATGTTTATAACAAGCAGAGCATGTGGGCTGCTGTCTGCTTGCTCTCTTTCCATGTTAGAAGCTGTCAAGTTGAACAAACTGTGCTTTGCAAGAACAGTGCACACTGCTCTCGCTATGTATGCTTCCGTTCATCTGTTTGCGCCGTGCACAGCCCAAGTGAGTTTTTCATTTGTCCTAGCAAGAAAACATGATCCTGCAGCATTTCTCTGCTTCGCTCAGTGATTTCTGAGATTCTGATGCTAGGGTGTCTGTTTTCCATCTTTGCAACACGCAGAGAATGCAGGCTGAGGTCTGCTTGCTGTGTTTCCATGTTAGAAGCTGTCAAGTTGAACAAGCTCTGCTCTGCGAGAATCATGCACACAGCACTCAATGCGTATGCTTCTGTTCATCCGTTTGCACTGTGCACAGCCCAAGTGAGTTTTTCAATTTTTCAAGCAAGCAAACGTGCTCCTGCAGCATTTCTCTGCTTCTCTCAGTGATTTCTGAGATTATGATGCTGGGGTGTCTGTTTTCCATGTTTGCAGCAAGCAGAGCATGTGGGCTGCTGTCTGCTTGCTCTCTTTCCATGTTAGAAGCTGTCAAGTTGAACAAGCTCTGCTTTGCGAGAACAGTGCCCACAGCTCTCACTGTGTGTGCTTCTGTGTCGCAGTGTCCGAATCGCGTGTTAATCACGCTGCAATAGCTAGCTCAGTCCAATAGGTGTCACTGCAGCTGCGTGTTAGGGCAAAGTGGCTAGCTAAGAAAGCCTCCTTCTGCCCTACGATGGGCACGGAGATGAAGCAATGGCGACCTCAGCAGTCAGAAGAAAGCCGGACTCTTGTAGGCAGGATTTAAATGAGGTTTATTGGAGAGGAGAGAGCCGGGAGCTCTGCCCCTGTGACCTGCTGCCCAGAAGAGACCCCGGGCCAGGGGTGCACGAGCTTTTTAAAGTGGGGTGGAAACAGGGGTGGCTGACAACCGGTTCAGCCAGTCACGACAACGGGGGGTGTAACTGGGGGTGTAAACTTTACGACAGGGGGCCAACCACACAAGATGGGAGGGAATTCCAAGGGCCCCAACCTATCACTCGACCCTCTCCCTGGAGTTTTCCAGAAGCCAGGGAAGGTGTCCAAAGTGACAGACAGGTCGACCACGAGGAGTGGGGGAAGGGAGTGACAAAGACAGGTGCAGGGGAGGATTGATTGACAGAAAACGTCTGTTTAAGCAACCTAACCCATATGGGGAAAACCAGTACAGAACACAGGGGTATACAGTGAACTAAACCATTACAAAAGTAACTCAAAAATCTTACAAAAATAACTTAATAACTTAATAAAACAATTCTCACACCACTACACTTCTGTTCATCGGTTTGCACTGTGCACAGCCCAAATAAGTTTTTCAGTTTTTCAAGCAAGAAAATATGCTCCTGCAGAATTTCTCTGCTTCTCTATGTGTTTTCTGAGATTCTGATGCTAAGGTGTCTGTTTTCCATGTTTATAACAAGCAGAGCATGTGGGCTGCTGTCTGCTTGCTCTCTTTCCATGTTAGTAGCTGTCACGTTGAACAAACTCTGCTCCCCGACACCAGTGAACACTGCACTCGCTATGTATGCTTCCGTTCATCTGTTTGCGCTCTGCACAGCCCAAGTGAGTTTTTCATTTGTCCTAGCAAGAAAACATGATCCTGCAGCATTTCTCTGCTTCGCTCAGTGATTTCTGAGATTCTGATACTAGGGTGTCTGTTTTCCATCTTTGCAACACGCAGAGAATGCAAGCTGAGGTCTGCTTGCTGTGTTTCCATGTTAGAAGCTGTCAAGGTGAACAAGCTCTGCTTTGCGAGAACAGTGCACACAGCTCGCACTGTGGATGCTTCTGTTCATCGTTTTGCACTGTGCACAGCCCAAATAAGTTTTTCCCTTTTTCAAGCAAGCAAACATGGTCCTGCAGCATTTCTCTGCTTCTCTCTGTGATTTCTGAGATTCTGATGCTGGGGTGTCTGTTCGCCACATTTGCAGCAAGCAGAGCATGTGGGTTCCTGACTGCTTGCTGTGTTTTCATGTTAGAAACTGTCAAGTCGAACAAGCTCTGCTCTGTGAGAACAGTGCTCACAGCACTCACTGTGTATGCTTCTGTTCATCCGTTTGCATTGTGCACAGCCCAAGTATGGTTTTCATTTGTCCTAGCACGAAAACATGCTCTTGCAGCATTTCTCTGCCCCTCTCTGTGATTTCTGAGATTCTGATGCTGGGGCGTCTGTTTTCCATGTTTGCAGCAAGCAGAGCATGTGGATTGCTGTCTGCTTGCTCTGTTTCCATGTTAGAAGCTGTCAAGTTGAACAAACTCTGCCTTGCGAGAACAGCGCCCACAGCTCTCGCTGTGCATGCTTCTGTTCATCGGTTTGCACTGCACACAGCCCAAGTGAGTTTTTCACTTTTCCAAGCAAGCAAACATGCCCCTGCAGCATTTCTCTAATTCTCTCAGTGATTTCTGAGATTCTGATACTAGGGTGTCTGTTTTCCATCTTTGCAACACGCAGAGAATGTAGGCTGAGGTCTGCTCGCTTTGTTTCCATGTTAGAAGCTGTCAAGGTGAATAAGCTCTGCTTTGCGAGAGCCATACACACAGCTCTCGCTGTGCATGCTTCTGTTCATCGGTTTGCACTGCACACAGCCCAAGTGAGTTTTTCACTTTTTCAAGCAAGAAAACATGCTCCTGCCGCATTTCTCTGCTTCTCTCAGTGATTTCTGAGATTCTGATGCTGGGGCGTCTGTTTTCCATGTTTGCAGCAAGCACAGCATGTGGGTTCCTGTCTGCTTGCTCTCTTTCCATGTCAGATGCTGTCAAGCAGAACAAGCTCTGCTCTGCGAGAACCATGCACACAGCTCTCACTGTGTATGCTTCTGTTCATCTGTTTGCACTGCGCACAACCCATTTGTGTTTTTCGTTGGTCCTAGGAAGCAAACATGCTCCTGCAGCATTTCTCTACTTCTCTCTGTGATTTCTGAGATTCTGATGCTAGGGTGTCTGTTTTCCATGTTTATAACAAGCAGAGCATGTGGGCTGCTGTCTGCTTGCTCTCTTTCCATGTTAGAAGCTGGCAAGCTGAACAAGCTCTGCTTTGCGAGAACAGTGCACACTGCTCTCGCTGTGTATACTTCTTTTCATCCGTTTGCACTGTGCATGGCCCATGTGAGTTTTTCATTTGTCCTAGGAAGCAAACATGCTCCTGCAGCATTTCTCTACTTCTCTCAGTGATTTCTGAGATTCTGATGCTAGGGTGTCTGTTTTCCATGTTTGCAGCAAGCAGAGCATGTGGGCTGCTGTCTGCTTGCTGTGTTTCCATGTTAGAAGCTGTCAAGGTGAACAAGCTCTGCTTCGCGAGAACAGTGCACACTGCTCTCGCTATGTATGCTTCTGTTCATCTATTTGCACTGTGCACAGCCCAAGTAAGTTTTTCACTTTTTCAAGCAAGCAAGCATGGTCCTGCAGCATTTCTCTGCTTCGCTCAGTGATTTCTGAGATTCTGATGCTGGGGCGTCTGTTTTCCACGTTACAGCAAGGACAGCATGTGGGTTCCTGTCTGCTTGCTCTCTTTCCATGTTAGAAGCTGTCAAGTTGAACAAGCTCTGCTGCGCGAGAACAGTGCACACAGCTCTCACTGTGTATGCTTCTGTTCATCCGTTTGCACTGTGCACAGCCCAAGTAAGGTTTTCATTTGTCCTAGCAAGAAAACATGCCCCCGCAGCATTTCTCTGCTCCTCTCATTGATTTTTGTGATTATGATGCTGGGGCGACTGTTTTCCATGTTTGCCGCAAGCAGAGCATGTGGGCTGCTGTCTGCTTGCTGTGTTTCCATGTTAGAAGCTGTCAAGTAGAACAAGCTCTGCTCTGCGAGAACCATGCACACAGCTCTCAATGTGTATGCTTCTGTTCATCTGTTTGCACTGCGCACAGCCCATTTGTGTTTTTCGTTGGTCCTAGCAAGAAAACATGCTCCTGCAGCATTTCTCTACTTCTCTCTGTGATTTCTGAGATTCTGATGCTAGGGTGTCTGTTTTCCATGTTTATAACAAGCAGAGCATGTGGGCTGCAGTCTGCTTGCTCTCTTTCCATGTTAGAAGCTGGCAAGCTGAACAAGCTCTGCTTTGCGAGAACAGTGCACACTGCTCTCGCTGTGTATGCTTCTTTTCATCCGTTTGCACTGTGCATGGCCCATGTTAGTTTTTCATTTGTCCTAGGAAGCAAACATGCTCCTGCAGCATTTCTCTACTTCTCTCAGTGATTTCTGAGATTCTGATGCTAGGGTGTCTGTTTTCCATGTTTGCAGCAAGCAGAGGATGTGGGCTGCTGTCTGCTTGCTGTGTTTCCATGTTAGAAGCTGTCAAGGTGAACAAGCTCTGCTTCGCGAGAACAGTGCACACTGCTCTCGCTATGTATGCTTCTGTTCATCTGTTTGCACTGTGCACAGCCCAAGTAAGTTTTTCACTTTTTCAAGCAAGAAAACATGCTCCTGCAGCATTTCTCTGCTTCTCTCAGTGTTTTCTGAGATTCTGATGCTGGGGCGTCTGTTTTCCACGTTACAGCAAGCACAGCATGTGGGTTCCTGTCTGCTTGCTCTCTTTCCATGTTAGAAGCTGTCAAGTTGAACAAGCTCTGCTATGCGAGAACCATGCACACAGCTCTCACTGTGTTTGCTTCTGTTCATTGGTTTGCGCTGTGCACGGCCCAAGTGAGTTTTTCACTTTTTCAAGCAAGAAAACATGCTCCTGCAGCATTTCTCCGCTTCTCTCAGTGATTTCTGAGATTCTGATGCTGGGGCGTCTGTTTTCCATGTTTGCAGCAAGCACAGCATGTGGGTTCCTGTCTGCTTGCTCTCTTTCCATGTTAGAAGCTGTCAAGTTGAACAAGCTCTGCTCTGCGAGAACCATGCACACAGCTCTCACTGTGTTTGCTTCTGTTCATCTGTTTGCACTGTGCACAGCCATTGGTGTTTTTCATTTGTCCTAGCAAGCAAACATGGTCCTGCAGCATTTGTCGGCTTCTCTCACTGGTTTCTGGGATTCTGATGCTGGGGTGAATGTTTTCCATGTTTGCAACAAGCAGAGCATGCGGGCTGCTGTCTGCTTGCTCTCTTTCCATGTTAGAAGCTGTCAAGTTGAACAAGCTCTGCTATGCGAGAACCATGCACACAGCTCTCACTGTGTTTGCTTCTGTTCATCTGTTTGCACTGTGCACAGCCATTGGTGTTTTTCATTTGTCCTAGCAAGCAAACATGCTCCTGCAGCATTTCTCGGCTTCTCTCAGTGATTTCTGAGATTCTGATGCTGGGGTGTCTGTTTTCCATGTTTGCAGCAAGCAGAGCATGTGGGCTGCTGTCTGCTTGCTCTCTTTCCATGTTAGAAGCTGTCAAGTTGAACAAGCTCTGCTTTGCGAGAACAGTGCACACAGCTCTCACTGTGTGTGCTTCTGTGTCGCAGTGTCCGAATCGCGTGTTAATCACGCTGCAATAGCTAGCTCAGTCCACTAGATGTCACTGCAGCAGCGTGTTAGGGCAAAGTGGCTAGCTAAGAAAGCCTCCTTCTGCCCTGCGATGGGCACGGAGATGAAGCAATGGCAACCTCAGCAGTCAGAACAAAGCCGGACTCTTGCAGGCAGGATTTAAATGAGGTTTATTGGAGAGGAGAGAGCCGGGCGCTCTGCCCCTGTGACCTGCTGCCCAGAAGAGACCCCGGTCCAGGGGTGCACGAACTTTTTTAAGTGGGGTGGAAACAGGGGTGGCTGACAACCGGTTCAGCCAGTCACGACAACGGGGGGTGTAACTGGGGGTGTAAACTTTACGACAGGGGGCCAACCACACAAGATGGGAGGGAATTCCAAGGGCCCCAGCCTATCACTCGACCCCCTCCCTGGAATTTTCCAAAAGCCAGGGAAGGTGTCCAAAGTGACAGACAGGTCGACCACGAGGAGTGGGAGAAGGGAGTGACAAAGACAGGTGCAGGGGAGGATTGATTGACAGAAAACGTCTGTTTAAGCAACCTAACTCATAAGGGGAAAACCAGTACAGAACACAGGGGTATACAGTGAACTAAACCATTACAAAAGTAACTCAAAAATATTACAAAAATAACTTAATAACTTAATAAAACAATTCTCACACCACTACACTTCTGTTCATCGGTTTGCACTGTGCACAGCCCAAATAAGTTTTTCAGTTTTTCAAGCAAGAAAACATGCTCCTGCAGAATTTCTCTGCTTCTCTCAGTGATTTCTGAGATTCTGATACTGGTGTGCCTGTTTTCCATGTTTGCAGAAAGCAAAGCATGTGGGTTCATGTCTGCTTGTTCCGTTTCCATGTTAGAAGCTGTCAAGTTGAACAAGCTCTGCTCTCCGAGACCAGAGAACACTGCACTCGCTGTGTATACTTCTGTTCATCCGTTTGCTCTGTTCACAGCCCAAGTAATGTTTTCATTTGTCCTAGCAAGAAAACATGCTCCTGCAGAATTTCTCTGCTTCTCTCTGTGTTTTCTGAGATTCTGATGCTAAGGTGTCTGTTTTCCATGTTTATAACAAGCAGAGCATGTGGGCTGCTGTCTGCTTGCTCTCTTTCCATGTTAGAAGCTGTCAAGTTGAACAAACTGTGCTTTGCAAGAACAGTGCACACTGCTCTCGCTATGTATGCTTCCGTTCATCTGTTTGCGCCGTGCACAGCCCAAGTGAGTTTTTCATTTGTCCTAGCAAGAAAACATGATCCTGCAGCATTTCTCTGCTTCGCTCAGTGATTTCTGAGATTCTGATGCTAGGGTGTCTGTTTTCCATCTTTGCAACACGCAGAGAATGCAGGCTGAGGTCTGCTTGCTGTGTTTCCATGTTAGAAGCTGTCAAGTTGAACAAGCTCTGCTCTGCGAGAATCATGCACACAGCACTCAATGCGTATGCTTCTGTTCATCCGTTTGCACTGTGCACAGCCCAAGTGAGTTTTTCAATTTTTCAAGCAAGCAAACGTGCTCCTGCAGCATTTCTCTGCTTCTCTCAGTGATTTCTGAGATTATGATGCTGGGGTGTCTGTTTTCCATGTTTGCAGCAAGCAGAGCATGTGGGCTGCTGTCTGCTTGCTCTCTTTCCATGTTAGAAGCTGTCAAGTTGAACAAGCTCTGCTTTGCGAGAACAGTGCCCACAGCTCTCACTGTGTGTGCTTCTGTGTCGCAGTGTCCGAATCGCGTGTTAATCACGCTGCAATAGCTAGCTCAGTCCAATAGGTGTCACTGCAGCTGCGTGTTAGGGCAAAGTGGCTAGCTAAGAAAGCCTCCTTCTGCCCTACGATGGGCACGGAGATGAAGCAATGGCGACCTCAGCAGTCAGAAGAAAGCCGGACTCTTGTAGGCAGGATTTAAATGAGGTTTATTGGAGAGGAGAGAGCCGGGAGCTCTGCCCCTGTGACCTGCTGCCCAGAAGAGACCCCGGGCCAGGGGTGCACGAGCTTTTTAAAGTGGGGTGGAAACAGGGGTGGCTGACAACCGGTTCAGCCAGTCACGACAACGGGGGGTGTAACTGGGGGTGTAAACTTTACGACAGGGGGCCAACCACACAAGATGGGAGGGAATTCCAAGGGCCCCAACCTATCACTCGACCCTCTCCCTGGAGTTTTCCAGAAGCCAGGGAAGGTGTCCAAAGTGACAGACAGGTCGACCACGAGGAGTGGGGGAAGGGAGTGACAAAGACAGGTGCAGGGGAGGATTGATTGACAGAAAACGTCTGTTTAAGCAACCTAACCCATATGGGGAAAACCAGTACAGAACACAGGGGTATACAGTGAACTAAACCATTACAAAAGTAACTCAAAAATCTTACAAAAATAACTTAATAACTTAATAAAACAATTCTCACACCACTACACTTCTGTTCATCGGTTTGCACTGTGCACAGCCCAAATAAGTTTTTCAGTTTTTCAAGCAAGAAAATATGCTCCTGCAGAATTTCTCTGCTTCTCTATGTGTTTTCTGAGATTCTGATGCTAAGGTGTCTGTTTTCCATGTTTATAACAAGCAGAGCATGTGGGCTGCTGTCTGCTTGCTCTCTTTCCATGTTAGTAGCTGTCACGTTGAACAAACTCTGCTCCCCGACACCAGTGAACACTGCACTCGCTATGTATGCTTCCGTTCATCTGTTTGCGCTCTGCACAGCCCAAGTGAGTTTTTC
Organism: Delichon dasypus; assembly: GCA_037837765.1. Lineage (NCBI taxonomy): Eukaryota > Metazoa > Chordata > Aves > Passeriformes > Hirundinidae > Delichon > Delichon dasypus. Next base: position 1,878,860 of record JBBAXF010000036.1, read on the forward strand.
ATTTGTCCTAGCAAGAAAACATGATCCTGCAGCATTTCTCTGCTTCGCTCAGTGATTTCTGAGATTCTGATACTAGGGTGTCTGTTTTCCATCTTTGCAACACGCAGAGAATGCAAGCTGAGGTCTGCTTGCTGTGTTTCCATGTTAGAAGCTGTCAAGGTGAACAAGCTCTGCTTTGCGAGAACAGTGCACACAGCTCGCACTGTGGATGCTTCTGTTCATCGTTTTGCACTGTGCACAGCCCAAATAAGTTTTTCCCTTTTTCAAGCAAGCAAACATGGTCCTGCAGCATTTCTCTGCTTCTCTCTGTGATTTCTGAGATTCTGATGCTGGGGTGTCTGTTCGCCACATTTGCAGCAAGCAGAGCATGTGGGTTCCTGACTGCTTGCTGTGTTTTCATGTTAGAAACTGTCAAGTCGAACAAGCTCTGCTCTGTGAGAACAGTGCTCACAGCACTCACTGTGTATGCTTCTGTTCATCCGTTTGCATTGTGCACAGCCCAAGTATGGTTTTCATTTGTCCTAGCACGAAAACATGCTCTTGCAGCATTTCTCTGCCCCTCTCTGTGATTTCTGAGATTCTGATGCTGGGGCGTCTGTTTTCCATGTTTGCAGCAAGCAGAGCATGTGGATTGCTGTCTGCTTGCTCTGTTTCCATGTTAGAAGCTGTCAAGTTGAACAAACTCTGCCTTGCGAGAACAGCGCCCACAGCTCTCGCTGTGCATGCTTCTGTTCATCGGTTTGCACTGCACACAGCCCAAGTGAGTTTTTCACTTTTCCAAGCAAGCAAACATGCCCCTGCAGCATTTCTCTAATTCTCTCAGTGATTTCTGAGATTCTGATACTAGGGTGTCTGTTTTCCATCTTTGCAACACGCAGAGAATGTAGGCTGAGGTCTGCTCGCTTTGTTTCCATGTTAGAAGCTGTCAAGGTGAATAAGCTCTGCTTTGCGAGAGCCATACACACAGCTCTCACTGTGTTTGCTTCTGTTCATTGGTTTGCGCTGTGCACAGCCCAAGTGAGTTTTTCACTTTTTCAAGCAAGAAAACATGCTCCTGCCGCATTTCTCTGCTTCTCTCAGTGATTTCTGAGATTCTGATGCTGGGGCGTCTGTTTTCCATGTTTGCAGCAAGCACAGCATGTGGGTTCCTGTCTGCTTGCTCTCTTTCCATGTTAGAAGCTGTCAAGTCGAACAAGCTCTGCTATGTGAGAACAATGCACACAGCTCTCACTGTGTTTGCTTCTGTTCATCTGTTTGCACTGTGCACAGCCACTGGTGTTTTTCATTTGTCCTAGCAAGCAAACATGCTCCTGCAGCATTTCTCTACTTCTCTCTGTGATTTCTGAGATTCTGATGCTAGGGTGTCTGTTTTCCATGTTTATAACAAGCAGAGCATGTGGGCTGCTGTCTGCTTGCTCTCTTTCCATGTTAGAAGCTGGCAAGCTGAACAAGCTCTGCTTTGCGAGAACAGTGCACACTGCTCTCGCTGTGTATACTTCTTTTCATCCGTTTGCACTGTGCATGGCCCATGTGAGTTTTTCATTTGTCCTAGGAAGCAAACATGCTCCTGCAGCATTTCTCTACTTCTCTCAGTGATTTCTGAGATTCTGATGCTAGGGTGTCTGTTTTCCATGTTTGCAGCAAGCAGAGCATGTGGGCTGCTGTCTGCTTGCTGTGTTTCCATGTTAGAAGCTGTCAAGGTGAACAAGCTCTGCTTCGCGAGAACAGTGTGTTGTGTTCCTCTGAGGAATGGTTTTTCCCCTCAGAGTCCCCCTGAAACCTGTGCTATGTAGTTCAACCCTTTTTCCCTATCATACCTACTCCTGACCCTATTGGCTCAGGGCCAATATCTTTCCTTGGCCCAAAACTAGATATACCCCTGTTCCTTCCTGGTTCTCTCTCTCTCTCCTCGGCCTCCTGGAACATCACATCGAGAATAAAGCTTGGACGGAAGCTGGGGGTGAGAGCCACTCTTTTGAAATCTCTATTCTGTCTCTCTGAAAATATATTTCCCTAAAACCCCTGAATAACTGAGCTAGCAAGAGCCGGGGGGTGGCTAGAGGGAAGTAATATTTTCAGTTGGCCCCCAACGTCGGTTTGTTATGAAATATTAATAAGCCCACGCATGAAGAGGGACTCCCTATTTAAGGGGTTAATAATCTCTTTGGGAGGCACAACTACCTGGCCCCTATCGGCTGTTTTAGAGCAGCTCGGGGCGGCAGGACAAGGTCGGGAGTTCGCTTTTACTACAAAAGTGAATCGACCTTAGACAGAAAACCCTGACGTTGCAACACGTGCTGCGGGGTCCGCTAGAAGATCCCTATAGTTTAATAGTGAGAGGGCTTTAGGACCCTGCGCTGCAGTGTGTTTGCGTAACGCGGTTTGAGATTTTTTTTCTCTGCGGAACGGCTGAGTTCTGTGTACTGGGGAAAACCGCGTGATTTTTGGAGTGGGCTCGCTACGGGAGGGTCCCGGGACAGAAGCCGGCACCGGGACACCCCCCTGCCCGTGTCCCCGCAGTCGGGAGAAGCGGCCAGAGACGGCCGCCCCGAGCCGCGACCAGCCCGCCTTGTCTCTTATCTCGGGAGCGAGCGGGACGCGGCGGTGTCTTTAGTTTTTCACGTCAGGGGAGAAGATTTTTCAAACACTTTGCCTTTTAAAACATCAGAAACATGGGCATACATTTATCGAGAAATCAAAAGAGTGCTTTTAAACAACTTAAAAATATTTCAAAATATCTAAAATTTCCTAATAAGCTCTTAATCAAATTTATTTCCTGGCTGTCAGCTGAGATTCCAGACAGTAGTCTACAAGATATAAATTCTGTTTCATTTTGGGATGATGTGGGAAAATTAATAACTTTAAAAGTTGAAAATGGGGAAAACAAAATTTCTTCATTTATTCCAATATTCTTACAAGTACGCAAGAAGCTGTTAGAAGCAGAAAACAGCAGCCAGCCATGCAAAACCTCTCAGCAATACCCTGTTCCCGAGAAGCAGGGATTCCCTGATTCCATACTGGATTCTGCTCCTCAAACCCACCCATCGTCCTTATACCCTCCTCTCCCACCTGTTTTCCCTCAGCAAGATGCACTTTTTTCCTCTCAGAGCTCTGGCCATGTGGATGGGACCCTGGGGGGCTCGCACCACGCGGTCAGCCCTGATGGCGGACGGCATTGCATCCCTCCTTCCCACTATCCCTTCTTCCCCCCACTTCCCGCCCCGACCCCATATCTCTCACCCAATCCCCCACCCCACCCTTCTCCCCAGTGCCTCCCCCTCCCTCCCAGCGGCAGCGTGAAGGGGGAGAGGGGAGGGTGCCTTACAACCACTACTCCCAGCGCGGATGGGGAGATAGATAAGGCAGCCCGCAGCAGCGGAGTCGGGGGGAGCGGCCCCCCTGCTGCAAGGGCTAAGGGGCAGCCTAGCCTGGGGCCCCAGGGGAGGGGGGATCCTGTTGCTGGACCCCAGGGAGGGGGTGGGACAACACCCTCGAGCTGCCTGGGCAATAGAGAAGCAATAGGATTTTTAGCAACTCAGAATATTGATCAAGAAAGCATACCATCTGTGGCTCCTGTAGTACATGCAGGTAAAAGACACGTGCGTAGAGAGTATCTGCCTTTTTCATACCAAGATAAAAAAGAGCTGTGTAAAATGCAGAAACAATTTGGGAGATCTAGTGAAATATTTAAGGGCATGATGAAAGCTACCTTCAATTCAAATGAGATGGTACCCAGTGACATTAAAGATTTATTCAGATGCCTATTAACTCCCTCAGAGTATGACCTATGGGAAGAATTATGGAAAAAAGCTTTGAAAACAGTATTGCAGGAAATTCAGCAAACACCTGATGCGATAGACAGTAATTATAACGACATGACACATGATCATTTGTGCGGTGAAGGTGATTTATCTAGTGCGAATGAGCAAACTCGGTTGTTATCCAAGTCAGTTTTAGATAAGATCTGTAATGCTGCAGAAAAGACTTTTTATCAGATTCCATCACCTGAGATCAAGACCAGTTATGTTAACATTAAACAGTTTCCTTCAGAGAATTTCTTGCAGTTTGTGGACCGTCTGAGAAGTCAAGTGGAAAGACAAGTGCAAGACCCAGTGGTACAGGCAGAGTTGATTAAGGAGATGGCTCAGAGGAATGCTAATGAGACCTGTCGTAGAATCATCCTTAGCCTTCCCCTTGACCCATCACCTAGTCTCGCACAGATGATAGAAGCCTGTATCAAGAGAGCAGACCTCTTCAGTGCACCTGAAAGGAATCCGGGACTGACACACCCAAAGCCTGTGGCAGATGCAGCACCAGGAGCAAGGAAGCAACTGATGTCATCAGACCAGCTGCAGCACATCATCTGCCACCGCTGCAAAAGGCCAGGACACTTCGCCAAGGCCTGCCCAGAAAACCAGAAAAGCAAGTCAAAAAATCAAAAAAACTGAATTCACAGCGCGGCCCAGATTTTATCTCCTTGACGCGCCAAGACAGAAATTTACAAGGCCATACCGTGACAAATGTCTCTCTCTTAACAAAAAAGGGGGAGGGCAGGTCGCAGGGTGTGGGGGTACAGAAAAATAAAAATGTCAGATGTTCAACTAACAATGTATGGCAGCCGCAAGGCCGATATAGGCTCGTGACTACCAAAGGTTTTCATTTCAGATCTACTGATTGGACAGTAATTACAGTGGACCTGCAAAACATTTCACAGGACATGAAGGTTAACCACATGGAACCGAACAGTGAGTATTTTGTTATTGGGGACACAGCACACACACCCTTGGAGGTTGAGGTAGCTCCCATGACCATTAAGGGAAAGATAACAAGCCTCACGCTGTTGGCACGCTGCATGCACCCACCATTCTACCTGACAGAGGGGCAAGTCCTTGCCCAGGCCATTCCTGTTCCGGCTGAAGTCCTAGCGGATGGAAAATCACTGGAAGTCTACTGGGCAGAGGTGGTGGGGGAGAACAAACCTTCTCTGGCATGTAACTTAGCCCATGGGTCAGACCGCCTCCATGTGGAGGGGGTGCTCGACTCCGGCGCGGACGTTACCATTATACCTGAGAGCATGTGGCCATCACATTGGGAGTTGCGACCTGTGGCAGGCAAACTTCAGGGCATAGGAGGAATCACAATGGCAAAAATCTCAAAAAACATAGTGCAAATTGAGGGACCTGACGGGAAATTGGCAAATGTCCGTCCATTTGTTGCTGATTATAAGGCTCCCTTATGGGAGAGAGACACCATGTCACAGTGGGGAGTCCAATTGGTCATTCCTAAGACACCCCAGGATTTTTGGAAATAGCCACTGTGGAGCGCCCTACCCACAAACTAAAGTGGTTGGACAATAACCCAAGATGGGTAGCACAGTGGCCATTGAGTAAAGAGAAGCTCAAGGCGCTTGAGGAGCTTGTTGAGGAGCAGGTGGCCCAAGGTCACCTAGAAGAGACAACAAGCCCCTGGAATTTCCCAGTCTTTGTAATAAAGAAACCGGGAAAGGACAAGTGGAGGTTACTTCATGACCTCCGAGAAATAAACAAAATTATAGAGGACATGGGACCACTCCAACCAGGGATGCCTTCTCCAACAATGCTCCCTCGAGACTGGCAATTGGCTGTTTTAGATATCAAAGATTGTTTCTTCCAAATTCCTCTACACCCAGAAGATGCCCCACGGTTTGCATTCTCGGTTCCTACCATTAATCGAGAAGCCCCAATGAAGAGATATCACTGGAAAGTACTTCCCCAAGGTCTGAAATCTAGTCCTTTCATATGCCAACAGTACGTAGCCTCACTACTGTCACCAGTACGTGCCAAGAGAAAGGATGCCATCATCCTTCACTACATGGATGATCTACTCGTGTGTGCCCCCAATGACTCTATACTCCAACACACGCTTGACCTAGTGGTTAAGGTTTTAACCTCTGCTGGATTTCAATTGCAGGAAGATAAAGTTCAAAGGATGCCACCTTGGAAGTACCTGGGTCTACAAATAGCTGCAAGGACCATTGTTCCGCAGAAATTGGAAATTGAGTGTAATCCCAAAACCCTAGCAGATCTCCATTCTTTGTGTGGGTCTTTGAATTGGGTAAGACCTTGGCTAGGCCTCACAAATGAAGATTTAGACCCTCTCTTCAATTTATTGAAGGGGGAGAGGGAGCTGGTTTCTCCCAGGGAACTGACCCCAGAGGCAAAGACAGCAATTGAAAAGGTACAGAAGGCCTTATCAGAGAGGCAGGCTCATCGATGTGAGCCAAACATACCTTTCCAATTCATTGTTCTAGGAAAACTGCCACATTTGCATGGTTTGATTTTTCAATGGATCGAAGGGCAGAGAGATTCACTCTTGATCATAGAGTGGGTCTTCCTCTCTCACCAAAGATCCAAGACCATCACTGAGCCACAAGAGTTGATAGCTCAACTGATTCGGAAGGCAAGGGTGAGATTGTGTGAGCTGGCTGGTTGTGACTTTACATGTATTCACCTTCCGGTCAAACTTTCTAAGGAGTGAAGGAACTCTCCCAAGAGATTGACCAAAGAGATATTTGAGCATTTGCTCCAGAGCAATGCCAGTCTCCAATTGTCTCTGGACAGCTACAGGGGACAAATATCAGTCCATGCCCCGCCTCACAAGTTGCTCAATGAGGAATTCCACCTCATTCCTTGTGAAAAGAGGAGTCGGAGACCACTCAAGGCTCTCACAGTGTTCACGGACGCATCTGGGGCTTCCCACAAGTCGGTGATGACTTGGAGAAATCCTCAGACTCAGCGTTGGGAAGCTGATGTGGAGTTTGTGGAGGGATCCCCCCAAGTGGCTGAACTAGCTGCAGTGGTAAGAGCCTTTGAGAAGTTCTCGGAACCAATTAATTTGGTAACAGACTCTGCTTACGTGGCGGGGGTAGTGTCCAGAGCGGAGCAGGCTGTGCTCAAAGAAATTGACAATGAGCATCTCTTCAGATTGCTTTCAAAGCTAATTTATTTAATTTCTCATCGAGAACATCCATTCTATGTGATGCATGTAAGATCACACACAGATTTGCCAGGTGAAGTTGCAGAGGGGAATCGTCAGGCAGATTCCCTTGCTGCACCTGTTGAAAATGCACGTCTCCCTGATATCTTCCAACAGGCAAAGCTGAGTCACCAACAATACCATCAGAATGTGCCAGGCCTGATCCGTCAGTTCCAGCTAACACGGAGCCAGGCTCGAGCCATTGTGGCCACCTGTCCCAACTGCCAGGTCCAAGCGATGCCATCGATGGGTATGGGAGTTAATCCCCGGGGCCTTGGCAGTTGTGAGGTATGGCAGACAGACATCACGCACATTCCTAGTTTTGGACACCTCAAATATGTTCATGTAAGCATTGACACACATTCAGGTACAGTGTATGCCTCTGCCCATGCAGGGGAAAAGACTGAACATGCCAAGAAACACCTAGTGCAAGCTTTTTCAGTGTTGGGGATTCCAAAAGAAATCAAAACTGATAACGGCCCAGCGTACACGTCCAAGGGGTTCCTGGAGTTTGTCCAGCAGTGGGGAGTGGAACATAAAACTGGCATCCCTCACTCCCCCACAGGTCAAGCTGTGGTTGAGCGAGCACATCAGACGCTCAAACAGGTCCTGGCTAGACAGAGTAGTACGACTGTGTGGATGTCTCCACATGAGAAACTCTGCAAAGCCATGTTTACTATCAATTTTCTGAACTGTTCATTTGAAAACATGAGTCCTCCAGTGGTACGCCATTTTAACAGTGGCAATCAGTTCAAATTGTCTCAGCGTCCACCGGTCATGATTAGGGATCCAGAAACTTGGGAAACCAAAGGTCCCTATGAGCTCGTGACCTGGGGTCGTGGCTATGCATGTGTGGCCACTCCCTCAGGCCCTCGGTGGATTCCCCAGAAGTGGGTGAAACCTTTTGTCCCTAAAAATCCAGCTCCAGCAGAAGGGGATGAGAGGCAAGTAGCCGTTGCATCCAAAAGAAGACGCCGCCGGATGGAAGAAAAAGAATCTTCCTAGATGTGGACTCCTTCCGGCAGAAACAGAAACTTTTAACATGTTCTAAAAATGTTTGTTTTTCCTTTTAGAGAAAGCCTACCTCACACTCAATCCTGTGATGAACCCCATACAAGTTGTTGCTGAACAGTCTGGCAGCTGCATAGATCATCCCTCAGCTGCGTCAAAATGTCTGGGTGACCCTGGCACAGACACTTCCGCAGGAAAACATATGTTTGTCCACTGCATCAACAGAGAATCCTATGTCCACCTGTCTGGTAGGAATTCCATAATGGGCAGGAATTCCGTCTCGGCTTTTAGGAGGGCCATGTACCATAGGGCGGTTGTCCGTATTGACACCCAACCAAACTTTAATTGGTGAATGGACTCACAAAAACAAATCGGCAAACAAAATTCAAAAGAGAAGTGCTGACCAATTGGATCCAAATTGTAATTCAGAAATTTTTCATTGGGCCAAGTCAAAAAGAGTTGATGTGTCCCTGTTCCTTCCGTGGGTCGCAGCAGCCAAAGCTCTAGGTGAATTGGGCCATCTAGAGCGCTGGGTAGTCAAACAGGCAAATTTAACGTCCACCGCCATCAGCTCTCTCCTAGAAGATGAGGAAATTACCAGACAGGTCACTCTCCAGAACCGTGCTGCTATAGATTATCTCTTGTTACTTCATGGACATGAATGCCAGGAATTTGAAGGACTGTGTTGCCTAAACCTGACCTCGAAGGCTCCAAACATCCATGCTGCCCTTCGAAGCATGAACAGTTTGATCGGACAAGTGAAGCAAGAATCTGAGAACTGGATCAAAGAACTGTTCAAAGGCTGGGGACTTACAGGGTGGTGGACTTCTATAGTTAAAACAATTCTGTTATTTCTTGTTATTCTTTTCCTTGTAACAATAGCGTTCAGGATCCTACGCTGTTTGATTTTCAAGGCTATCAATAGTCTCGTACCTTCTACCTCAGAAGTCAACCACATAGAGTTGGCAAACCTAAAGCAGGTTGACTCCCCCACCAATTGTAATTGGTGGGAAAACCCACATTCTGTGTAACCTAATGTTCTTCTTCTAATGTCTTAAACAAAAAAGGGGGAGATGTTGTGTTCCTCTGAGGAATGGTTTTTCCCCTCAGAGTCCCCCTGAAACCTGTGCTATGTAGTTCAACCCTTTTTCCCTATCATACCTACTCCTGACCCTATTGGCTCAGGGCCAATATCTTTCCTTGGCCCAAAACTAGATATACCCCTGTTCCTTCCTGGTTCTCTCTCTCTCTCCTCGGCCTCCTGGAACATCACATCGAGAATAAAGCTTGGACGGAAGCTGGGGGTGAGAGCCACTCTTTTGAAATCTCTATTCTGTCTCTCTGAAAATATATTTCCCTAAAACCCCTGAATAACTGAGCTAGCAAGAGCCGGGGGGTGGCTAGAGGGAAGTAATATTTTCAACAGTGCACACTGCTCTCGCTATGTATGCTTCTGTTCATCTGTTTCCACTGTGCACAGCCCAAGTAAGTTTTTCACTTTTTCAAGCAAGCAAGCATGGTCCTGCAGCATTTCTCTGCATCGCTCAGAGATTTCTGAGATTCTGATAATAGGGTGTCTGTTTTCCATCTTTGCAACACGCAGAGAATGTAGGCTGAGGTCTGCTTGCTGTGTTTCCATGTTAGAAGCTGTCAAGGTGAACAAGCTCTGCTTTGCGAGAACCATACACACAGCTCTCACTGTGTTTGCTTCTGTTCATTGGTTTGCGCTGTGCACGGCCCAAGTGAGTTTTTCACTTTTTCAAGCAAGAAAACATGCTCCTGCAGCATTTCTCTGCTTCTCTCTGTGATTTCTGAGATTCTGATGCTGGGGTGTCTGTTTTCCACATTTACAGCAAGCAGAGCATGTGGATTGCTGTCTGCTTGCTCTGTTTCCATGTTAGAAGCTGTCAAGTCGAACAAGCTCTGCTTCGCGAGAACAGTGCACACAGCTCTCACTGTGTATGCTTCTGTTCATCCGTTTGCACTGTGCACAGCCCAAGTAAGGTTTTCATTTGTCCTAGCAAGAAAACATGCCCCCGCAGCATTTCTCTGCTCCTCTCATTGATTTTTGTGATTATGATGCTGGGGCGACTGTTTTCCATGTTTGCCGCAAGCAGAGCATGTGGGCTGCTGTCTACTCGCTCTGTTTCCATGTTAGAAGCTGTCAAGTCGAACAAGCTCTGCTCTGCGAGAACAGTGCCCACAGCTCTCACTGTGTATGCTTCTGTTCAGCCCTTTGCCCTGTGCACAGCCCAAGTAAGGTTTTCATTGGTCCTTGCAAGAAAACATGATCCTGCAGCCGTTCTCGGCTTCTCTCAGTGATTTCTGAGATTATGATGCTGGGGTGTCTGTTTTCCATATTTGCATCAAGCAGATCATGTGGGCTGCTGTCTGCTTGCTCTCTTTCCATGTTAGAAGCTGCCATGTTGAACAAGCTCTGCTCTGCGAGAACAGTGCACACAGCTCTCACTGTGTATGCTTCTGTTCCTCTGTTTGCACTGTGCACAGGCCATTTGTGTTTTTCATTTGTCCTAGCAAGCAAACATGCTCCTGCAGAATTTCTCTGCTTCTCTCAGTGATTTCTGAGATTCTGATGCTAGGGTGTCTGTTTTCCATCTTTGCAACAAGCAGAGCATGTGGGCTGCTGTCTGCTTGCTCTCTTTCCATGTTAGAAGCTGTCAAGTTGAACGAGCTCTGCTTTGCGAGAACAGTGCACACTACTCTCACTGTGTTTGTTTTTGTTCATCGTTTTGCGCTGTGCACAGCCCAAGTGAGTTTTTCAATTATTCAAGCAAGCAAACATGCTCCTGCAGCATTTCTCTGCTTCTCTAAGTGATATCTGAGATTCTGATACTGGTGTGTCTGTTTTCCATCTTTGCAAGAAGCAGAGAATGTAGGCTGAGGTCTGATTGTTCTGTTTCCATGTTAGAAGCTGTCAAGTTGAACAACCTCTGCTCTGAGAGCACAGGGCACACAGCTCTCACTGCGTATGCTTCTGTTCATCGGTTTGCGCTGTGCACAGCCCAAGTGAGTTTTTCACTTTTTGAAGCAAGCAAACATGGTCCTGCAGCATTTCTCTGCTTCTCTAAGTGATTTCTGAGATTCTGATGCTAGGGTGTCTGCCTTCCATGTTTGCAGCAAGCAGAGCATGCGGGCTGCTGCCTGCTTGCTCTCTTTCCATGTTAGAAGCTGTCAAGTTGAACGAGCTGTGCTTTGCGAGAACAGTGCACACTGCTCTCACTCTGTTTGCTTCTGTTCATCGTTTTGCGCTGTGCACAACCCAAATGAGTTTTTCAGTTTTTCAAGCAAGAAAACATGCTCCTCCAGAATTTCTCTGCTTCTCTCAGTGATTTCTGAGATTCTGATGCTGGGGTGTCTGCCTTCCATGTTTGCAGCAAGCGGAGCATGTGGTCTGCTGTCTGCTTGCTCTGTTTCCATGTTAGAAGCTGTCAAGTCGAATAAGCTCTGCTCTGCGAGAACAGTGCACACAGCTCTCACTGTGTATGCTTCTGTTCATCTGTTTGCACTGTGCACAGCCCATTTGCGTTTTTCATTTGTCCTAGCTAACAAACATGCTTCTGCAGCATTCCTCTGCTTCTCTCAGTGATTTCTGAGATTCTGATGCTGGGGCGTCTGTTTTCCATGTTTGCAGCAAGCACAGCATGTGGGTTCCTGTCTGCTTGCTCTCTTTCCATGTTAGAAGCTGTCAAGTCGAATAAGCTCTGCTCTGCGAGAACAGTGCACACAGCTCTCACTGTGTTTGCTTCTGTTCATCTGTTTGCACTGTGCACAGCCATTGGTGTTTTTCATTTGTCCTAGCAAGCAAACATGCTCTTGCAGCATTTCTTGGTTTCTCTCACTGATTTCTGAGATTCTGATGCTGGGGTGAATGTTTTCCATGTTTGCAACAAGCAGTGCATGCGGGCTGCTGTCTGCTTGCTCTCTTTCCATGTTAGAAGCTGTCAAGTTGAACAAGCTCTGCTTTGCGAGAACAGTGCCCACAGCTCTCACTGTGTATGCTTCTGTGTCGCAGTGTCCGAATCGCGTGTTAATCACGCTGCAATAGCTAGCTCAGTCCACTAGATGTCACTGCAGCAGCGTGTTAGTGCAAAGTGGCTAGCTAAGAAAGCCTCCTTCTGCCCTGCGATGGGCACGGAGATGAAGCAATGGCGATCTCAGCAGTCAGAACAAAGCCGGACTCTTGCAGGCAAGATTTAAATGAGGTTTATTGGAGAGGAGAGAGCCGGGAGCTCTGCCCCTGTGACCTGCTGCCCAGAAGAGACCCCGGGCCAGGGGTGCACGAGGTTTTTAAATTGGGGTGGAAACAGGGGTGGCTGACAACCGGTTCAGCCAGTCACGACAACGGGGGGTGTAACTGGGGGTGTAAACTTTACGACAGGGGGCCAACCACACAAGATGGGAGGGAATTCCAAGGGCCCCAGCCTATCACTCGACCCCCTCCCTGGAATTTTCCAAAAGCCAGGGAAGGTGTCCAAAGTGACAGACAGGTCGACCACGAGGAGTGGGGGAAGGGAGTGACAAAGACAGGTGCAGGGGAGGATTGATTGACAGAAAACGTCTGTTTAAGCAACCTAACTCATATGGGGAAAACCAGTACAGAACACAGGGGTATACAGTGAATTAAACCATTACAAAAGTAACTCAAAAATATTACAAAAATAACTTAATAACTTAATAAAACAATTCTCACACCACTACACTTCTGTTCATCGGTTTGCACTGTGCACAGCCATTGGTGTTTTTCATTTGTCCTAGGAAGCAAACATGCTCCTGCAGCATTTCTCTGCTTCGCTCAGTGATTTCTGAGATCCTGATACTAGGGTGTCTGTTTTCCATCTTTGCAACACGCAGAGAATGTAGGCTGAGGTCTGCTTGCTGTGTTTCCATGTTAGAAGCTGTCAAGGTTAAACAGCTCTGCTATGTGAGAACCATGCACACAGCTCTCACTGTGTTTGCTTCTGTTCATCTGTTTGCACTGTGCACAGCCATTGGTGTTTTTCATTTGTCCTAGGAAGCAAACATGCTCCTGCAGCATTTCTCTGCTTCTCTCAGTGATTTCTGAGATTCTGATGCTGGGGCGTCTGTTTTCCATGTTTATAACAAGCAGAGAATGTAGGCTGAGGTCTGCTTGCTGTGTTTCCACGTTAGAAGCTGTCAAGGTGAACAAGCTCTGCTTTGCGAGAACCATACACACAGCTCTCACTGTGTATGCTTCTGTTCATCTGTTTGCACTGTGCACGGCCCAAGTGAGTTTTTCACATTTTCAAGCAAGAAAACATGCTCCTGCAGCATTTCTCTGCTCCTCTCATTGATTTTTCTGATTATGATGCTGGGGCGACTGTTTTCCATGTTTGCCGCAAGCAGAGCATGTGGGCTGCTGTCTGCTTGCTGTGTTTCCATGTTAGAAGCTGTCAAGTAGAACAAGCTCTGCTCTGCGAGAACCATGCACACAGCTCTCACTGTGCATGCTTCTGTTCATCTGTTTGCACTGCGCACAGCCCATTTGTGTTTTTCGTTGGTCCTAGCAAGAAAACATGTTCCTGCAGCATTTCTCTACTTCTCTCTGTGATTTCTGAGATTCTGATGCTAGGGTGTCTGTTTTCCATGTTTATAACAAGCAGAGCATGTGGGCTGCAGTCTGCTTGCTCTCTTTCCATGTTAGAAGCTGGCAAGCTGAACAAGCTCTGCTTTGCGAGAACAGTGCACACTGCTCTCGCTGTGTATGCTTCTTTTCATCCGTTTGCACTGTGCATGGCCCATGTGAGTTTTTCATTTGTCCTAGGAAGCAAACATGCTCCTGCAGCATTTCTCTACTTCTCTCAGTGATTTCTGAGATTCTGATGCTAGGGTGTCTGTTTTCCATGTTTGCAGCAAGCAGAGCATGTGGGCTGCTGTCTGCTTGCTGTGTTTCCATGTTAGAAGCTGTCAAGTAGAACAAGCTCTGCTCTGCGAGAACCATGCACACAGCTCTCACTGTGTATGCTTCTGTTCATCTGTTTGCACTGCGCACAGCCCATTTGTGTTTTTCGTTGGTCCTCGCAAGAAAACATGCTCCTGCAGCATTTCTCTACTTCTCTCTGTGATTTCTGAGATTCTGATGCTAGGGTGTCTGTTTTCCATGTTTATAACAAGCAGAGCATGTGGGCTGCTGTCTGCTTGCTGTGTTTCCATGTTAGAAGCTGGCAAGCTGAACAAGCTCTGCTTCGCGAGAACAGTGCACACTGCTCTCGCTGTGTATGCTTCTTTTCATCCGTTTGCACTGTGCATGGCCCATGTGAGTTTTTCATTTGTCCTAGGAAGCAAACATGCTCCTGCAGCATTTCTCTACTTCTCTCAGTGATTTCTGAGATTCTGATGCTAGGGTGTCTGTTTTCCATGTTTGCAGCAAGCAGAGCATGTGGGCTGCTGTCTGCTTGCTGTGTTTCCATGTTAGAAGCTGTCAAGGTGAACAAGCTCTGCTTCGCGAGAACAGTGCACACTGCTCTCGCTATGTATGCTTCTGTTCATCTGTTTGCACTGTGCACAGCCCAAGTAAGTTTTTCACTTTTTCAAGCAAGCAAGCATGGTCCTGCAGCATTTCTCGGCTTCTCTCAATGATTTCTGAGATTATGATGCTGGGGCGTCTGTTTTCCACATTTGCAGCAAGCACAGCATGTGGTTTCCTGTCTGTTTGCTCTCTTTCCATGTCAGAAGCTGTCAAGTAGAACAAGCTCTGCTCTGCGAGAACCATGCACACTGCTCTCGCTATGTATGCTTCTGTTCATCTGTTTGCACTGTGCACAGCCCAAGTAAGTTTTTCACTTTTTCAAGCAAGCAAGCATGGTCCTGCAGCATTTCTCTGCTTCGCTCAGAGATTTCTGAGATTCTGATACTAGGGTGTCTGTTTTCCATCTTTGCAACACGCAGAGAATGTAGGCTGAGGTCTGCTTGCTGTGTTTCCATGTTAGAAGCTGTCAAGGTGAACAAGCTCTGCTTTGCCACAACCATACACACAGCTCTCACTGTGTTTGCTTCTGTTCATTGGTTTGCGCTGTGCACGGCCCAAGTGAGTTTTTCACTTTTTCAAGCAAGCAAGCATGGTCCTGCAGCATTTCTCTGCTTCTCTCAGTGATTTCTGCGATTCTGATGCTGGGGCGTCTGTTTTCCATGTTTGCAGCAAGCACAGCATGTGGTTTCCTGTCTGCTTGCTCTCTTTCCATGTCAGAAGCTGTCAAGTAGAACAAGCACTGCTCTGCGAGAACCATGCACACAGCTCTCACTGTGTATGCTTCTGTTCATCTGTTTGCACTGCGCACAGCCCATTTGTGTTTTTCGTTGGTCCTAGCAAGAAAACATGCTCCTGCAGCATTTCTCTACTTCTCTCTGTGATTTCTGAGATTCTGATGCTAGTGTGTCTGTTTTCCATGTTTATAACAAGCAGAGCATGTGGGCTGCTGTCTGCTTGCTCTCTTTCCATGTTAGAAGCTGGCAAGCTGAACAAGCTCTGCTTTGCGAGAACAGTGCACACTGCTCTCGCTGTGTATGCTTCTTTTCATCCGTTTGCACTGTGCATGGCCCATGTGAGTTTTTCATTTGTCCTAGGAAGCAAACATGCTCCTGCAGCATTTCTCTACTTCTCTCAGTGATTTCTGAGATTCTGATGCTAGGGTGTCTGTTTTCCATGTTTGCAGCAAGCAGAGCATGTGGGCTGCTGTCTGCTTGCTGTGTTTCCATGTTAGAAGCTGTCAAGTAGAACAAGCTCTGCTCTGCGAGAACCATGCACACAGCTCTCACTGTGTATGCTTCTGTTCATCTGTTTGCACTGCGCACAGCCCATTTGTGTTTTTCGTTGGTCCTCGCAAGAAAACATGCTCCTGCAGCATTTCTCTACTTCTCTCTGTGATTTCTGAGATTCTGATGCTAGGGTGTCTGTTTTCCATGTTTATAACAAGCAGAGCATGTGGGCTGCTGTCTGCTTGCTGTGTTTCCATGTTAGAAGCTGGCAAGCTGAACAAGCTCTGCTTCGCGAGAACAGTGCACACTGCTCTCGCTGTGTATGCTTCTTTTCATCCGTTTGCACTGTGCATGGCCCATGTGAGTTTTTCATTTGTCCTAGGAAGCAAACATGCTCCTGCAGCATTTCTCTACTTCTCTCAGTGATTTCTGAGATTCAGATGCTAGGGTGTCTGTTTTCCATGTTTGCAGCAAGCAGAGCATGTGGGCTGCTGTCTGCTTGCTGTGTTTCCATGTTAGAAGCTGTCAAGGTGAACAAGCTCTGCTTCGCGAGAACAGTGCACACTGCTCTCACTATGTATGCTTCTGTTCATCTGTTTGCACTGTGCACAGCCCAAGTAAGTTTTTCGCTTTTTCAAGCAAGCAAGCATGGTCCTGCAGCATTTCTCGGCTTCTCTCAATGATTTCTGAGATTCTGAGGCTAGGGTGTCTGTTTTCCATGTTTGCAGCAAGCAGAGCATGTGGGCTGCTGTCTGCTTGCTATGTTTCCATGTTAGAAGCTGTCAAGTAGAACAAGCTCTGCTCTGCGAGAACCATGCACACAGCTCTCACTGTGTATGCTTCTGTTCATCTGTTTGCACTGCGCACAGCCCATTTGTGTTTTTCGTTGGTCCTCGCAAGAAAACATGCTCCTGCAGCATTTCTCTACTTCTCTCTGTGATTTCTGAGATTCTGATGCTAGGGTGTCTGTTTTCCATGTTTATAACAAGCAGAGCATGTGGGCTGCTGTCTGCTTGCTGTGTTTCCATGTTAGAAGCTGGCAAGCTGAACAAGTTCTGCTTCGCGAGAACAGTGCACAATGCTCTCGCTGTGTATGCTTCTTTTCATCCGTTTGCACTGTGCATGGCCCATGTGAGTTTTTCATTTGTCCTAGGAAGCAAACATGCTCCTGCAGCATTTCTCTACTTCTCTCAGTGATTTCTGAGATTCTGATGCTAGGGTGTCTGTTTTCCATGTTTGCAGCAAGCAGAGCATGTGGGCTGCTGTCTGCTTGCTGTGTTTCCATGTTAGAAGCTGTCAAGGTGAACAAGCTCTGCTTCGCGAGAACAGTGCACACTGCTCTCGCTATGTATGCTTCTGTTCATCTGTTTGCACTGTGCACAGCCCAAGTAAGTTTTTCACTTTTTCAAGCAAGCAAGCATGGTCCTGCAGCATTTCTCGGCTTCTCTCAATGATTTCTGAGATTATGATGCTGGGGCGTCTGTTTTCCACATTTGCAGCAAGCACAGCATGTGGTTTCCTGTCTGTTTGCTCTCTTTCCATGTCAGAAGCTGTCAAGTAGAACAAGCTCTGCTCTGCGAGAACCATGCACACTGCTCTCGCTATGTATGCTTCTGTTCATCTGTTTGCACTGTGCACAGCCCAAGTAAGTTTTTCACTTTTTCAAGCAAGCAAGCATGGTCCTGCAGCATTTCTCTGCTTCGCTCAGAGATTTCTGAGATTCTGATACTAGGGTGTCTGTTTTCCATCTTTGCAACACGCAGAGAATGTAGGCTGAGGTCTGCTTGCTGTGTTTCCATGTTAGAAGCTGTCAAGGTGAACAAGCTCTGCTTTGCCAGAACCATACACACAGCTCTCACTGTGTTTGCTTCTGTTCATTGGTTTGCGCTGTGCACGGCCCAAGTGAGTTTTTCACTTTTTCAAGCAAGCAAGCATGGTCCTGCAGCATTTCTCTGCTTCTCTCAGTGATTTCTGCGATTCTGATGCTGGGGCGTCTGTTTTCCATGTTTGCAGCAAGCACAGCATGTGGTTTCCTGTCTGCTTGCTCTCTTTCCATGTCAGAAGCTGTCAAGTAGAACAAGCACTGCTCTGCGAGAACCATGCACACAGCTCTCACTGTGTATGCTTCTGTTCATCTGTTTGCACTGCGCACAGCCCATTTGTGTTTTTCGTTGGTCCTAGCAAGAAAACATGCTCCTGCAGCATTTCTCTACTTCTCTCTGTGATTTCTGAGATTCTGATGCTAGTGTGTCTGTTTTCCATGTTTATAACAAGCAGAGCATGTGGGCTGCTGTCTGCTTGCTCTCTTTCCATGTTAGAAGCTGGCAAGCTGAACAAGCTCTGCTTTGCGAGAACAGTGCACACTGCTCTCGCTGTGTATGCTTCTTTTCATCTGTTTGCACTGTGCATGGCCCATGTGAGTTTTTCATTTGTCCTAGGAAGCAAACATGCTCCTGCAGCATTTCTCTACTTCTCTCAGTGATTTCTGAGATTCTGATGCTAGGGTGTCTGTTTTCCATGTTTGCAGCAAGCAGAGCATGTGGGCTGCTGTCTGCTTGCTGTGTTTCCATGTTAGAAGCTGTCAAGTAGAACAAGCTCTGCTCTGCGAGAACCATGCACACAGCTCTCACTGTGTATGCTTCTGTTCATCTGTTTGCACTGCGCACAGCCCATTTGTGTTTTTCGTTGGTCCTCGCAAGAAAACATGCTCCTGCAGCATTTCTCTACTTCTCTCTGTGATTTCTGAGATTCTGATGCTAGGGTGTCTGTTTTCCATGTTTATAACAAGCAGAGCATGTGGGCTGCTGTCTGCTTGCTGTGTTTCCATGTTAGAAGCTGGCAAGCTGAACAAGCTCTGCTTCGCGAGAACAGTGCACACTGCTCTCGCTGTGTATGCTTCTTTTCATCCGTTTGCACTGTGCATGGCCCATGTGAGTTTTTCATTTGTCCTAGGAAGCAAACATGCTCCTGCAGCATTTCTCTACTTCTCTCAGTGATTTCTGAGATTCAGATGCTAGGGTGTCTGTTTTCCATGTTTGCAGCAAACAGAGCATGTGGGCTGCTGTCTGCTTGCTGTGTTTCCATGTTAGAAGCTGTCAAGGTGAACAAGCTCTGCTTCGCGAGAACAGTGCACACTGCTCTCACTATGTATGCTTCTGTTCATCTGTTTGCACTGTGCACAGCCCAAGTAAGTTTTTCGCTTTTTCAAGCAAGCAAGCATGGTCCTGCAGCATTTCTCGGCTTCTCTCAATGATTTCTGAGATTCTGAGGCTAGGGTGTCTGTTTTCCATGTTTGCAGCAAGCAGAGCATGTGGGCTGCTGTCTGCTTGCTATGTTTCCATGTTAGAAGCTGTCAAGTAGAACAAGCTCTGCTCTGCGAGAACCATGCACACAGCTCTCACTGTGTATGCTTCTGTTCATCTGTTTGCACTGCGCACAGCCCATTTGTGTTTTTCGTTGGTCCTCGCAAGAAAACATGCTCCTGCAGCATTTCTCTACTTCTCTCTGTGATTTCTGAGATTCTGATGCTAGGGTGTCTGTTTTCCATGTTTATAACAAGCAGAGCATGTGGGCTGCTGTCTGCTTGCTGTGTTTCCATGTTAGAAGCTGGCAAGCTGAACAAGTTCTGCTTCGCGAGAACAGTGCACAATGCTCTCGCTGTGTATGCTTCTTTTCATCCGTTTGCACTGTGCATGGCCCATGTGAGTTTTTCATTTGTCCTAGGAAGCAAACATGCTCCTGCAGCATTTCTCTACTTCTCTCAGTGATTTCTGAGATTCTGATGCTAGGGTGTCTGTTTTCCATGTTTGCAGCAAGCAGAGCATGTGGGCTGCTGTCTGCTTGCTGTGTTTCCATGTTAGAAGCTGTCAAGGTGAACAAGCTCTGCTTCGCGAGAACAGTGCACACTGCTCTCGGTATGTATGCTTCTGTTCATCTGTTTGCACTGTGCACAGCCCAAGTAAGTTTTTCACTTTTTCAAGCAAGCAAGCATGGTCCTGCAGCATTTCTCGGCTTCTCTCAATGATTTCTGAGATTATGATGCTGGGGCGTCTGTTTTCCACATTTGCAGCAGGCACAGCATGTGGTTTCCTGTCTGTTTGCTCTCTTTCCATGTCAGAAGCTGTCAAGTAGAACAAGCTCTGCTCTGCGAGAACCATGCACACTGCTCTCGCTATGTATGCTTCTGTTCATCTGTTTGCACTGTGCACAGCCCAAGTAAGTTTTTCACTTTTTCAAGCAAGCAAGCATGGTCCTGCAGCATTACTCTGCTTCGCTCAGAGATTTCTGAGATTCTGATACTAGGGTGTCTGTTTTCCATCTTTGCAACACGCAGAGAATGTAGGCTGAGGTCTGCTTGCTGTGTTTCCATGTTAGAAGCTGTCAAGGTGAACAAGCTCTGCTTTGCCAGAACCATACACACAGCTCTCACTGTGTTTGCTTCTGTTCATTGGTTTGCGCTGTGCACGGCCCAAGTGAGTTTTTCAATTTTCAAGCAAGCAAGCATGGTCCTGCAGCATTTCTCTGCTTCGCTCAGTGATTTCTGCGATTCTGATGCTGGGGCGTCTGTTTTCCATGTTTGCAGCAAGCACAGCGTGTGGGTTCCTGTCTGCTTGCTCTCTTTCCATGTCAGAAGCTGTCAAGTAGAACAAGCACTGCTCTGCGAGAACCATGCACACAGCTCTCACTGTGTATGCTTCTGTTCATCTGTTTGCACTGCGCACAGTCCATTTGTGTTTTTCGTTGGTCCTAGCAAGAAAACATGCTCCTGCAGCATTTCTCTACTTCTCTCTGTGATTTCTGAGATTCTGATGCTAGTGTGTCTGTTTTCCATGTTTATAACAAGCAGAGCATGTGGGCTGCTGTCTGCTTGCTCTCTTTCCATGTTAGAAGCTGGCAAGCTGAACAAGCTCTGCTTTGCGAGAACAGTGCACACTGCTCTCGCTGTGTATGCTTCTTTTCATCCGTTTGCACTGTGCATGGCCCATGTGAGTTTTTCATTTGTCCTAGGAAGCAAACATGCCCCCGCAGCATTTCTCTACTTCTCTCTGTGATTTCTGAGATTCTGATGCTAGGGTGTCTGTTTTCCATGTTTATAACAAGCAGAGCATGTGGGCTGCTGTCTGCTTGCTCTGTTTCCATGTTAGAAGCTGGCAAGCTGAACAAGCTCTGCTTTGCGAGAACAGTGCGCACTGCTCTCGCTGTGTATGCTTCTTTTCATCCGTTTGCACTGTGCATGGCCCATGTGAGTTTTTCATTTGTCCTAGGAAGCAAACATGCTCCTGCAGCATTTCTCTACATCTCTCAGTGATTTCTGAGATTCTGATGCTGGGGTGTCTGTTTTCCACATTTGCAGCAAGCAGAGCATGTGGATTGCTGTCTGCTTGCTCTGTTTCCATGTTAGAAGCTGTAAAGTCGAACAAGCTGTGCTGTGCGAGAACAGTGCACACAGCTCTCACTGTGTATGCTTCTGTGCATCCGTTTGCACTGTGCACAGCCCAAGTAAGGTTTTCATTTGTCCTAGCAAGAAAACATGCCCCCGCAGCATTTCTCAGCTCCTCTCATTGATTTTTGTGATTATGATGCTGGGGCGACTGTTTTCCATGTTTGCCGCAAGCAGAGCATGTGGGCTGCTGTCTGCTTGCTGTGTTTCCATGTTAGAAGCTGTCAAGTAGAACAAGCACTGCTCTGCGAGAACCATGCACACAGCTCTCACTGTGTTTGCTTCTTTTCATCTGTTTGCACTGTGCACAGCCCAATTGAGTTTTTCATTTGTCCCAGCAAGCAAACATGCTCCTGCAGCATTTCTCGGCTTCTCTCAGTGATTTCTGAGATTATGATGCTGGGGCGTCTGTTTTCCACATTTGCAGCAAGCACAGCATGTGGTTTCCTGTCTGCTTGCTGTGTTTCCATGTTAGAAGCTGGCAAGCTGAACAAGCTCTGCTTTGCGAGAACAGTGCACACTGCTCTCGCTGTGTATGCTTCTTTTCATCCGTTTGCACTGTGCATGGCCCATGTGAGTTTTTCATTTGTTCTAGGAAGCAAACATGCTCCTGCAGCATTTCTCTACTTCTCTCAGTGATTTCTGAGATTCTGATGCTAGGGTGTCTGTTTTCCATGTTTGCAGCAAGCAGAGCATGTGGGCTGCTGTCTGCTTGCTGTGTTTCCATGTTAGAAGCTGTCAAGGTGAACAAGCTCTGCTTCGCGAGAACAGTGCACACTGCTCTCGCTATGTATGCTTCTGTTCATCTGTTTGCACTGTGCACAGCCCAAGTAATTTTTTCTCTTTTTCAAGCAAGCAAGCATGGTCCTGCAGCATTTCTCTGCTTCGCTCAGTGATTTCTGAGATTCTGATACTAGGGTGTCTGTTTTCCATCTTTGCAACACGCAGAGAATGTAGGCTGAGGTCTGCTTGCTGTGTTTCCATGTTAGAAGCTGTCAAGGTGAACACGCTCTGCTTTGCGAGAACCATACACACAGCTCTCACTGTGTTTGCATCTGTTCATTGGTTTGCGCTGTGCACGGCCCAAATGAGTTTTTCACTTTTTCAAGCAAGAAAACATGCTCCTGCAGCATTTCTCGGCTTCTCTCAGTGATTTCTGAGATTATGATGCTGGGGCGTCTGTTTTCCACATTTGCAGCAAGCACAGCATGTGGTTTCCTGTCTGCTTGCTCTCTTTCCATGACAGAAGCTGTCAAGTAGAACAAGCTCTGCTCTGCGAGAACCATGCACACAGCTCTCACTGTGTATGCTTCTGTTCATCTGTTTGCACTGCGCACAGCCCATTTGTGTTTTTCGTTGGTCCTCGCAAGAAAACATGCTCCTGCAGCATTTCTCTACTTCTCTCTGTGATTTCTGAGATTCTGATGCTAGGGTGTCTGTTTTCCATGTTTATAACAAGCAGAGCATGTGGGCTGCTGTCTGCTTGCTGTGTTTCCATGTTAGAAGCTGGCAAGCTGAACAAGTTCTGCTTCGCGAGAACAGTGCACAATGCTCTCGCTGTGTATGCTTCTTTTCATCCGTTTGCACTGTGCATGGCCCATGTGAGTTTTTCATTTGTCCTAGGAAGCAAACATGCTCCTGCAGCATTTCTCTACTTCTCTCAGTGATTTCTGAGATTCTGATGCTAGGGTGTCTGTTTTCCATGTTTGCAGCAAGCAGAGCATGTGGGCTGCTGTCTGCTTGCTGTGTTTCCATGTTAGAAGCTGTCAAGGTGAACAAGCTCTGCTTCGCGAGAACAGTGCACACTGCTCTCGCTATGTATGCTTCTGTTCATCTGTTTGCACTGTGCACAGCCCAAGTAAGTTTTTCACTTTTTCAAGCAAGCAAGCATGGTCCTGCAGCATTTCTCGGCTTCTCTCAATGATTTCTGAGATTATGATGCTGGGGCGTCTGTTTTCCACATTTGCAGCAGGCACAGCATGTGGTTTCCTGTCTGTTTGCTCTCTTTCCATGTCAGAAGCTGTCAAGTAGAACAAGCTCTGCTCTGCGAGAACCATGCACACTGCTCTCGCTATGTATGCTTCTGTTCATCTGTTTGCACTGTGCACAGCCCAAGTAAGTTTTTCACTTTTTCAAGCAAGCAAGCATGGTCCTGCAGCATTTCTCTGCTTCGCTCAGAGATTTCTGAGATTCTGATACTAGGGTGTCTGTTTTCCATCTTTGCAACACGCAGAGAATGTAGGCTGAGGTCTGCTTGCTGTGTTTCCATGTTAGAAGCTGTCAAGGTGAACAAGCTCTGCTTTGCCAGAACCATACACACAGCTCTCACTGTGTTTGCTTCTGTTCATTGGTTTGCGCTGTGCACGGCCCAAGTGAGTTTTTCAATTTTCAAGCAAGCAAGCATGGTCCTGCAGCATTTCTCTGCTTCGCTCAGTGATTTCTGCGATTCTGATGCTGGGGCGTCTGTTTTCCATGTTTGCAGCAAGCACAGCGTGTGGGTTCCTGTCTGCTTGCTCTCTTTCCATGTCAGAAGCTGTCAAGTAGAACAAGCACTGCTCTGCGAGAACCATGCACACAGCTCTCACTGTGTATGCTTCTGTTCATCTGTTTGCACTGCGCACAGTCCATTTGTGTTTTTCGTTGGTCCTAGCAAGAAAACATGCTCCTGCAGCATTTCTCTACTTCTCTCTGTGATTTCTGAGATTCTGATGCTAGTGTGTCTGTTTTCCATGTTTATAACAAGCAGAGCATGTGGGCTGCTGTCTGCTTGCTCTCTTTCCATGTTAGAAGCTGGCAAGCTGAACAAGCTCTGCTTTGCGAGAACAGTGCACACTGCTCTCGCTGTGTATGCTTCTTTTCATCCGTTTGCACTGTGCATGGCCCATGTGAGTTTTTCATTTGTCCTAGGAAGCAAACATGCCCCCGCAGCATTTCTCTACTTCTCTCTGTGATTTCTGAGATTCTGATGCTAGGGTGTCTGTTTTCCATGTTTATAACAAGCAGAGCATGTGGGCTGCTGTCTGCTTGCTCTGTTTCCATGTTAGAAGCTGGCAAGCTGAACAAGCTCTGCTTTGCGAGAACAGTGCGCACTGCTCTCGCTGTGTATGCTTCTTTTCATCCGTTTGCACTGTGCATGGCCCATGTGAGTTTTTCATTTGTCCTAGGAAGCAAACATGCTCCTGCAGCATTTCTCTACATCTCTCAGTGATTTCTGAGATTCTGATGCTGGGGTGTCTGTTTTCCACATTTGCAGCAAGCAGAGCATGTGGATTGCTGTCTGCTTGCTCTGTTTCCATGTTAGAAGCTGTAAAGTCGAACAAGCTGTGCTGTGCGAGAACAGTGCACACAGCTCTCACTGTGTATGCTTCTGTGCATCCGTTTGCACTGTGCACAGCCCAAGTAAGGTTTTCATTTGTCCTAGCAAGAAAACATGCCCCCGCAGCATTTCTCAGCTCCTCTCATTGATTTTTGTGATTATGATGCTGGGGCGACTGTTTTCCATGTTTGCCGCAAGCAGAGCATGTGGGCTGCTGTCTGCTTGCTGTGTTTCCATGTTAGAAGCTGTCAAGTAGAACAAGCACTGCTCTGCGAGAACCATGCACACAGCTCTCACTGTGTTTGCTTCTTTTCATCTGTTTGCACTGTGCACAGCCCAATTGAGTTTTTCATTTGTCCCAGCAAGCAAACATGCTCCTGCAGCATTTCTCGGCTTCTCTCAGTGATTTCTGAGATTATGATGCTGGGGCGTCTGTTTTCCACATTTGCAGCAAGCACAGCATGTGGTTTCCTGTCTGCTTGCTGTGTTTCCATGTTAGAAGCTGGCAAGCTGAACAAGCTCTGCTTTGCGAGAACAGTGCACACTGCTCTCGCTGTGTATGCTTCTTTTCATCCGTTTGCACTGTGCATGGCCCATGTGAGTTTTTCATTTGTTCTAGGAAGCAAACATGCTCCTGCAGCATTTCTCTACTTCTCTCAGTGATTTCTGAGATTCTGATGCTAGGGTGTCTGTTTTCCATGTTTGCAGCAAGCAGAGCATGTGGGCTGCTGTCTGCTTGCTGTGTTTCCATGTTAGAAGCTGTCAAGGTGAACAAGCTCTGCTTCGCGAGAACAGTGCACACTGCTCTCGCTATGTATGCTTCTGTTCATCTGTTTGCACTGTGCACAGCCCAAGTAATTTTTTCTCTTTTTCAAGCAAGCAAGCATGGTCCTGCAGCATTTCTCTGCTTCGCTCAGTGATTTCTGAGATTCTGATACTAGGGTGTCTGTTTTCCATCTTTGCAACACGCAGAGAATGTAGGCTGAGGTCTGCTTGCTGTGTTTCCATGTTAGAAGCTGTCAAGGTGAACACGCTCTGCTTTGCGAGAACCATACACACAGCTCTCACTGTGTTTGCATCTGTTCATTGGTTTGCGCTGTGCACGGCCCAAATGAGTTTTTCACTTTTTCAAGCAAGAAAACATGCTCCTGCAGCATTTCTCGGCTTCTCTCAGTGATTTCTGAGATTATGATGCTGGGGCGTCTGTTTTCCACATTTGCAGCAAGCACAGCATGTGGTTTCCTGTCTGCTTGCTCTCTTTCCATGACAGAAGCTGTCAAGTAGAACAAGCTCTGCTCTGCGAGAACCATGCACACAGCTCTCACTGTGTATGCTTCTGTTCATCTGTTTGCACTGCGCACAGCCCATTTGTGTTTTTCGTTGGTCCTCGCAAGAAAACATGCTCCTGCAGCATTTCTCTACTTCTCTCTGTGATTTCTGAGATTCTGATGCTAGGGTGTCTGTTTTCCATGTTTATAACAAGCAGAGCATGTGGGCTGCTGTCTGCTTGCTGTGTTTCCATGTTAGAAGCTGGCAAGCTGAACAAGCTCTGCTTTGCGAGAACAGTGCACACTGCTCTCGCTGTGTATGCTTCTTTTCATCCGTTTGCACTGTGCATGGCCCATGTGAGTTTTTCATTTGTCCTAGGAAGCAAACATGCTCCTGCAGCATTTCTCTACTTCTCTCAGTGATTTCTGAGATTCTGATGCTAGGGTGTCTGTTTTCCATGTTTGCAGCAAGCAGAGCATGTGGGCTGCTGTCTGCTTGCTGTGTTTCCATGTTAGAAGCTGTCAAGGTGAACAAGCTCTGCTTCGCGAGAACAGTGCACACTGCTCTCGATATGTATGCTTCTGTTCATCTGTTTGCACTGTGCACAGCCCAAGTAAGTTTTTCACTTTTTCAAGCAAGCAAGCATGGTCCTGCAGCATTTCTCTGCTTCGCTCAGTGATTTCTGAGATTCTGATACTAGGGTGTCTGTTTTCCATCTTTGCAACACGCAGAGAATGTAGGCTGAGGTCTGCTTGCTGTGTTTCCATGTTAGAAGCTGTCAAGGTGAACACGCTCTGCTTTGCGAGAACCATACACACAGCTCTCACTGTGTTTGCATCTGTTCATTGGTTTGCGCTGTGCACGGCCCAAGTGAGTTTTTCACTTTTTCAAGCAAGAAAACATGCTCCTGCAGCATTTCTCTGCTTCTCTCAGTGATTTCTGATATTATGATGCTGGGGTGTCTGTTTTCCATATTTGCAACAAGCAGAGCATGTGGGCTGCTGTCTGCTTGCTCTCTTTCCATGTTAGAAGCTGCCAAGTTGAACAAGCTCTGCTCTGCGAGAACAGTGCACACAGTTCTCACTGTGTATGCTTCTGTTCATCGGTTAGCACGGTGCACAGCCCATTTGAGTTTTTCATTTGTCCCAGCAAGCAAACATGCTCCTGCAGCATTTCTCGGCTTCTCTCAGTGATTTCTGAGATTATGATGCTGGGGTGTCGGTTTTCCACATTTGCAGCAAGCAGAGCATGTGGATTGCTGTCTGCTTTCTCTGTTTCCATGTTAGAAGCTGTCAAGTCGAACAAGCTCTGCTCTGCGAGAACAGTGCCCACAGCTCTCACTGTGTATGCTTCTGTTCATCGGTTTGCGCTGTGCACAGCCCAAGTGAGTTTTTCACATTTTAAAGCAAGCAAACATGGTCCTGCAGCATTTCTCTGCTTCTCTCAGTGATTTCTGAGATTCTGATGCTAGAGTGTCTGCCTTCCATGTTTGCAGCAAGCGGAGCATGTGGGCTGCTGCCTGCTTGCTCTCTTTCAATGTTAGAAGCTGGCAAGTTGAACGAGCTGTGCTTTGCGAGAACAGTGCACACTGCTCTTACTGTGTTTGCTTCTGTTCATCGTTTTGCGCGGTGCACAACCCAAATGAGTTTTTCAGTTTTTCAAGCAAGAAAACATGCTCCTCCAGAATTTCTCTGCTTCTCTCTGTGATTTCTGAGATTCTGATACTGGTGTGTCTGTTTTCCATCTTTGCAACAAGCAGAGAATGTAGGCTGAGGTCTGATTGCTCTGTTTCCATGTTAGAAGCTGTCAAGTTGAACAAGCTCTGCTCTGCGAGAACAGTGCCCACAGCTCTCACTGTGTATGCTTCTGTTCAGCCCTTTGCCCTGTGCACAGCCCAAGTAAGGTTTTCATTGGTCCTTGCAAGAAAACATGATCCTGCAGCCGTTCTCGGCTTCTCTCAGTGATTTCTGAGATTATGATGCTGGGGTGTCTGTTTTCCATATTTGCATCAAGCAGAGCATGTGGGCTGCTGTCTGCTTGCTCTCTTTCCATGTTAGAAGCTGCCAAGTTGAACAAGCTCTGCTCTGCGAGAACAGTGCACACAGCTCTCACTGTGTATGCTTCTGTTCCTCTGTTTGCACTGTGCACAGGCCATTTGTGTTTTTCATTTGTCCTAGCAAGCAAACATGCTCCTGCAGAATTTCTCTGCTTCTCTCAGTGATTTCTGAGATTCTGATGCTTGGGTGTCTGTTTTCCATCTTTGCAACAAGCAGAGCATGTGGGCTGCTGTCTGCTTGCTCTCTTTCCATGTTAGAAGCTGTCAAGTTGAACGAGCTCTGCTTTGCGAGAACAGTGCACACTGCTCTCACTGTGTTTGTTTTTGTTCATCGTTTTGCGCTGTGCACAGCCCAAGTGAGTTTTTCAATTATTCAAGCAAGCAAACATGCTCCTGCAGCATTTCTCTGCTTCTCTAAGTGATATCTGAGATTCTGATACTGGTGTGTCTGTTTTCCATCTTTGCAAGAAGCAGAGAATGTAGGCTGAGGTCTGATTGTTCTGTTTCCATGTTAGAAGCTGTCAAGTTGAACAACCTCTGCTCTGAGAGCTCAGGGCACACAGCTCTCACTGCGTATGCTTCTGTTCATCGGTTTGCGCTGTGCACAGCCCAAGTGAGTTTTTCACTTTTTGAAGCAAGCAAACATGGTCCTGCAGCATTTCTCTGCTTCTCTCAGTGATTTCTGAGATTCTGATGCTAGGGTGTCTGTTTTCCATCTTTGCAACAAGCAGAGCATGTGGGCTGCTGTCTGCTTGCTCTCTTTCCATGTTAGAAGCTGCCAAGTCAAACAAGCTCTGCTCTGCGAGAACAGTGCACACAGCTCTCACTGTGTATGCTTCTGTTCCTCTGTTTGCACTGTGCACAGGCCATTTGTGTTTTTCATTTGTCCTAGCAAGCAAACATGCTCCTGCAGAATTTCTCTGCTTCTCTCAGTGATTTCTGAGATTCTGATGCTAGGGTGTCTGTTTTCCATCTTTGCAACAAGCAGAGCATGTGGGCTGCTGTCTGCTTGCTCTCTTTCCATGTTAGAAGCTGTCAAGTTGAACAAGCTCTGCTTTGCGAGAACAGTGCACACTGCTCTCACTGTGTTTGTTTTTGTTCATCGTTTTGAGCTGTGCACAGCCCAAGTGAGTTTTTCAATTATTCAAGCAAGCAAACATGCTCCTGCAGCATTTCTCTGCTTCTCTAAGTGATATCTGAGATTCTGATACTGGTGTGTCTGTTTTCCATCTTTGCAAGAAGCAGAGAATGTAGGCTGAGGTCTGATTGTTCTGTTTCCATGTTAGAAGCTGTCAAGTTGAACAACCTCTGCTCTGAGAGCTCAGGGCACACAGCTCTCACTGCGTATGCTTCTGTTCATCGGTTTGCGCTGTGCACAGCCCAAGTGAGTTTTTCACTTTTTGAAGCAAGCAAACATGGTCCTGCAGCATTTCTCTGCTTCTCTCAGTGATTTCTGAGATTCTGATGCTAGGGTGTCTGCCTTCCATGTTTGCAGCAAGCAGAGCATGCGGGCTGCTGCCTGCTTGCTCTCTTTCCATGTTAGAAGCTGTCAAGTTGAACGAGCTGTGCTTTGCGAGAACAGTGCACACTGCTCTCACTGTGTTTGCTTCTGTTCATCGTTTTGCGCTGTGCACAACCCAAATGAGTTTTTCAGTTTTTCAAGCAAGAAAACATGCTCCTCCAGAATTTCTCTGCTTCTCTCTGTGATTTCTGAGATTCTGATACTGGTGTGTCTGTTTTCCATCTTTGCAACAAGCAGAGAATGTAGGCTGAGGTCTGATTGCTCTGTTTCCATGTTAGAATCTATCAAGTTGAACAAGCTCTGCTTTGCGAGAACAGTGCACACTGCACTCACTGTGTATGCTTCTGTTCATCGGTTTGCGCTGTGCACAGCCCAAGTGAGTTTTTCACTTTTTGAAGCAAGCAAACATGGTCCTGCAGCATTTCTCTGCTTCTCTCAGTGATTTCTGAGATTCTGATGCTGGGGTGTCTGCCTTCCATGTTTGCAGCAAGCGGAGCATGTGGTCTGCTGTCTGCTTGCTCTGTTTCCATGTTAGAAGCTGTCAAGTCGAATAAGCTCTGCTCTGCGAGAACAGTGCACACAGCTCTCACTGTGTATGCTTCTGTTCATCTGTTTGCACTGTGCACAGCCCATTTGCGTTTTTCATTCGTCCTAGCTAACAAACATGCTTCTGCAGCATTCCTCTGCTTCTCTCAGTGATTTCTGAGATTCTGATGCTGGGGCGTCTGTTTTCCATGTTTGCAGCAAGCACAGCATGTGGGTTCCTGTCTGCTTGCTCTCTTTCCATGTTAGAAGCTGTCAAGGTGAACAAGCTCTGCTATGCGAGAACCATGCACACAGCTCTCACTGTGTTTGCTTCTGTTCATCTGTTTGCACTGTGCACAGCCATTGGTGTTTTTCATTTGTCCTAGCAAGCAAACATGCTCTTGCAGCATTTCTTGGTTTCTCTCACTGATTTCTGAGATTCTGATGCTGGGGTGAATGTTTTCCATCTTTGCAACACGCAGAGAATGTAGGCTGAGGTCTGCTTGCTCTCTTTCCATGTTAGAAGCTGCCAAGTTGAACAAGCTCTGCTCTGCGAGAACAGTGCACACAGTTCTCACTGTGTATGCTTCTGTTCATCGGTTAGCACGGTGCACAGCCCATTTGAGTTTTTCATTTGTCCCAGCAAGCAAACATGCTCCTGCAGCATTTCTCGGCTTCTCTCAGTGATTTCTGAGATTATGATGCTGGGGTGTCGGTTTTCCACATTTGCAGCAAGCAGAGCATGTGGATTGCTGTCTGCTTTCTCTGTTTCCATGTTAGAAGCTGTCAAGTCGAACAAGCTCTGCTCTGCGAGAACAGTGCCCACAGCTCTCACTGTGTATGCTTCTGTTCATCGGTTTGCGCTGTGCACAGCCCAAGTGAGTTTTTCACATTTTAAAGCAAGCAAACATGGTCCTGCAGCATTTCTCTGCTTCTCTCAGTGATTTCTGAGATTCTGATGCTAGAGTGTCTGCCTTCCATGTTTGCAGCAAGCGGAGCATGTGGGCTGCTGCCTGCTTGCTCTCTTTCAATGTTAGAAGCTGGCAAGTTGAACGAGCTGTGCTTTGCGAGAACAGTGCACACTGCTCTTACTGTGTTTGCTTCTGTTCATCGTTTTGCGCGGTGCACAACCCAAATGAGTTTTTCAGTTTTTCAAGCAAGAAAACATGCTCCTCCAGAATTTCTCTGCTTCTCTCTGTGATTTCTGAGATTCTGATACTGGTGTGTCTGTTTTCCATCTTTGCAACAAGCAGAGAATGTAGGCTGAGGTCTGATTGCTCTGTTTCCATGTTAGAAGCTGTCAAGTTGAACAAGCTCTGCTCTGCGAGAACAGTGCCCACAGCTCTCACTGTGTATGCTTCTGTTCAGCCCTTTGCCCTGTGCACAGCCCAAGTAAGGTTTTCATTGGTCCTTGCAAGAAAACATGATCCTGCAGCCGTTCTCGGCTTCTCTCAGTGATTTCTGAGATTATGATGCTGGGGTGTCTGTTTTCCATATTTGCATCAAGCAGAGCATGTGGGCTGCTGTCTGCTTGCTCTCTTTCCATGTTAGAAGCTGCCAAGTTGAACAAGCTCTGCTCTGCGAGAACAGTGCACACAGCTCTCACTGTGTATGCTTCTGTTCCTCTGTTTGCACTGTGCACAGGCCATTTGTGTTTTTCATTTGTCCTAGCAAGCAAACATGCTCCTGCAGAATTTCTCTGCTTCTCTCAGTGATTTCTGAGATTCTGATGCTTGGGTGTCTGTTTTCCATCTTTGCAACAAGCAGAGCATGTGGGCTGCTGTCTGCTTGCTCTCTTTCCATGTTAGAAGCTGTCAAGTTGAACGAGCTCTGCTTTGCGAGAACAGTGCACACTGCTCTCACTGTGTTTGTTTTTGTTCATCGTTTTGCGCTGTGCACAGCCCAAGTGAGTTTTTCAATTATTCAAGCAAGCAAACATGCTCCTGCAGCATTTCTCTGCTTCTCTAAGTGATATCTGAGATTCTGATACTGGTGTGTCTGTTTTCCATCTTTGCAAGAAGCAGACAATGTAGGCTGAGGTCTGATTGTTCTGTTTCCATGTTAGAAGCTGTCAAGTTGAACAACCTCTGCTCTGAGAGCTCAGGGCACACAGCTCTCACTGCGTATGCTTCTGTTCATCGGTTTGCGCTGTGAACAGCCCAAGTGAGTTTTTCACTTTTTGAAGCAAGCAAACATGGTCCTGCAGCATTTCTCTGCTTCTCTCAGTGATTTCTGAGATTCTGATGCTAGAGTGTCTGTTTTCCATCTTTGCAACAAGCAGAGCATGTGGGCTGCTGTCTGCTTGCTCTCTTTCCATGTTAGAAGCTGCCAAGTCGAACAAGCTCTGCTCTGCGAGAACAGTGCACACAGCTCTCACTGTGTATGCTTCTGTTCCTCTGTTTGCACTGTGCACAGGCCATTTGTGTTTTTCATTTGTCCTAGCAAGCAAACATGCTCCTGCAGAATTTCTCTGCTTCTCTCAGTGATTTCTGAGATTCTGATGCTAGGGTGTCTGTTTTCCATCTTTGCAACAAGCAGAGCATGTGGGCTGCTGTCTGCTTGCTCTCTTTCCATGTTAGAAGCTGTCAAGTTGAACAAGCTCTGCTTTGCGAGAACAGTGCACACTGCTCTCACTGTGTTTGTTTTTGTTCATCGTTTTGCGCTGTGCACAGCCCAAGTGAGTTTTTCAATTATTCAAGCAAGCAAACATGCTCCTGCAGCATTTCTCTGCTTCTCTAAGTGATATCTGAGATTCTGATACTGGTGTGTCTGTTTTCCATCTTTGCAAGAAGCAGAGAATGTAGGCTGAGGTCTGATTGTTCTGTTTCCATGTTAGAAGCTGTCAAGTTGAACAACCTCTGCTCTGAGAGCTCAGGGCACACAGCTCTCACTGCGTATGCTTCTGTTCATCGGTTTGCGCTGTGCACAGCCCAAGTGAGTTTTTCACTTTTTGAAGCAAGCAAACATGGTCCTGCAGCATTTCTCTGCTTCTCTCAGTGATTTCTGAGATTCTGATGCTAGGGTGTCTGCCTTCCATGTTTGCAGCAAGCAGAGCATGCGGGCTGCTGCCTGCTTGCTCTCTTTCCATGTTAGAAGCTGTCAAGTTGAACGAGCTGTGCTTTGCGAGAACAGTGCACACTGCTCTCACTGTGTTTGCTTCTGTTCATCGTTTTGCGCTGTGCACAACCCAAATGAGTTTTTCAGTTTTTCAAGCAAGAAAACATGCTCCTCCAGAATTTCTCTGCTTCTCTCTGTGATTTCTGAGATTCTGATACTGGTGTGTCTGTTTTCCATCTTTGCAACAAGCAGAGAATGTAGGCTGAGGTCTGATTGCTCTGTTTCCATGTTAGAATCTATCAAGTTGAACAAGCTCTGCTTTGCGAGAACAGTGCACACTGCACTCACTGTGTATGCTTCTGTTCATCGGTTTGCGCTGTGCACAGCCCAAGTGAGTTTTTCACTTTTTGAAGCAAGCAAACATGGTCCTGCAGCATTTCTCTGCTTCTCTCAGTGATTTCTGAGATTCTGATGCTGGGGTGTCTGCCTTCCATGTTTGCAGCAAGCGGAGCATGTGGTCTGCTGTCTGCTTGCTCTGTTTCCATGTTAGAAGCTGTCAAGTCGAATAAGCTCTGCTCTGCGAGAACAGTGCACACAGCTCTCACTGTGTATGCTTCTGTTCATCTGTTTGCACTGTGCACAGCCCATTTGCGTTTTTCATTCGTCCTAGCTAACAAACATGCTTCTGCAGCATTCCTCTGCTTCTCTCAGTGATTTCTGAGATTCTGATGCTGGGGCGTCTGTTTTCCATGTTTGCAGCAAGCACAGCATGTGGGTTCCTGTCTGCTTGCTCTCTTTCCATGTTAGAAGCTGTCAAGGTGAACAAGCTCTGCTATGCGAGAACCATGCACACAGCTCTCACTGTGTTTGCTTCTGTTCATCTGTTTGCACTGTGCACAGCCATTGGTGTTTTTCATTTGTCCTAGCAAGCAAACATGCTCTTGCAGCATTTCTTGGTTTCTCTCACTGATTTCTGAGATTCTGATGCTGGGCTGAATGTTTTCCATGTTTGCAACAAGCAGAGCATGCGGGCTGCTGTCTGCTTGCTGTGGTTCCATGTTAGAGGGTGTCAATTTGAACAAGCTCTGCTTTTCGAGAACAGTGCCCAGAGCTCCCGCTGTGTATGCTTCTGTTCATCTGTTTGCACTGTGGGCAGCCATTGGGTGTTTTTCATTTTTCCTAGCAAGCAAACATGCTCCTGCAGCATTTCTCGGCTTCTCTCAGTGATTTCTGAGATTCTGATGCTAGGGTGTCTGTTTTCCATGTTTGCAGCAAGCAGAGCATGTGGGCTGCTGTCTGCTTGCTGTGTTTCCATGTTAGAAGCTGTCAAGGTGAACAAGCTCTGCTTCGCGAGAACAGTGCACACTGCTCTCGCTATGTATGCTTCTGTTCATCTGTTTGCACTGTGCACAGCCCAAGTAAGTTTTTCACTTTTTCAAGCAAGAAAACATGCTCCTGCAGCATTTCTCTGCTTCTCTCAGTGATTTCTGAGATTCTGATGCTGGGGCGTCTGTTTTCCACGTTACAGCAAGCACAGCATGTGGGTTCCTGTCTGCTTGCTCTCTTTCCATGTTAGAAGCTGTCAAGTTGAACAAGCTCTGGTGCGCAAGAACAGTGCACACAGCTCTCACTGTGTATGCTTCTGTTCATCCGTTTGCACTGTGCACAGCCCAAGTAAGGTTTTCATTTGTCCTAGCAAGAAAACATGCCCCCGCAGCATTTCTCTGCTCCTCTCATTGATTTTTGTGATTATGATGCTGGGGCGACTGTTTTCCATGTTTGCCGCAAGCAGAGCATGTGGGCTGCTGTCTGCTTGCTGTGTTTCCATGTTAGAAGCTGTCAAGTAGAACAAGCTCTGCTCTGCGAGAACCATGCACACAGCTCTCAATGTGTATGCTTCTGTTCATCTGTTTGCACTGCGCACAGCCCATTTGTGTTTTTCGTTGGTCCTAGCAAGAAAACATGCTCCTGCAGCATTTCTCTACTTCTCTCTGTGATTTCTGAGATTCTGATGCTAGGGTGTCTGTTTTCCATGTTTATAACAAGCAGAGCATGTGGGCTGCAGTCTACTTGCTCTCTTTCCATGTTAGAAGCTGGCAAGCTGAACAAGCTCTGCTTTGCGAGAACAGTGCACACAGCTCTCACTGTGTTTGCTTCTGTTCATTGGTTTGCGCTGTGCACGGCCCAAGTGAGTTTTTCACTTTTTCAAGCAAGAAAACATGCTCCTGCCGCATTTCTCTGCTCCTCTCATTGATTTTTGTGATTATGATGCTGGGGCGACTGTTTTCCATGTTTGCCGCAAGCAGAGCATGTGGGCTGCTGTCTGCTTGCTGTGTTTCCATGTTAGAAGCTGTCAAGTAGAACAAGCTCTGCTCTGCGAGAACCATGCACACAGCTCTCACTGTGTATGCTTCTGTTCATCTGTTTGCACTGCGCACAGCCCATTTGTGTTTTTCGTTGGTCCTAGCAAGAAAACATGCTCCTGCAGCATTTCTCTACTTCTCTCTGTGATTTCTGAGATTCTGATGCTAGGGTGTCTGTTTTCCATGTTTATAACAAGCAGAGCATGTGGGCTGCAGTCTGCTTGCTCTCTTTCCATGTTAGAAGCTGGCAAGCTGAACAAGCTCTGCTTCGCGAGAACAGTGCACACTGCTCTCGCTATGTATGCTTCTGTTCATCTGTTTGCACTGTGCACAGCCCAAGTAAGTTTTTCACTTTTTCAAGCAAGAAAACATGCTCCTGCAGCATTTCTCTGCTTCTCTCAGTGATTTCTGAGATTCTGATGCTGGGGCGTCTGTTTTCCACGTTACAGCAAGCACAGCATGTGGGTTCCTGTCTGCTTGCTCTCTTTCCATGTTAGAAGCTGTCAAGTTGAACAAGCTCTGGTGCGCAAGAACAGTGCACACAGCTCTCACTGTGTATGCTTCTGTTCATCCGTTTGCACTGTGCACAGCCCAAGTAAGGTTTTCATTTGTCCTAGCAAGAAAACATGCCCCCGCAGCATTTCTCTGCTCCTCTCATTGATTTTTTTGATTATGATGCTGGGGCGACTGTTTTCCATGTTTGCCGCAAGCAGAGCATGTGGGCTGCTGTCTGCTTGCTGTGTTTCCATGTTAGAAGCTGTCAAGTAGAACAAGCTCTGCTCTGCGAGAACCATGCACACAGCTCTCAATGTGTATGCTTCTGTTCATCTGTTTGCACTGCGCACAGCCCATTTGTGTTTTTCGTTGGTCCTAGCAAGAAAACATGCTCCTGCAGCATTTCTCTACTTCTCTCTGTGATTTCTGAGATTCTGATGCTAGGGTGTCTGTTTTCCATGTTTATAACAAGCAGAGCATGTGGGCTGCAGTCTACTTGCTCTCTTTCCATGTTAGAAGCTGGCAAGCTGAACAAGCTCTGCTTTGCGAGAACAGTGCACACAGCTCTCACTGTGTTTGCTTCTGTTCATTGGTTTGCGCTGTGCACGGCCCAAGTGAGTTTTTCACTTTTTCAAGCAAGAAAACATGCTCCTGCCGCATTTCTCTGCTCCTCTCATTGATTTTTGTGATTATGATGCTGGGGCGACTGTTTTCCATGTTTGCCGCAAGCAGAGCATGTGGGCTGCTGTCTGCTTGCTGTGTTTCCATGTTAGAAGCTGTCAAGTAGAACAAGCTCTGCTCTGCGAGAACCATGCACACAGCTCTCACTGTGTATGCTTCTGTTCATCTGTTTGCACTGCGCACAGCCCATTTGTGTTTTTCGTTGGTCCTAGCAAGAAAACATGCTCCTGCAGCATTTCTCTACTTCTCTCTGTGATTTCTGAGATTCTGATGCTAGGGTGTCTGTTTTCCATGTTTATAACAAGCAGAGCATGTGGGCTGCAGTCTGCTTGCTCTCTTTCCATGTTAGAAGCTGGCAAGCTGAACAAGCTCTGCTTTGCGAGAACAGTGCACACTGCTCTCGCTGTGTATGCTTCTTTTCATCCGTTTGAACTGTGCATGGCCCATGTGAGTTTTTCATTTGTCCTAGGAAGCAAACATGCTCCTGCAGCATTTCTCTACTTCTCTCAGTGATTTCTGAGATTCTGATGCTAGGGTGTCTGTTTTCCATGTTTATAACAAGCAGAGCATGTGGGCTGCAGTCTACTTGCTCTCTTTCCATGTTAGAAGCTGGCAAGCTGAACAAGCTCTGCTTTGCGAGAACAGTGCACACAGCTCTCACTGTGTTTGCTTCTGTTCATTGGTTTGCGCTGTGCACGGCCCAAGTGAGTTTTTCACTTTTTCAAGCAAGAAAACATGCTCCTGCCGCATTTCTCTGCTCCTCTCATTGATTTTTGTGATTATGATGCTGGGGCGACTGTTTTCCATGTTTGCCGCAAGCAGAGCATGTGGGCTGCTGTCTGCTTGCTGTGTTTCCATGTTAGAAGCTGTCAAGGTGAACAAGCTCTGCTTCGCGAGAACAGTGCACACTGCTCTCGCTATGTATGCTTCTGTTCATCTGTTTGCACTGTGCACAGCCCAAGTAAGTTTTTCACTTTTTCAAGCAAGAAAACATGCTCCTGCAGCATTTCTCTGCTTCTCTCAGTGATTTCTGAGATTCTGATGCTGGGGCGTCTGTTTTCCACGTTACAGCAAGCACAGCATGTGGGTTCCTGTCTGCTTGCTCTCTTTCCATGTTAGAAGCTGTCAAGTTGAGCAAGCTCTGGTGCGCAAGAACAGTGCACACAGCTCTCACTGTGTATGCTTCTGTTCATCCGTTTGCACTGTGCACAGCCCAAGTAAGGTTTTCATTTGTCCTAGCAAGAAAACATGCCCCCGCAGCATTTCTCTGCTCCTCTCATTGATTTTTGTGATTATGATGCTGGGGCGACTGTTTTCCATGTTTGCCGCAAGCAGAGCATGTGGGCTGCTGTCTGCTTGCTGTGTTTCCATGTTAGAAGCTGTCAAGTAGAACAAGCTCTGCTCTGCGAGAACCATGCACACAGCTCTCAATGTGTATGCTTCTGTTCATCTGTTTGCACTGCGCACAGCCCATTTGTGTTTTTCGTTGGTCCTAGCAAGAAAACATGCTCCTGCAGCATTTCTCTACTTCTCTCTGTGATTTCTGAGATTCTGATGCTAGGGTTTCTGTTTTCCACGTTTATAACAAGCAGAGCATGTGGCCTGCAGTCTGCTTGCTCTCTTTCCATGTTAGAAGCTGGCAAGCTGAACAAGCTCTGCTTTGCGAGAACAGTGCACACTGCTCTCGCTGTGTATGCTTCTTTTCATCCGTTTGCACTGTGCATGGCCCATGTGAGTTTTTCATTTGTCCTAGGAAGCAAACATGCTCCTGCAGCATTTCTCTGCTTCTCTCAGTGATTTCTGAGATTAATATGCTGGGGTGTCTGTTTTCCATGTTTGCAGCAAGCACAGCATGTGGGTTCCTGTCTGCTTGCTCTCTTTCCATGTTAGAAGCTGTCAAGTTGAACAAGCTCTGCTCTGCGAGAACCATGCACACAGCTCTCACTGTGTTTTCTTCTGTTCATCTGTTTGCACTGTGCACAGCCATTGGTGTTTTTCATTTGTCCTAGCAAGCAAACATGGTCCTGCAGCATTTGTCGGCTTCTCTCACTGATTTCTGGGATTCTG
Source organism: Delichon dasypus (assembly GCA_037837765.1). NCBI lineage: Eukaryota > Metazoa > Chordata > Aves > Passeriformes > Hirundinidae > Delichon > Delichon dasypus. The sequence goes on from JBBAXF010000036.1 coordinate 1,917,410, forward strand.
ATGCTGGGGTGAATGTTTTCCATGTTTGCAACAAGCAGAGCATGCGGGCTGCTGTCTGCTTGCTCTCTTTCCATGTTAGAAGCTGTCAAGTTGAACAAGCTCTGCTATGCGAGAACCATGCACACAGCTCTCACTGTGTTTGCTTCTGTTCATCTGTTTGCACTGTGCACAGCCATTGGTGTTTTTCATTTGTCCTAGCAAGCAAACATGCTCCTGCAGCATTTCTCTAATTCTCTCTGTGATTTCTGAGATTCTGATACTAGGGTGTCTGTTTTCCATCTTTGCAACACGCAGAGAATGTAGGCTGAGGTCTGCTCGCTGTGTTTCCATGCTAGAAGCTGTCAAGGTGAATAAGCTCTGCTTTGCGAGAACCATACACACAGCTCTCACTGTGTTTGCTTCTGTTCATTGGTTTGCGCTGTGCACAGCCCAAGTGAGTTTTTCACTTTTTCAAGCAAGAAAACATGCTCCTGCAGCATTTCTCTGCTTCTCTCAGTGATTTCTGAGATTCTGATGCTGGGGCGTCTGTTTTCCATGTTTGCAGCAAGCACAGCATGTGGGTTCCTGTCTGCTTGCTCTCTTTCCATGTCAGATGCTGTCAAGCAGGACAAGCTCTGCTCTGCGAGAACCATGCACACAGCTCTCACTGTGTATGCTTCTGTTCATCTGTTTGCACTGCGCACAACCCATTTGTGTTTTTCGTTGGTCCTAGCAAGAAAACATGCTCCTGCAGCATTTCTCTACTTCTCTCTGTGATTTCTGAGATTCTGATGCTAGGGTGTCTGTTTTCCATGTTTATAACAAGCAGAGCATGTGGGCTGCTGTCTGCTTGCTGTGTTTCCATGTTAGAAGCTGGCAAGCTGAACAAGCTCTGCTTTGCGAGAACAGTGCACACTGCTCTCGCTGTGTATGCTTCTTTTCATCCGTTTGCACTGTGCATGGCCCATGTGAGTTTTTCATTTGTCCTAGGAAGCAAACATGCTCCTGCAGCATTTCTCTACTTCTCTCAGTGATTTCTGAGATTCTGATGCTAGGGTGTCTGTTTTCCATGTTTGCAGCAAGCAGAGCATGTGGGCTGCTGTCTGCTTGCTGTGTTTCCATGTTAGAAGCTGTCAAGGTGAACAAGCTCTGCTTCGCGAGAACAGTGCACACTGCTCTCGCTATGTATGCTTCTGTTCATCTGTTTGCACTGTGCACAGCCCAAGTAAGTTTTTCACTTTTTCAAGCAAGCAAGCATGGTCCTGCAGCATTTCTCTGCTTCGCTCAGTGATTTCTGAGATTCTGATACTAGGGTGTCTGTTTTCCATCTTTGCAACACGCAGAGAATGTAGGCTGAGGTCTGCTTGCTGTGTTTCCATGTTAGAAGCTGTCAAGGTGAACACGCTCTGCTTTGCGAGAACCATACACACAGCTCTCACTGTGTTTGCATCTGTTCATTGGTTTGCGCTGTGCACGGCCCAAGTGAGTTTTTCACTTTTTCAAGCAAGAAAACATGCTCCTGCAGCATTTCTCTGCTTCTCTCAGTGATTTCTGATATTATGATGCTGGGGTGTCTGTTTTCCATATTTGCAACAAGCAGAGCATGTGGGCTGCTGTCTGCTTGCTCTCTTTCCATGTTAGAAGCTGCCAAGTTGAACAAGCTCTGCTCTGCGAGAACAGTGCACACAGTTCTCACTGTGTATGCTTCTGTTCATCGGTTAGCACGGTGCACAGCCCATTTGAGTTTTTCATTTGTCCCAGCAAGCAAACATGCTCCTGCAGCATTTCTCGGCTTCTCTCAGTGATTTCTGAGATTATGATGCTGGGGTGTCGGTTTTCCACATTTGCAGCAAGCAGAGCATGTGGATTGCTGTCTGCTTTCTCTGTTTCCATGTTAGAAGCTGTCAAGTCGAACAAGCTCTGCTCTGCGAGAACAGTGCCCACAGCTCTCACTGTGTATGCTTCTGTTCATCGGTTTGCGCTGTGCACAGCCCAAGTGAGTTTTTCACATTTTAAAGCAAGCAAACATGGTCCTGCAGCATTTCTCTGCTTCTCTCAGTGATTTCTGAGATTCTGATGCTAGAGTGTCTGCCTTCCATGTTTGCAGCAAGCGGAGCATGTGGGCTGCTGCCTGCTTGCTCTCTTTCAATGTTAGAAGCTGGCAAGTTGAACGAGCTGTGCTTTGCGAGAACAGTGCACACTGCTCTTACTGTGTTTGCTTCTGTTCATCGTTTTGCGCGGTGCACAACCCAAATGAGTTTTTCAGTTTTTCAAGCAAGAAAACATGCTCCTCCAGAATTTCTCTGCTTCTCTCTGTGATTTCTGAGATTCTGATACTGGTGTGTCTGTTTTCCATCTTTGCAACAAGCAGAGAATGTAGGCTGAGGTCTGATTGCTCTGTTTCCATGTTAGAAGCTGTCAAGTTGAACAAGCTCTGCTCTGCGAGAACAGTGCCCACAGCTCTCACTGTGTATGCTTCTGTTCAGCCCTTTGCCCTGTGCACAGCCCAAGTAAGGTTTTCATTGGTCCTTGCAAGAAAACATGATCCTGCAGCCGTTCTCGGCTTCTCTCAGTGATTTCTGAGATTATGATGCTGGGGTGTCTGTTTTCCATATTTGCATCAAGCAGAGCATGTGGGCTGCTGTCTGCTTGCTCTCTTTCCATGTTAGAAGCTGCCAAGTTGAACAAGCTCTGCTCTGCGAGAACAGTGCACACAGCTCTCACTGTGTATGCTTCTGTTCCTCTGTTTGCACTGTGCACAGGCCATTTGTGTTTTTCATTTGTCCTAGCAAGCAAACATGCTCCTGCAGAATTTCTCTGCTTCTCTCAGTGATTTCTGAGATTCTGATGCTTGGGTGTCTGTTTTCCATCTTTGCAACAAGCAGAGCATGTGGGCTGCTGTCTGCTTGCTCTCTTTCCATGTTAGAAGCTGTCAAGTTGAACGAGCTCTGCTTTGCGAGAACAGTGCACACTGCTCTCACTGTGTTTGTTTTTGTTCATCGTTTTGCGCTGTGCACAGCCCAAGTGAGTTTTTCAATTATTCAAGCAAGCAAACATGCTCCTGCAGCATTTCTCTGCTTCTCTAAGTGATATCTGAGATTCTGATACTGGTGTGTCTGTTTTCCATCTTTGCAAGAAGCAGAGAATGTAGGCTGAGGTCTGATTGTTCTGTTTCCATGTTAGAAGCTGTCAAGTTGAACAACCTCTGCTCTGAGAGCTCAGGGCACACAGCTCTCACTGCGTATGCTTCTGTTCATCGGTTTGCGCTGTGCACAGCCCAAGTGAGTTTTTCACTTTTTGAAGCAAGCAAACATGGTCCTGCAGCATTTCTCTGCTTCTCTCAGTGATTTCTGAGATTCTGATGCTAGGGTGTCTGTTTTCCATCTTTGCAACAAGCAGAGCATGTGGGCTGCTGTCTGCTTGCTCTCTTTCCATGTTAGAAGCTGCCAAGTCAAACAAGCTCTGCTCTGCGAGAACAGTGCACACAGCTCTCACTGTGTATGCTTCTGTTCCTCTGTTTGCACTGTGCACAGGCCATTTGTGTTTTTCATTTGTCCTAGCAAGCAAACATGCTCCTGCAGAATTTCTCTGCTTCTCTCAGTGATTTCTGAGATTCTGATGCTAGGGTGTCTGTTTTCCATCTTTGCAACAAGCAGAGCATGTGGGCTGCTGTCTGCTTGCTCTCTTTCCATGTTAGAAGCTGTCAAGTTGAACAAGCTCTGCTTTGCGAGAACAGTGCACACTGCTCTCACTGTGTTTGTTTTTGTTCATCGTTTTGCGCTGTGCACAGCCCAAGTGAGTTTTTCAATTATTCAAGCAAGCAAACATGCTCCTGCAGCATTTCTCTGCTTCTCTAAGTGATATCTGAGATTCTGATACTGGTGTGTCTGTTTTCCATCTTTGCAAGAAGCAGAGAATGTAGGCTGAGGTCTGATTGTTCTGTTTCCATGTTAGAAGCTGTCAAGTTGAACAACCTCTGCTCTGAGAGCTCAGGGCACACAGCTCTCACTGCGTATGCTTCTGTTCATCGGTTTGCGCTGTGCACAGCCCAAGTGAGTTTTTCACTTTTTGAAGCAAGCAAACATGGTCCTGCAGCATTTCTCTGCTTCTCTCAGTGATTTCTGAGATTCTGATGCTAGGGTGTCTGCCTTCCATGTTTGCAGCAAGCAGAGCATGCGGGCTGCTGCCTGCTTGCTCTCTTTCCATGTTAGAAGCTGTCAAGTTGAACGAGCTGTGCTTTGCGAGAACAGTGCACACTGCTCTCACTGTGTTTGCTTCTGTTCATCGTTTTGCGCTGTGCACAACCCAAATGAGTTTTTCAGTTTTTCAAGCAAGAAAACATGCTCCTCCAGAATTTCTCTGCTTCTCTCTGTGATTTCTGAGATTCTGATACTGGTGTGTCTGTTTTCCATCTTTGCAACAAGCAGAGAATGTAGGCTGAGGTCTGATTGCTCTGTTTCCATGTTAGAATCTATCAAGTTGAACAAGCTCTGCTTTGCGAGAACAGTGCACACTGCACTCACTGTGTATGCTTCTGTTCATCGGTTTGCGCTGTGCACAGCCCAAGTGAGTTTTTCACTTTTTGAAGCAAGCAAACATGGTCCTGCAGCATTTCTCTGCTTCTCTCAGTGATTTCTGAGATTCTGATGCTGGGGTGTCTGCCTTCCATGTTTGCAGCAAGCGGAGCATGTGGTCTGCTGTCTGCTTGCTCTGTTTCCATGTTAGAAGCTGTCAAGTCGAATAAGCTCTGCTCTGCGAGAACAGTGCACACAGCTCTCACTGTGTATGCTTCTGTTCATCTGTTTGCACTGTGCACAGCCCATTTGCGTTTTTCATTCGTCCTAGCTAACAAACATGCTTCTGCAGCATTCCTCTGCTTCTCTCAGTGATTTCTGAGATTCTGATGCTGGGGCGTCTGTTTTCCATGTTTGCAGCAAGCACAGCATGTGGGTTCCTGTCTGCTTGCTCTCTTTCCATGTTAGAAGCTGTCAAGGTGAACAAGCTCTGCTATGCGAGAACCATGCACACAGCTCTCACTGTGTTTGCTTCTGTTCATCTGTTTGCACTGTGCACAGCCATTGGTGTTTTTCATTTGTCCTAGCAAGCAAACATGCTCTTGCAGCATTTCTTGGTTTCTCTCACTGATTTCTGAGATTCTGATGCTGGGGTGAATGTTTTCCATCTTTGCAACACGCAGAGAATGTAGGCTGAGGTCTGCTTGCTCTCTTTCCATGTTAGAAGCTGCCAAGTTGAACAAGCTCTGCTCTGCGAGAACAGTGCACACAGTTCTCACTGTGTATGCTTCTGTTCATCGGTTAGCGCGGTGCACAGCCCATTTGAGTTTTTCATTTGTCCCAGCAAGCAAACATGCTCCTGCAGCATTTCTCGGCTTCTCTCAGTGATTTCTGAGATTATGATGCTGGGGTGTCGGTTTTCCACATTTGCAGCAAGCAGAGCATGTGGATTGCTGTCTGCTTTCTCTGTTTCCATGTTAGAAGCTGTCAAGTCGAACAAGCTCTGCTCTGCGAGAACCATGCACACAGCTCTCACTGTGTATGCTTCTGTTCATCTGTTTGCACTGCGCACAACCCATTTGTGTTTTTCGTTGGTCCTAGCAAGAAAACATGCTCCTGCAGCATTTCTCTACTTCTCTCTGTGATTTCTGAGATTCTGATGCTAGGGTGTCTGTTTTCCATGTTTATAACAAGTAGAGCATGTGGGCTGCTGTCTGCTTGCTCTCTTTCCATGTTAGAAGCTGGCAAGCTGAACAAGCTCTGCTTTGCGAGAACAGTGCACACTGCTCTCGCTGTGTATGCTTCTTTTCATCCGTTTGCACTGTGCATGGCCCATGTGAGTTTTTCATTTGTCCTAGGAAGCAAACATGCTCCTGCAGCATTTCTCTACTTCTCTCAGTGATTTCTGAGATTCTGATGCTAGGGTGTCTGTTTTCCATGTTTATAACAAGCAGAGCATGTGGGTTCCTGTCTGCTTGCTCTCTTTCCATGTTAGAAGCTGTCAAGTTGAACAAGCTCTGCTCTGCGAGAACCATGCACACAGCTCTCACTGTGTTTTCTTCTGTTCATCTGTTTGCACTGTGCACAGCCATTGGTGTTTTTCATTTGTCCTAGCAAGCAAACATGGTCCTGCAGCATTTGTCGGCTTCTCTCACTGATTTCTGGGATTCTGATGCTGGGGTGAATGTTTTCCATGTTTGCAACAAGCAGAGCATGCGGGCTGCTGTCTGCTTGCTCTCTTTCCATGTTAGAAGCTGTCAAGTTGAACAAGCTCTGCTATGCGAGAACCATGCACACAGCTCTCACTGTGTTTGCTTCTGTTCATCTGTTTGCACTGTGCACAGCCATTGGTGTTTTTCATTTGTCCTAGCAAGCAAACATGCTCCTGCAGCATTTCTCTAATTCTCTCTGTGATTTCTGAGATTCTGATACTAGGGTGTCTGTTTTCCATCTTTGCAACACGCAGAGAATGTAGGCTGAGGTCTGCTCGCTGTGTTTCCATGCTAGAAGCTGTCAAGGTGAATAAGCTCTGCTTTGCGAGAACCATACACACAGCTCTCACTGTGTTTGCTTCTGTTCATTGGTTTGCGCTGTGCACAGCCCAAGTGAGTTTTTCACTTTTTCAAGCAAGAAAACATGCTCCTGCAGCATTTCTCTGCTTCTCTCAGTGATTTCTGAGATTCTGATGCTGGGGCGTCTGTTTTCCATGTTTGCAGCAAGCACAGCATGTGGGTTCCTGTCTGCTTGCTCTCTTTCCATGTCAGATGCTGTCAAGCAGGACAAGCTCTGCTCTGCGAGAACCATGCACACAGCTCTCACTGTGTATGCTTCTGTTCATCTGTTTGCACTGCGCACAACCCATTTGTGTTTTTCGTTGGTCCTAGCAAGAAAACATGCTCCTGCAGCATTTCTCTACTTCTCTCTGTGATTTCTGAGATTCTGATGCTAGGGTGTCTGTTTTCCATGTTTATAACAAGCAGAGCATGTGGGCTGCTGTCTGCTTGCTGTGTTTCCATGTTAGAAGCTGGCAAGCTGAACAAGCTCTGCTTTGCGAGAACAGTGCACACTGCTCTCGCTGTGTATGCTTCTTTTCATCCGTTTGCACTGTGCATGGCCCATGTGAGTTTTTCATTTGTCCTAGGAAGCAAACATGCTCCTGCAGCATTTCTCTACTTCTCTCAGTGATTTCTGAGATTCTGATGCTAGGGTGTCTGTTTTCCATGTTTGCAGCAAGCAGAGCATGTGGGCTGCTGTCTGCTTGCTGTGTTTCCATGTTAGAAGCTGTCAAGGTGAACAAGCTCTGCTTCGCGAGAACAGTGCACACTGCTCTCGCTATGTATGCTTCTGTTCATCTGTTTGCACTGTGCACAGCCCAAGTAAGTTTTTCACTTTTTCAAGCAAGCAAGCATGGTCCTGCAGCATTTCTCTGCTTCGCTCAGTGATTTCTGAGATTCTGATACTAGGGTGTCTGTTTTCCATCTTTGCAACACGCAGAGAATGTAGGCTGAGGTCTGCTTGCTGTGTTTCCATGTTAGAAGCTGTCAAGGTGAACACGCTCTGCTTTGCGAGAACCATACACACAGCTCTCACTGTGTTTGCATCTGTTCATTGGTTTGCGCTGTGCACGGCCCAAGTGAGTTTTTCACTTTTTCAAGCAAGAAAACATGCTCCTGCAGCATTTCTCTGCTTCTCTCAGTGATTTCTGATATTATGATGCTGGGGTGTCTGTTTTCCATATTTGCAACAAGCAGAGCATGTGGGCTGCTGTCTGCTTGCTCTCTTTCCATGTTAGAAGCTGCCAAGTTGAACAAGCTCTGCTCTGCGAGAACAGTGCACACAGTTCTCACTGTGTATGCTTCTGTTCATCGGTTAGCACGGTGCACAGCCCATTTGAGTTTTTCATTTGTCCCAGCAAGCAAACATGCTCCTGCAGCATTTCTCGGCTTCTCTCAGTGATTTCTGAGATTATGATGCTGGGGTGTCGGTTTTCCACATTTGCAGCAAGCAGAGCATGTGGATTGCTGTCTGCTTTCTCTGTTTCCATGTTAGAAGCTGTCAAGTCGAACAAGCTCTGCTCTGCGAGAACAGTGCCCACAGCTCTCACTGTGTATGCTTCTGTTCATCGGTTTGCGCTGTGCACAGCCCAAGTGAGTTTTTCACATTTTAAAGCAAGCAAACATGGTCCTGCAGCATTTCTCTGCTTCTCTCAGTGATTTCTGAGATTCTGATGCTAGAGTGTCTGCCTTCCATGTTTGCAGCAAGCGGAGCATGTGGACTGCTGCCTGCTTGCTCTCTTTCAATGTTAGAAGCTGGCAAGTTGAACGAGCTGTGCTTTGCGAGAACAGTGCACACTGCTCTTACTGTGTTTGCTTCTGTTCATCGTTTTGCGCGGTGCACAACCCAAATGAGTTTTTCAGTTTTTCAAGCAAGAAAACATGCTCCTCCAGAATTTCTCTGCTTCTCTCTGTGATTTCTGAGATTCTGATACTGGTGTGTCTGTTTTCCATCTTTGCAACAAGCAGAGAATGTAGGCTGAGGTCTGATTGCTCTGTTTCCATGTTAGAAGCTGTCAAGTTGAACAAGCTCTGCTCTGCGAGAACAGTGCCCACAGCTCTCACTGTGTATGCTTCTGTTCAGCCCTTTGCCCTGTGCACAGCCCAAGTAAGGTTTTCATTGGTCCTTGCAAGAAAACATGATCCTGCAGCCGTTCTCTGCTTCTCTCAGTGATTTCTGAGATTCTGATGCTAGGGTGTCTGTTTTCCATATTTGCATCAAGCAGAGCATGTGGGCTGCTGTCTGCTTGCTCTCTTTCCATGTTAGAAGCTGCCAAGTTGAACAAGCTCTGCTCTGCGAGAACAGTGCACACAGCTCTCACTGTGTATGCTTCTGTTCCTCTGTTTGCACTGTGCACAGGCCATTTGTGTTTTTCATTTGTCCTAGCAAGCAAACATGCTCCTGCAGAATTTCTCTGCTTCTCTCAGTGATTTCTGAGATTCTGATGCTTGGGTGTCTGTTTTCCATCTTTGCAACAAGCAGAGCATGTGGGCTGCTGTCTGCTTGCTCTCTTTCCATGTTAGAAGCTGTCAAGTTGAACGAGCTCTGCTTTGCGAGAACAGTGCACACTGCTCTCACTGTGTTTGCTTCTGTTCATCGTTTTGCGCTGTGCACAACCCAAATGAGTTTTTCAGTTTTTCAAGCAAGAAAACATGCTCCTCCAGAATTTCTCTGCTTCTCTCTGTGATTTCTGAGATTCTGATACTGGTGTGTCTGTTTTCCATCTTTGCAACAAGCAGAGAATGTAGGCTGAGGTCTGATTGCTCTGTTTCCATGTTAGAATCTATCAAGTTGAACAAGCTCTGCTTTGCGAGAACAGTGCACACTGCACTCACTGTGTATGCTTCTGTTCATCGGTTTGCGCTGTGCACAGCCCAAGTGAGTTTTTCACTTTTTGAAGCAAGCAAACATGGTCCTGCAGCATTTCTCTGCTTCTCTCAGTGATTTCTGAGATTCTGATGCTGGGGTGTCTGCCTTCCATGTTTGCAGCAAGCGGAGCATGTGGTCTGCTGTCTGCTTGCTCTGTTTCCATGTTAGAAGCTGTCAAGTCGAATAAGCTCTGCTCTGCGAGAACAGTGCACACAGCTCTCACTGTGTATGCTTCTGTTCATCTGTTTGCACTGTGCACAGCCCATTTGCGTTTTTCATTCGTCCTAGCTAACAAACATGCTTCTGCAGCATTCCTCTGCTTCTCTCAGTGATTTCTGAGATTCTGATGCTGGGGCGTCTGTTTTCCATGTTTGCAGCAAGCACAGCATGTGGGTTCCTGTCTGCTTGCTCTCTTTCCATGTTAGAAGCTGTCAAGGTGAACAAGCTCTGCTATGCGAGAACCATGCACACAGCTCTCACTGTGTTTGCTTCTGTTCATCTGTTTGCACTGTGCACAGCCATTGGTGTTTTTCATTTGTCCTAGCAAGCAAACATGCTCTTGCAGCATTTCTTGGTTTCTCTCACTGATTTCTGAGATTCTGATGCTGGGGTGAATGTTTTCCATCTTTGCAACACGCAGAGAATGTAGGCTGAGGTCTGCTTGCTCTCTTTCCATGTTAGAAGCTGCCAAGTTGAACAAGCTCTGCTCTGCGAGAACAGTGCACACAGTTCTCACTGTGTATGCTTCTGTTCATCGGTTAGCACGGTGCACAGCCCATTTGAGTTTTTCATTTGTCCCAGCAAGCAAACATGCTCCTGCAGCATTTCTCGGCTTCTCTCAGTGATTTCTGAGATTATGATGCTGGGGTGTCGGTTTTCCACATTTGCAGCAAGCAGAGCATGTGGATTGCTGTCTGCTTTCTCTGTTTCCATGTTAGAAGCTGTCAAGTCGAACAAGCTCTGCTCTGCGAGAACAGTGCCCACAGCTCTCACTGTGTATGCTTCTGTTCATCGGTTTGCGCTGTGCACAGCCCAAGTGAGTTTTTCACATTTTAAAGCAAGCAAACATGGTCCTGCAGCATTTCTCTGCTTCTCTCAGTGATTTCTGAGATTCTGATGCTAGAGTGTCTGCCTTCCATGTTTGCAGCAAGCGGAGCATGTGGGCTGCTGCCTGCTTGCTCTCTTTCAATGTTAGAAGCTGGCAAGTTGAACGAGCTGTGCTTTGCGAGAACAGTGCACACTGCTCTTACTGTGTTTGCTTCTGTTCATCGTTTTGCGCGGTGCACAACCCAAATGAGTTTTTCAGTTTTTCAAGCAAGAAAACATGCTCCTCCAGAATTTCTCTGCTTCTCTCTGTGATTTCTGAGATTCTGATACTGGTGTGTCTGTTTTCCATCTTTGCAACAAGCAGAGAATGTAGGCTGAGGTCTGATTGCTCTGTTTCCATGTTAGAAGCTGTCAAGTTGAACAAGCTCTGCTCTGCGAGAACAGTGCCCACAGCTCTCACTGTGTATGCTTCTGTTCAGCCCTTTGCCCTGTGCACAGCCCAAGTAAGGTTTTCATTGGTCCTTGCAAGAAAACATGATCCTGCAGCCGTTCTCGGCTTCTCTCAGTGATTTCTGAGATTATGATGCTGGGGTGTCTGTTTTCCATATTTGCATCAAGCAGAGCATGTGGGCTGCTGTCTGCTTGCTCTCTTTCCATGTTAGAAGCTGCCAAGTTGAACAAGCTCTGCTCTGCGAGAACAGTGCACACAGCTCTCACTGTGTATGCTTCTGTTCCTCTGTTTGCACTGTGCACAGGCCATTTGTGTTTTTCATTTGTCCTAGCAAGCAAACATGCTCCTGCAGAATTTCTCTGCTTCTCTCAGTGATTTCTGAGATTCTGATGCTTGGGTGTCTGTTTTCCATCTTTGCAACAAGCAGAGCATGTGGGCTGCTGTCTGCTTGCTCTCTTTCCATGTTAGAAGCTGTCAAGTTGAACGAGCTCTGCTTTGCGAGAACAGTGCACACTGCTCTCACTGTGTTTGTTTTTGTTCATCGTTTTGCGCTGTGCACAGCCCAAGTGAGTTTTTCAATTATTCAAGCAAGCAAACATGCTCCTGCAGCATTTCTCTGCTTCTCTAAGTGATATCTGAGATTCTGATACTGGTGTGTCTGTTTTCCATCTTTGCAAGAAGCAGACAATGTAGGCTGAGGTCTGATTGTTCTGTTTCCATGTTAGAAGCTGTCAAGTTGAACAACCTCTGCTCTGAGAGCTCAGGGCACACAGCTCTCACTGCGTATGCTTCTGTTCATCGGTTTGCGCTGTGAACAGCCCAAGTGAGTTTTTCACTTTTTGAAGCAAGCAAACATGGTCCTGCAGCATTTCTCTGCTTCTCTCAGTGATTTCTGAGATTCTGATGCTAGAGTGTCTGTTTTCCATCTTTGCAACAAGCAGAGCATGTGGGCTGCTGTCTGCTTGCTCTCTTTCCATGTTAGAAGCTGCCAAGTCGAACAAGCTCTGCTCTGCGAGAACAGTGCACACAGCTCTCACTGTGTATGCTTCTGTTCCTCTGTTTGCACTGTGCACAGGCCATTTGTGTTTTTCATTTGTCCTAGCAAGCAAACATGCTCCTGCAGAATTTCTCTGCTTCTCTCAGTGATTTCTGAGATTCTGATGCTAGGGTGTCTGTTTTCCATCTTTGCAACAAGCAGAGCATGTGGGCTGCTGTCTGCTTGCTCTCTTTCCATGTTAGAAGCTGTCAAGTTGAACAAGCTCTGCTTTGCGAGAACAGTGCACACTGCTCTCACTGTGTTTGTTTTTGTTCATCGTTTTGCGCTGTGCACAGCCCAAGTGAGTTTTTCAATTATTCAAGCAAGCAAACATGCTCCTGCAGCATTTCTCTGCTTCTCTAAGTGATATCTGAGATTCTGATACTGGTGTGTCTGTTTTCCATCTTTGCAAGAAGCAGAGAATGTAGGCTGAGGTCTGATTGTTCTGTTTCCATGTTAGAAGCTGTCAAGTTGAACAACCTCTGCTCTGAGAGCTCAGGGCACACAGCTCTCACTGCGTATGCTTCTGTTCATCGGTTTGCGCTGTGCACAGCCCAAGTGAGTTTTTCACTTTTTGAAGCAAGCAAACATGGTCCTGCAGCATTTCTCTGCTTCTCTCAGTGATTTCTGAGATTCTGATGCTAGGGTGTCTGCCTTCCATGTTTGCAGCAAGCAGAGCATGCGGGCTGCTGCCTGCTTGCTCTCTTTCCATGTTAGAAGCTGTCAAGTTGAACGAGCTGTGCTTTGCGAGAACAGTGCACACTGCTCTCACTGTGTTTGCTTCTGTTCATCGTTTTGCGCTGTGCACAACCCAAATGAGTTTTTCAGTTTTTCAAGCAAGAAAACATGCTCCTCCAGAATTTCTCTGCTTCTCTCTGTGATTTCTGAGATTCTGATACTGGTGTGTCTGTTTTCCATCTTTGCAACAAGCAGAGAATGTAGGCTGAGGTCTGATTGCTCTGTTTCCATGTTAGAATCTATCAAGTTGAACAAGCTCTGCTTTGCGAGAACAGTGCACACTGCACTCACTGTGTATGCTTCTGTTCATCGGTTTGCGCTGTGCACAGCCCAAGTGAGTTTTTCACTTTTTGAAGCAAGCAAACATGGTCCTGCAGCATTTCTCTGCTTCTCTCAGTGATTTCTGAGATTCTGATGCTGGGGTGTCTGCCTTCCATGTTTGCAGCAAGCGGAGCATGTGGTCTGCTGTCTGCTTGCTCTGTTTCCATGTTAGAAGCTGTCAAGTCGAATAAGCTCTGCTCTGCGAGAACAGTGCACACAGCTCTCACTGTGTATGCTTCTGTTCATCTGTTTGCACTGTGCACAGCCCATTTGCGTTTTTCATTCGTCCTAGCTAACAAACATGCTTCTGCAGCATTCCTCTGCTTCTCTCAGTGATTTCTGAGATTCTGATGCTGGGGCGTCTGTTTTCCATGTTTGCAGCAAGCACAGCATGTGGGTTCCTGTCTGCTTGCTCTCTTTCCATGTTAGAAGCTGTCAAGGTGAACAAGCTCTGCTATGCGAGAACCATGCACACAGCTCTCACTGTGTTTGCTTCTGTTCATCTGTTTGCACTGTGCACAGCCATTGGTGTTTTTCATTTGTCCTAGCAAGCAAACATGCTCTTGCAGCATTTCTTGGTTTCTCTCACTGATTTCTGAGATTCTGATGCTGGGCTGAATGTTTTCCATGTTTGCAACAAGCAGAGCATGCGGGCTGCTGTCTGCTTGCTGTGGTTCCATGTTAGAGGGTGTCAATTTGAACAAGCTCTGCTTTTCGAGAACAGTGCCCAGAGCTCCCGCTGTGTATGCTTCTGTTCATCTGTTTGCACTGTGGGCAGCCATTGGGTGTTTTTCATTTTTCCTAGCAAGCAAACATGCTCCTGCAGCATTTCTCGGCTTCTCTCAGTGATTTCTGAGATTCTGATGCTAGGGTGTCTGTTTTCCATGTTTGCAGCAAGCAGAGCATGTGGGCTGCTGTCTGCTTGCTGTGTTTCCATGTTAGAAGCTGTCAAGGTGAACAAGCTCTGCTTCGCGAGAACAGTGCACACTGCTCTCGCTATGTATGCTTCTGTTCATCTGTTTGCACTGTGCACAGCCCAAGTAAGTTTTTCACTTTTTCAAGCAAGAAAACATGCTCCTGCAGCATTTCTCTGCTTCTCTCAGTGATTTCTGAGATTCTGATGCTGGGGCGTCTGTTTTCCACGTTACAGCAAGCACAGCATGTGGGTTCCTGTCTGCTTGCTCTCTTTCCATGTTAGAAGCTGTCAAGTTGAACAAGCTCTGGTGCGCAAGAACAGTGCACACAGCTCTCACTGTGTATGCTTCTGTTCATCCGTTTGCACTGTGCACAGCCCAAGTAAGGTTTTCATTTGTCCTAGCAAGAAAACATGCCCCCGCAGCATTTCTCTGCTCCTCTCATTGATTTTTGTGATTATGATGCTGGGGCGACTGTTTTCCATGTTTGCCGCAAGCAGAGCATGTGGGCTGCTGTCTGCTTGCTGTGTTTCCATGTTAGAAGCTGTCAAGTAGAACAAGCTCTGCTCTGCGAGAACCATGCACACAGCTCTCAATGTGTATGCTTCTGTTCATCTGTTTGCACTGCGCACAGCCCATTTGTGTTTTTCGTTGGTCCTAGCAAGAAAACATGCTCCTGCAGCATTTCTCTACTTCTCTCTGTGATTTCTGAGATTCTGATGCTAGGGTGTCTGTTTTCCATGTTTATAACAAGCAGAGCATGTGGGCTGCAGTCTACTTGCTCTCTTTCCATGTTAGAAGCTGGCAAGCTGAACAAGCTCTGCTTTGCGAGAACAGTGCACACAGCTCTCACTGTGTTTGCTTCTGTTCATTGGTTTGCGCTGTGCACGGCCCAAGTGAGTTTTTCACTTTTTCAAGCAAGAAAACATGCTCCTGCCGCATTTCTCTGCTCCTCTCATTGATTTTTGTGATTATGATGCTGGGGCGACTGTTTTCCATGTTTGCCGCAAGCAGAGCATGTGGGCTGCTGTCTGCTTGCTGTGTTTCCATGTTAGAAGCTGTCAAGTAGAACAAGCTCTGCTCTGCGAGAACCATGCACACAGCTCTCACTGTGTATGCTTCTGTTCATCTGTTTGCACTGCGCACAGCCCATTTGTGTTTTTCGTTGGTCCTAGCAAGAAAACATGCTCCTGCAGCATTTCTCTACTTCTCTCTGTGATTTCTGAGATTCTGATGCTAGGGTGTCTGTTTTCCATGTTTATAACAAGCAGAGCATGTGGGCTGCAGTCTGCTTGCTCTCTTTCCATGTTAGAAGCTGGCAAGCTGAACAAGCTCTGCTTCGCGAGAACAGTGCACACTGCTCTCGCTATGTATGCTTCTGTTCATCTGTTTGCACTGTGCACAGCCCAAGTAAGTTTTTCACTTTTTCAAGCAAGAAAACATGCTCCTGCAGCATTTCTCTGCTTCTCTCAGTGATTTCTGAGATTCTGATGCTGGGGCGTCTGTTTTCCACGTTACAGCAAGCACAGCATGTGGGTTCCTGTCTGCTTGCTCTCTTTCCATGTTAGAAGCTGTCAAGTTGAACAAGCTCTGGTGCGCAAGAACAGTGCACACAGCTCTCACTGTGTATGCTTCTGTTCATCCGTTTGCACTGTGCACAGCCCAAGTAAGGTTTTCATTTGTCCTAGCAAGAAAACATGCCCCCGCAGCATTTCTCTGCTCCTCTCATTGATTTTTTTGATTATGATGCTGGGGCGACTGTTTTCCATGTTTGCCGCAAGCAGAGCATGTGGGCTGCTGTCTGCTTGCTGTGTTTCCATGTTAGAAGCTGTCAAGTAGAACAAGCTCTGCTCTGCGAGAACCATGCACACAGCTCTCAATGTGTATGCTTCTGTTCATCTGTTTGCACTGCGCACAGCCCATTTGTGTTTTTCGTTGGTCCTAGCAAGAAAACATGCTCCTGCAGCATTTCTCTACTTCTCTCTGTGATTTCTGAGATTCTGATGCTAGGGTGTCTGTTTTCCATGTTTATAACAAGCAGAGCATGTGGGCTGCAGTCTACTTGCTCTCTTTCCATGTTAGAAGCTGGCAAGCTGAACAAGCTCTGCTTTGCGAGAACAGTGCACACAGCTCTCACTGTGTTTGCTTCTGTTCATTGGTTTGCGCTGTGCACGGCCCAAGTGAGTTTTTCACTTTTTCAAGCAAGAAAACATGCTCCTGCCGCATTTCTCTGCTCCTCTCATTGATTTTTGTGATTATGATGCTGGGGCGACTGTTTTCCATGTTTGCCGCAAGCAGAGCATGTGGGCTGCTGTCTGCTTGCTGTGTTTCCATGTTAGAAGCTGTCAAGTAGAACAAGCTCTGCTCTGCGAGAACCATGCACACAGCTCTCACTGTGTATGCTTCTGTTCATCTGTTTGCACTGCGCACAGCCCATTTGTGTTTTTCGTTGGTCCTAGCAAGAAAACATGCTCCTGCAGCATTTCTCTACTTCTCTCTGTGATTTCTGAGATTCTGATGCTAGGGTGTCTGTTTTCCATGTTTATAACAAGCAGAGCATGTGGGCTGCAGTCTGCTTGCTCTCTTTCCATGTTAGAAGCTGGCAAGCTGAACAAGCTCTGCTTTGCGAGAACAGTGCACACTGCTCTCGCTGTGTATGCTTCTTTTCATCCGTTTGAACTGTGCATGGCCCATGTGAGTTTTTCATTTGTCCTAGGAAGCAAACATGCTCCTGCAGCATTTCTCTACTTCTCTCAGTGATTTCTGAGATTCTGATGCTAGGGTGTCTGTTTTCCATGTTTGCAGCAAGCAGAGCATGTGGGCTGCTGTCTGCTTGCTGTGTTTCCATGTTAGAAGCTGTCAAGGTGAACAAGCTCTGCTTCGCGAGAACAGTGCACACTGCTCTCGCTATGTATGCTTCTGTTCATCTGTTTGCACTGTGCACAGCCCAAGTAAGTTTTTCACTTTTTCAAGCAAGAAAACATGCTCCTGCAGAATTTCTCTGCTTCTCTCAGTGATTTCTGAGATTCTGATGCTGGGGCGTCTGTTTTCCACGTTACAGCAAGCACAGCATGTGGGTTCCTGTCTGCTTGCTCTCTTTCCATGTTAGAAGCTGTCCAGTTGAGCAAGCTCTGGTGCGCAAGAACAGTGCACACAGCTCTCACTGTGTATGCTTCTGTTCATCCGTTTGCACTGTGCACAGCCCAAGTAAGGTTTTCATTTGTCCTAGCAAGAAAACATGCCCCCGCAGCATTTCTCTGCTCCTCTCATTGATTTTTGTGATTATGATGCTGGGGCGACTGTTTTCCATGTTTGCCGCAAGCAGAGCATGTGGGCTGCTGTCTGCTTGCTGTGTTTCCATGTTAGAAGCTGTCAAGTAGAACAAGCTCTGCTCTGCGAGAACCATGCACACAGCTCTCACTGTGTATGCTTCTGTTCATCTGTTTGCACTGCGCACAGCCCATTTGTGTTTTTCGTTGGTCCTAGCAAGAAAACATGCTCCTGCAGCATTTCTCTACTTCTCTCTGTGATTTCTGAGATTCTGATGCTAGGGTGTCTGTTTTCCATGTTTATAAAAGGCAGAGCATGTGGGCTGCAGTCTGCTTGCTCTCTTTCCATGTTAGAAGCTGGCAAGCTGAACAAGCTCTGCTTTGCGAGAACAGTGCACACTGCTCTCGCTGTGTATGCTTCTTTTCATCCGTTTGAACTGTGCATGGCCCATGTGAGTTTTTCATTTGTCCTAGGAAGCAAACATGCTCCTGCAGCATTTCTCTACTTCTCTCAGTGATTTCTGAGATTCTGATGCTAGGGTGTCTGTTTTCCATGTTTGCAGCAAGCAGAGCATGTGGGCTGCTGTCTGCTTGCTGTGTTTCCATGTTAGAAGCTGTCAAGGTGAACAAGCTCTGCTTCGCGAGAACAGTGCACACTGCTCTCGCTATGTATGCTTCTGTTCATCTGTTTGCACTGTGCACAGCCCAAGTAAGTTTTTCACTTTTTCAAGCAAGAAAACATGCTCCTGCAGAATTTCTCTGCTTCTCTCAGTGATTTCTGAGATTCTGATGCTGGGGCGTCTGTTTTCCACGTTACAGCAAGCACAGCATGTGGGTTCCTGTCTGCTTGCTCTCTTTCCATGTTAGAAGCTGTCAAGTTGAGCAAGCTCTGGTGCGCAAGAACAGTGCACACAGCTCTCACTGTGTATGCTTCTGTTCATCCGTTTGCACTGTGCACAGCCCAAGTAAGGTTTTCATTTGTCCTAGCAAGAAAACATGCCCCCGCAGCATTTCTCTGCTCCTCTCATTGATTTTTGTGATTATGATGCTGGGGCGACTGTTTTCCATGTTTGCCGCAAGCAGAGCATGTGGGCTGCTGTCTGCTTGCTGTGTTTCCATGTTAGAAGCTGTCAAGTAGAACAAGCTCTGCTCTGCGAGAACCATGCACACAGCTCTCAATGTGTATGCTTCTGTTCATCTGTTTGCACTGCGCACAGCCCATTTGTGTTTTTCGTTGGTCCTAGCAAGAAAACATGCTCCTGCAGCATTTCTCTACTTCTCTCTGTGATTTCTGAGATTCTGATGCTAGGGTTTCTGTTTTCCACGTTTATAACAAGCAGAGCATGTGGCCTGCAGTCTGCTTGCTCTCTTTCCATGTTAGAAGCTGGCAAGCTGAACAAGCTCTGCTTTGCGAGAACAGTGCACACTGCTCTCGCTGTGTATGCTTCTTTTCATCCGTTTGCACTGTGCATGGCCCATGTGAGTTTTTCATTTGTCCTAGGAAGCAAACATGCTCCTGCAGCATTTCTCTGCTTCTCTCAGTGATTTCTGAGATTAATATGCTGGGGTGTCTGTTTTCCATGTTTGCAGCAAGCACAGCATGTGGGTTCCTGTCTGCTTGCTCTCTTTCCATGTTAGAAGCTGTCAAGTTGAACAAGCTCTGCTCTGCGAGAACCATGCACACAGCTCTCACTGTGTTTTCTTCTGTTCATCTGTTTGCACTGTGCACAGCCATTGGTGTTTTTCATTTGTCCTAGCAAGCAAACATGGTCCTGCAGCATTTGTCGGCTTCTCTCACTGATTTCTGGGATTCTGTTGCTGGGGTGAATGTTTTCCATGTTTGCAACAAGCAGAGCATGCGGGCTGCTGTCTGCTTGCTCTCTTTCCATGTTAGAAGCTGTCAAGTTGAACAAGCTCTGCTATGCGAGAACCATGCACACAGCTCTCACTGTGTTTGCTTCTGTTCATCTGTTTGCACTGTGCACAGCCATTGGTGTTTTTCATTTGTCCTAGCAAGCAAACATGCTCCTGCAGCATTTCTCTAATTCTCTCTGTGATTTCTGAGATTCTGATACTAGGGTGTCTGTTTTCCATCTTTGCAACACGCAGAGAATGTAGGCTGAGGTCTGCTCGCTGTGTTTCCATGTTAGAAGCTGTCAAGGTGAATAAGCTCTGCTTTGCGAGAACCATACACACAGCTCTCACTGTGTTTGCTTCTGTTCATTGGTTTGCGCTGTGCACAGCCCAAGTGAGTTTTTCACTTTTTCAAGCAAGAAAACATGCTCCTGCAGCATTTCTCTGCTTCTCTCAGTGATTTCTGAGATTCTGATGCTGGGGCGTCTGTTTTCCATGTTTGCAGCAAGCACAGCATGTGGGTTCCTGTCTGCTTGCTCTCTTTCCATGTCAGATGCTGTCAAGCAGAACAAGCTCTGCTCTGCGAGAACCATGCACACAGCTCTCACTGTGTATGCTTCTGTTCATCTGTTTGCACTGCGCACAACCCATTTGTGTTTTTCGTTGGTCCTAGCAAGAAAACATGCTCCTGCAGCATTTCTCTACTTCTCTCTGTGATTTCTGAGATTCTGATGCTAGGGTGTCTGTTTTCCATGTTTATAACAAGTAGAGCATGTGGGCTGCTGTCTGCTTGCTCTCTTTCCATGTTAGAAGCTGGCAAGCTGAACAAGCTCTGCTTTGCGAGAACAGTGCACACTGCTCTCGCTGTGTATGCTTCTTTTCATCCGTTTGCACTGTGCATGGCCCATGTGAGTTTTTCATTTGTCCTAGGAAGCAAACATGCTCCTGCAGCATTTCTCTACTTCTCTCAGTGATTTCTGAGATTCTGATGCTAGGGTGTCTGTTTTCCATGTTTATAACAAGCAGAGCATGTGGGCTGCAGTCTACTTGCTCTCTTTCCATGTTAGAAGCTGGCAAGCTGAACAAGCTCTGCTTTGCGAGAACAGTGCACACAGCTCTCACTGTGTTTGCTTCTGTTCATTGGTTTGCGCTGTGCACGGCCCAAGTGAGTTTTTCACTTTTTCAAGCAAGAAAACATGCTCCTGCCGCATTTCTCTGCTCCTCTCATTGATTTTTGTGATTATGATGCTGGGGCGACTGTTTTCCATGTTTGCCGCAAGCAGAGCATGTGGGCTGCTGTCTGCTTGCTGTGTTTCCATGTTAGAAGCTGTCAAGTAGAACAAGCTCTGCTCTGCGAGAACCATGCACACAGCTCTCACTGTGTATGCTTCTGTTCATCTGTTTGCACTGCGCACAGCCCATTTGTGTTTTTCGTTGGTCCTAGCAAGAAAACATGCTCCTGCAGCATTTCTCTACTTCTCTCTGTGATTTCTGAGATTCTGATGCTAGGGTGTCTGTTTTCCATGTTTATAACAAGCAGAGCATGTGGGCTGCAGTCTGCTTGCTCTCTTTCCATGTTAGAAGCTGGCAAGCTGAACAAGCTCTGCTTTGCGAGAACAGTGCACACTGCCCTCGCTGTGTATGCTTCTTTTCATCCGTTTGAACTGTGCATGGCCCATGTGAGTTTTTCATTTGTCCTAGGAAGCAAACATGCTCCTGCAGCATTTCTCGACTTCTCTCAGTGATTTCTGAGATTCTGATGCTAGGGTGTCTGTTTTCCATGTTTGCAGCAAGCAGAGCATGTGGGCTGCTGTCTGCTTGCTGTGTTTCCATGTTAGAAGCTGTCAAGGTGAACAAGCTCTGCTTCGCGAGAACAGTGCACACTGCTCTCGCTATGTATGCTTCTGTTCATCTGTTTGCACTGTGCACAGCCCAAGTAAGTTTTTCACTTTTTCAAGCAAGAAAACATGCTCCTGCAGCATTTCTCTGCTTCTCTCAGTGATTTCTGAGATTCTGATGCTGGGGCGTCTGTTTTCCACGTTACAGCAAGCACAGCATGTGGGTTCCTGTCTGCTTGCTCTCTTTCCATGTTAGAAGCTGTCAAGTTGAGCAAGCTCTGGTGCGCAAGAACAGTGCACACAGCTCTCACTGTGTATGCTTCTGTTCATCCGTTTGCACTGTGCACAGCCCAAGTAAGGTTTTCATTTGTCCTAGCAAGAAAACATGCCCCCGCAGCATTTCTCTGCTCCTCTCATTGATTTTTGTGATTATGATGCTGGGGCGACTGTTTTCCATGTTTGCCGCAAGCAGAGCATGTGGGCTGCTGTCTGCTTGCTGTGTTTCCATGTTAGAAGCTGTCAAGTAGAACAAGCTCTGCTCTGCGAGAACCATGCACACAGCTCTCAATGTGTATGCTTCTGTTCATCTGTTTGCACTGCGCACAGCCCATTTGTGTTTTTCGTTGGTCCTAGCAAGAAAACATGCTCCTGCAGCATTTCTCTACTTCTCTCTGTGATTTCTGAGATTCTGATGCTAGGGTTTCTGTTTTCCACGTTTATAACAAGCAGAGCATGTGGCCTGCAGTCTGCTTGCTCTCTTTCCATGTTAGAAGCTGGCAAGCTGAACAAGCTCTGCTTTGCGAGAACAGTGCACACTGCTCTCGCTGTGTATGCTTCTTTTCACCCGTTTGCACTGTGCATGGCCCATGTGAGTTTTTCATTTGTCCTAGGAAGCAAACATGCTCCTGCAGCATTTCTCTGCTTCTCTCAGTGATTTCTGAGATTAATATGCTGGGGTGTCTGTTTTCCATGTTTGCAGCAAGCACAGCATGTGGGTTCCTGTCTGCTTGCTCTCTTTCCATGTTAGAAGCTGTCAAGTTGAACAAGCTCTGCTCTGCGAGAACCATGCACACAGCTCTCACTGTGTTTTCTTCTGTTCATCTGTTTGCACTGTGCACAGCCATTGGTGTTTTTCATTTGTCCTAGCAAGCAAACATGGTCCTGCAGCATTTGTCGGCTTCTCTCACTGATTTCTGGGATTCTGTTGCTGGGGTGAATGTTTTCCATGTTTGCAACAAGCAGAGCATGCGGGCTGCTGCCTGCTTGCTCTCTTTCCATGTTAGAAGCTGTCAAGTTGAACAAGCTCTGCTATGCGAGAACCATGCACACAGCTCTCACTGTGTTTGCTTCTGTTCATCTGTTTGCACTGTGCACAGCCATTGGTGTTTTTCATTTGTCCTAGCAAGCAAACATGCTCCTGCAGCATTTCTCTAATTCTCTCTGTGATTTCTGAGATTCTGATACTAGGGTGTCTGTTTTCCATCTTTGCAACACGCAGAGAATGTAGGCTGAGGTCTGCTCGCTGTGTTTCCATGCTAGAAGCTGTCAAGGTGAATAAGCTCTGCTTTGCGAGAACCATACACACAGCTCTCACTGTGTTTGCTTCTGTTCATTGGTTTGCGCTGTGCACAGCCCAAGTGAGTTTTTCACTTTTTCAAGCAAGAAAACATGCTCCTGCAGCATTTCTCTGCTTCTCTCAGTGATTTCTGAGATTCTCATGCTGGGGCGTCTGTTTTCCATGTTTGCAGCAAGCACAGCATGTGGGTTCCTGTCTGCTTGCTCTCTTTCCATGTCAGATGCTGTCAAGCAGGACAAGCTCTGCTCTGCGAGAACCATGCACACAGCTCTCAATGTGTATGCTTCTGTTCATCTGTTTGCAC
The DNA here is from genome assembly GCA_037837765.1 of Delichon dasypus. Classification (NCBI taxonomy): domain Eukaryota; kingdom Metazoa; phylum Chordata; class Aves; order Passeriformes; family Hirundinidae; genus Delichon; species Delichon dasypus. The sequence goes on from JBBAXF010000036.1 coordinate 1,940,174, forward strand.
TGCGCACAACCCATTTGTGTTTTTCGTTGGTCCTAGCAAGAAAACATGCTCCTGCAGCATTTCTCTACTTCTCTCTGTGATTTCTGAGATTCTGATGCTAGGGTGTCTGTTTTCCATGTTTATAACAAGCAGAGCATGTGGGCTGCTGTCTGCTTGCTGTGTTTCCATGTTAGAAGCTGGCAAGCTGAACAAGCTCTGCTTTGCGAGAACAGTGCACACTGCTCTCGCTGTGTATGCTTCTTTTCATCCGTTTGCACTGTGCATGGCCCATGTGAGTTTTTCATTTGTCCTAGGAAGCAAACATGCTCCTGCAGCATTTCTCTACTTCTCTCAGTGATTTCTGAGATTCTGATGCTAGGGTGTCTGTTTTCCATGTTTGCAGCAAGCAGAGCATGTGGGCTGCTGTCTGCTTGCTGTGTTTCCATGTTAGAAGCTGTCAAGGTGAACAAGCTCTGCTTCGCGAGAACAGTGCACACTGCTCTCGCTATGTATGCTTCTGTTCATCTGTTTGCACTGTGCACAGCCCAAGTAAGTTTTTCACTTTTTCAAGCAAGCAAGCATGGTCCTGCAGCATTTCTCTGCTTCGCTCAGTGATTTCTGAGATTCTGATACTAGGGTGTCTGTTTTCCATCTTTGCAACACGCAGAGAATGTAGGCTGAGGTCTGCTTGCTGTGTTTCCATGTTAGAAGCTGTCAAGGTGAACACGCTCTGCTTTGCGAGAACCATACACACAGCTCTCACTGTGTTTGCATCTGTTCATTGGTTTGCGCTGTGCACGGCCCAAGTGAGTTTTTCACTTTTTCAAGCAAGAAAACATGCTCCTGCAGCATTTCTCTGCTTCTCTCAGTGATTTCTGATATTATGATGCTGGGGTGTCTGTTTTCCATATTTGCAACAAGCAGAGCATGTGGGCTGCTGTCTGCTTGCTCTCTTTCCATGTTAGAAGCTGCCAAGTTGAACAAGCTCTGCTCTGCGAGAACAGTGCACACAGTTCTCACTGTGTATGCTTCTGTTCATCGGTTAGCACGGTGCACAGCCCATTTGAGTTTTTCATTTGTCCCAGCAAGCAAACATGCTCCTGCAGCATTTCTCGGCTTCTCTCAGTGATTTCTGAGATTATGATGCTGGGGTGTCGGTTTTCCACATTTGCAGCAAGCAGAGCATGTGGATTGCTGTCTGCTTTCTCTGTTTCCATGTTAGAAGCTGTCAAGTCGAACAAGCTCTGCTCTGCGAGAACAGTGCCCACAGCTCTCACTGTGTATGCTTCTGTTCAGCCCTTTGCCCTGTGCACAGCCCAAGTAAGGTTTTCATTGGTCCTTGCAAGAAAACATGATCCTGCAGCCGTTCTCGGCTTCTCTCAGTGATTTCTGAGATTATGATGCTGGGGTGTCTGTTTTCCATATTTGCATCAAGCAGAGCATGTGGGCTGCTGTCTGCTTGCTCTCTTTCCATGTTAGAAGCTGCCAAGTTGAACAAGCTCTGCTCTGCGAGAACAGTGCACACAGCTCTCACTGTGTATGCTTCTGTTCCTCTGTTTGCACTGTGCACAGGCCATTTGTGTTTTTCATTTGTCCTAGCAAGCAAACATGCTCCTGCAGAATTTCTCTGCTTCTCTCAGTGATTTCTGAGATTCTGATGCTTGGGTGTCTGTTTTCCATCTTTGCAACAAGCAGAGCATGTGGGCTGCTGTCTGCTTGCTCTCTTTCCATGTTAGAAGCTGTCAAGTTGAACGAGCTCTGCTTTGCGAGAACAGTGCACACTGCTCTCACTGTGTTTGTTTTTGTTCATCGTTTTGCGCTGTGCACAGCCCAAGTGAGTTTTTCAATTATTCAAGCAAGCAAACATGCTCCTGCAGCATTTCTCTGCTTCTCTAAGTGATATCTGAGATTCTGATACTGGTGTGTCTGTTTTCCATCTTTGCAAGAAGCAGAGAATGTAGGCTGAGGTCTGATTGTTCTGTTTCCATGTTAGAAGCTGTCAAGTTGAACAACCTCTGCTCTGAGAGCTCAGGGCACACAGCTCTCACTGCGTATGCTTCTGTTCATCGGTTTGCGCTGTGCACAGCCCAAGTGAGTTTTTCACTTTTTGAAGCAAGCAAACATGGTCCTGCAGCATTTCTCTGCTTCTCTCAGTGATTTCTGAGATTCTGATGCTAGGGTGTCTGTTTTCCATCTTTGCAACAAGCAGAGCATGTGGGCTGCTGTCTGCTTGCTCTCTTTCCATGTTAGAAGCTGCCAAGTCAAACAAGCTCTGCTCTGCGAGAACAGTGCACACAGCTCTCACTGTGTATGCTTCTGTTCCTCTGTTTGCACTGTGCACAGGCCATTTGTGTTTTTCATTTGTCCTAGCAAGCAAACATGCTCCTGCAGAATTTCTCTGCTTCTCTCAGTGATTTCTGAGATTCTGATGCTAGGGTGTCTGTTTTCCATCTTTGCAACAAGCAGAGCATGTGGGCTGCTGTCTGCTTGCTCTCTTTCCATGTTAGAAGCTGTCAAGTTGAACAAGCTCTGCTTTGCGAGAACAGTGCACACTGCTCTCACTGTGTTTGTTTTTGTTCATCGTTTTGCGCTGTGCACAGCCCAAGTGAGTTTTTCAATTATTCAAGCAAGCAAACATGCTCCTGCAGCATTTCTCTGCTTCTCTAAGTGATATCTGAGATTCTGATACTGGTGTGTCTGTTTTCCATCTTTGCAAGAAGCAGAGAATGTAGGCTGAGGTCTGATTGTTCTGTTTCCATGTTAGAAGCTGTCAAGTTGAACAACCTCTGCTCTGAGAGCTCAGGGCACACAGCTCTCACTGCGTATGCTTCTGTTCATCGGTTTGCGCTGTGCACAGCCCAAGTGAGTTTTTCACTTTTTGAAGCAAGCAAACATGGTCCTGCAGCATTTCTCTGCTTCTCTCAGTGATTTCTGAGATTCTGATGCTAGGGTGTCTGCCTTCCATGTTTGCAGCAAGCAGAGCATGCGGGCTGCTGCCTGCTTGCTCTCTTTCCATGTTAGAAGCTGTCAAGTTGAACGAGCTGTGCTTTGCGAGAACAGTGCACACTGCTCTCACTGTGTTTGCTTCTGTTCATCGTTTTGCGCTGTGCACAACCCAAATGAGTTTTTCAGTTTTTCAAGCAAGAAAACATGCTCCTCCAGAATTTCTCTGCTTCTCTCTGTGATTTCTGAGATTCTGATACTGGTGTGTCTGTTTTCCATCTTTGCAACAAGCAGAGAATGTAGGCTGAGGTCTGATTGCTCTGTTTCCATGTTAGAATCTATCAAGTTGAACAAGCTCTGCTTTGCGAGAACAGTGCACACTGCACTCACTGTGTATGCTTCTGTTCATCGGTTTGCGCTGTGCACAGCCCAAGTGAGTTTTTCACTTTTTGAAGCAAGCAAACATGGTCCTGCAGCATTTCTCTGCTTCTCTCAGTGATTTCTGAGATTCTGATGCTGGGGTGTCTGCCTTCCATGTTTGCAGCAAGCGGAGCATGTGGTCTGCTGTCTGCTTGCTCTGTTTCCATGTTAGAAGCTGTCAAGTCGAATAAGCTCTGCTCTGCGAGAACAGTGCACACAGCTCTCACTGTGTATGCTTCTGTTCATCTGTTTGCACTGTGCACAGCCCATTTGCGTTTTTCATTCGTCCTAGCTAACAAACATGCTTCTGCAGCATTCCTCTGCTTCTCTCAGTGATTTCTGAGATTCTGATGCTGGGGCGTCTGTTTTCCATGTTTGCAGCAAGCACAGCATGTGGGTTCCTGTCTGCTTGCTCTCTTTCCATGTTAGAAGCTGTCAAGGTGAACAAGCTCTGCTATGCGAGAACCATGCACACAGCTCTCACTGTGTTTGCTTCTGTTCATCTGTTTGCACTGTGCACAGCCATTGGTGTTTTTCATTTGTCCTAGCAAGCAAACATGCTCTTGCAGCATTTCTTGGTTTCTCTCACTGATTTCTGAGATTCTGATGCTGGGGTGAATGTTTTCCATCTTTGCAACACGCAGAGAATGTAGGCTGAGGTCTGCTTGCTCTCTTTCCATGTTAGAAGCTGCCAAGTTGAACAAGCTCTGCTCTGCGAGAACAGTGCACACAGTTCTCACTGTGTATGCTTCTGTTCATCGGTTAGCACGGTGCACAGCCCATTTGAGTTTTTCATTTGTCCCAGCAAGCAAACATGCTCCTGCAGCATTTCTCGGCTTCTCTCAGTGATTTCTGAGATTATGATGCTGGGGTGTCGGTTTTCCACATTTGCAGCAAGCAGAGCATGTGGATTGCTGTCTGCTTTCTCTGTTTCCATGTTAGAAGCTGTCAAGTCGAACAAGCTCTGCTCTGCGAGAACAGTGCCCACAGCTCTCACTGTGTATGCTTCTGTTCATCGGTTTGCGCTGTGCACAGCCCAAGTGAGTTTTTCACATTTTAAAGCAAGCAAACATGGTCCTGCAGCATTTCTCTGCTTCTCTCAGTGATTTCTGAGATTCTGATGCTAGAGTGTCTGCCTTCCATGTTTGCAGCAAGCGGAGCATGTGGGCTGCTGCCTGCTTGCTCTCTTTCAATGTTAGAAGCTGGCAAGTTGAACGAGCTGTGCTTTGCGAGAACAGTGCACACTGCTCTTACTGTGTTTGCTTCTGTTCATCGTTTTGCGCGGTGCACAACCCAAATGAGTTTTTCAGTTTTTCAAGCAAGAAAACATGCTCCTCCAGAATTTCTCTGCTTCTCTCTGTGATTTCTGAGATTCTGATACTGGTGTGTCTGTTTTCCATCTTTGCAACAAGCAGAGAATGTAGGCTGAGGTCTGATTGCTCTGTTTCCATGTTAGAAGCTGTCAAGTTGAACAAGCTCTGCTCTGCGAGAACAGTGCCCACAGCTCTCACTGTGTATGCTTCTGTTCAGCCCTTTGCCCTGTGCACAGCCCAAGTAAGGTTTTCATTGGTCCTTGCAAGAAAACATGATCCTGCAGCCGTTCTCGGCTTCTCTCAGTGATTTCTGAGATTATGATGCTGGGGTGTCTGTTTTCCATATTTGCATCAAGCAGAGCATGTGGGCTGCTGTCTGCTTGCTCTCTTTCCATGTTAGAAGCTGCCAAGTTGAACAAGCTCTGCTCTGCGAGAACAGTGCACACAGCTCTCACTGTGTATGCTTCTGTTCCTCTGTTTGCACTGTGCACAGGCCATTTGTGTTTTTCATTTGTCCTAGCAAGCAAACATGCTCCTGCAGAATTTCTCTGCTTCTCTCAGTGATTTCTGAGATTCTGATGCTTGGGTGTCTGTTTTCCATCTTTGCAACAAGCAGAGCATGTGGGCTGCTGTCTGCTTGCTCTCTTTCCATGTTAGAAGCTGTCAAGTTGAACGAGCTCTGCTTTGCGAGAACAGTGCACACTGCTCTCACTGTGTTTGTTTTTGTTCATCGTTTTGCGCTGTGCACAGCCCAAGTGAGTTTTTCAATTATTCAAGCAAGCAAACATGCTCCTGCAGCATTTCTCTGCTTCTCTAAGTGATATCTGAGATTCTGATACTGGTGTGTCTGTTTTCCATCTTTGCAAGAAGCAGAGAATGTAGGCTGAGGTCTGATTGTTCTGTTTCCATGTTAGAAGCTGTCAAGTTGAACAACCTCTGCTCTGAGAGCTCAGGGCACACAGCTCTCACTGCGTATGCTTCTGTTCATCGGTTTGCGCTGTGAACAGCCCAAGTGAGTTTTTCACTTTTTGAAGCAAGCAAACATGGTCCTGCAGCATTTCTCTGCTTCTCTCAGTGATTTCTGAGATTCTGATGCTAGGGTGTCTGTTTTCCATCTTTGCAACAAGCAGAGCATGTGGGCTGCTGTCTGCTTGCTCTCTTTCCATGTTAGAAGCTGCCAAGTCGAACAAGCTCTGCTCTGCGAGAACAGTGCACACAGCTCTCACTGTGTATGCTTCTGTTCCTCTGTTTGCACTGTGCACAGGCCATTTGTGTTTTTCATTTGTCCTAGCAAGCAAACATGCTCCTGCAGAATTTCTCTGCTTCTCTCAGTGATTTCTGAGATTCTGATGCTAGGGTGTCTGTTTTCCATCTTTGCAACAAGCAGAGCATGTGGGCTGCTGTCTGCTTGCTCTCTTTCCATGTTAGAAGCTGTCAAGTTGAACAAGCTCTGCTTTGCGAGAACAGTGCACACTGCTCTCACTGTGTTTGTTTTTGTTCATCGTTTTGCGCTGTGCACAGCCCAAGTGAGTTTTTCAATTATTCAAGCAAGCAAACATGCTCCTGCAGCATTTCTCTGCTTCTCTAAGTGATATCTGAGATTCTGATACTGGTGTGTCTGTTTTCCATCTTTGCAAGAAGCAGAGAATGTAGGCTGAGGTCTGATTGTTCTGTTTCCATGTTAGAAGCTGTCAAGTTGAACAACCTCTGCTCTGAGAGCTCAGGGCACACAGCTCTCACTGCGTATGCTTCTGTTCATCGGTTTGCGCTGTGCACAGCCCAAGTGAGTTTTTCACTTTTTGAAGCAAGCAAACATGGTCCTGCAGCATTTCTCTGCTTCTCTCAGTGATTTCTGAGATTCTGATGCTAGGGTGTCTGCCTTCCATGTTTGCAGCAAGCAGAGCATGCGGGCTGCTGCCTGCTTGCTCTCTTTCCATGTTAGAAGCTGTCAAGTTGAACGAGCTGTGCTTTGCGAGAACAGTGCACACTGCTCTCACTGTGTTTGCTTCTGTTCATCGTTTTGCGCTGTGCACAACCCAAATGAGTTTTTCAGTTTTTCAAGCAAGAAAACATGCTCCTCCAGAATTTCTCTGCTTCTCTCTGTGATTTCTGAGATTCTGATACTGGTGTGTCTGTTTTCCATCTTTGCAACAAGCAGAGAATGTAGGCTGAGGTCTGATTGCTCTGTTTCCATGTTAGAATCTATCAAGTTGAACAAGCTCTGCTTTGCGAGAACAGTGCACACTGCACTCACTGTGTATGCTTCTGTTCATCGGTTTGCGCTGTGCACAGCCCAAGTGAGTTTTTCACTTTTTGAAGCAAGCAAACATGGTCCTGCAGCATTTCTCTGCTTCTCTCAGTGATTTCTGAGATTCTGATGCTGGGGTGTCTGCCTTCCATGTTTGCAGCAAGCGGAGCATGTGGTCTGCTGTCTGCTTGCTCTGTTTCCATGTTAGAAGCTGTCAAGTCGAATAAGCTCTGCTCTGCGAGAACAGTGCACACAGCTCTCACTGTGTATGCTTCTGTTCATCTGTTTGCACTGTGCACAGCCCATTTGCGTTTTTCATTCGTCCTAGCTAACAAACATGCTTCTGCAGCATTCCTCTGCTTCTCTCAGTGATTTCTGAGATTCTGATGCTGGGGCGTCTGTTTTCCATGTTTGCAGCAAGCACAGCATGTGGGTTCCTGTCTGCTTGCTCTCTTTCCATGTTAGAAGCTGTCAAGGTGAACAAGCTCTGCTATGCGAGAACCATGCACACAGCTCTCACTGTGTTTGCTTCTGTTCATCTGTTTGCACTGTGCACAGCCATTGGTGTTTTTCATTTGTCCTAGCAAGCAAACATGCTCTTGCAGCATTTCTTGGTTTCTCTCACTGATTTCTGAGATTCTGATGCTGGGCTGAATGTTTTCCATGTTTGCAACAAGCAGAGCATGCGGGCTGCTGTCTGCTTGCTGTGGTTCCATGTTAGAGGGTGTCAATTTGAACAAGCTCTGCTTTTCGAGAACAGTGCCCAGAGCTCCCGCTGTGTATGCTTCTGTTCATCTGTTTGCACTGTGGGCAGCCATTGGGTGTTTTTCATTTTTCCTAGCAAGCAAACATGCTCCTGCAGCATTTCTCGGCTTCTCTCAGTGATTTCTGAGATTCTGATGCTAGGGTGTCTGTTTTCCATGTTTGCAGCAAGCAGAGCATGTGGGCTGCTGTCTGCTTGCTGTGTTTCCATGTTAGAAGCTGTCAAGGTGAACAAGCTCTGCTTCGCGAGAACAGTGCACACTGCTCTCGCTATGTATGCTTCTGTTCATCTGTTTGCACTGTGCACAGCCCAAGTAAGTTTTTCACTTTTTCAAGCAAGAAAACATGCTCCTGCAGCATTTCTCTGCTTCTCTCAGTGATTTCTGAGATTCTGATGCTGGGGCGTCTGTTTTCCACGTTACAGCAAGCACAGCATGTGGGTTCCTGTCTGCTTGCTCTCTTTCCATGTTAGAAGCTGTCAAGTTGAACAAGCTCTGGTGCGCAAGAACAGTGCACACAGCTCTCACTGTGTATGCTTCTGTTCATCCGTTTGCACTGTGCACAGCCCAAGTAAGGTTTTCATTTGTCCTAGCAAGAAAACATGCCCCCGCAGCATTTCTCTGCTCCTCTCATTGATTTTTGTGATTATGATGCTGGGGCGACTGTTTTCCATGTTTGCCGCAAGCAGAGCATGTGGGCTGCTGTCTGCTTGCTGTGTTTCCATGTTAGAAGCTGTCAAGTAGAACAAGCTCTGCTCTGCGAGAACCATGCACACAGCTCTCAATGTGTATGCTTCTGTTCATCTGTTTGCACTGCGCACAGCCCATTTGTGTTTTTCGTTGGTCCTAGCAAGAAAACATGCTCCTGCAGCATTTCTCTACTTCTCTCTGTGATTTCTGAGATTCTGATGCTAGGGTGTCTGTTTTCCATGTTTATAACAAGCAGAGCATGTGGGCTGCAGTCTACTTGCTCTCTTTCCATGTTAGAAGCTGGCAAGCTGAACAAGCTCTGCTTTGCGAGAACAGTGCACACAGCTCTCACTGTGTTTGCTTCTGTTCATTGGTTTGCGCTGTGCACGGCCCAAGTGAGTTTTTCACTTTTTCAAGCAAGAAAACATGCTCCTGCCGCATTTCTCTGCTCCTCTCATTGATTTTTGTGATTATGATGCTGGGGCGACTGTTTTCCATGTTTGCCGCAAGCAGAGCATGTGGGCTGCTGTCTGCTTGCTGTGTTTCCATGTTAGAAGCTGTCAAGTAGAACAAGCTCTGCTCTGCGAGAACCATGCACACAGCTCTCACTGTGTATGCTTCTGTTCATCTGTTTGCACTGCGCACAGCCCATTTGTGTTTTTCGTTGGTCCTAGCAAGAAAACATGCTCCTGCAGCATTTCTCTACTTCTCTCTGTGATTTCTGAGATTCTGATGCTAGGGTGTCTGTTTTCCATGTTTATAACAAGCAGAGCATGTGGGCTGCAGTCTGCTTGCTCTCTTTCCATGTTAGAAGCTGGCAAGCTGAACAAGCTCTGCTTCGCGAGAACAGTGCACACTGCTCTCGCTATGTATGCTTCTGTTCATCTGTTTGCACTGTGCACAGCCCAAGTAAGTTTTTCACTTTTTCAAGCAAGAAAACATGCTCCTGCAGCATTTCTCTGCTTCTCTCAGTGATTTCTGAGATTCTGATGCTGGGGCGTCTGTTTTCCACGTTACAGCAAGCACAGCATGTGGGTTCCTGTCTGCTTGCTCTCTTTCCATGTTAGAAGCTGTCAAGTTGAACAAGCTCTGGTGCGCAAGAACAGTGCACACAGCTCTCACTGTGTATGCTTCTGTTCATCCGTTTGCACTGTGCACAGCCCAAGTAAGGTTTTCATTTGTCCTAGCAAGAAAACATGCCCCCGCAGCATTTCTCTGCTCCTCTCATTGATTTTTTTGATTATGATGCTGGGGCGACTGTTTTCCATGTTTGCCGCAAGCAGAGCATGTGGGCTGCTGTCTGCTTGCTGTGTTTCCATGTTAGAAGCTGTCAAGTAGAACAAGCTCTGCTCTGCGAGAACCATGCACACAGCTCTCAATGTGTATGCTTCTGTTCATCTGTTTGCACTGCGCACAGCCCATTTGTGTTTTTCGTTGGTCCTAGCAAGAAAACATGCTCCTGCAGCATTTCTCTACTTCTCTCTGTGATTTCTGAGATTCTGATGCTAGGGTGTCTGTTTTCCATGTTTATAACAAGCAGAGCATGTGGGCTGCAGTCTACTTGCTCTCTTTCCATGTTAGAAGCTGGCAAGCTGAACAAGCTCTGCTTTGCGAGAACAGTGCACACAGCTCTCACTGTGTTTGCTTCTGTTCATTGGTTTGCGCTGTGCACGGCCCAAGTGAGTTTTTCACTTTTTCAAGCAAGAAAACATGCTCCTGCCGCATTTCTCTGCTCCTCTCATTGATTTTTGTGATTATGATGCTGGGGCGACTGTTTTCCATGTTTGCCGCAAGCAGAGCATGTGGGCTGCTGTCTGCTTGCTGTGTTTCCATGTTAGAAGCTGTCAAGTAGAACAAGCTCTGCTCTGCGAGAACCATGCACACAGCTCTCACTGTGTATGCTTCTGTTCATCTGTTTGCACTGCGCACAGCCCATTTGTGTTTTTCGTTGGTCCTAGCAAGAAAACATGCTCCTGCAGCATTTCTCTACTTCTCTCTGTGATTTCTGAGATTCTGATGCTAGGGTGTCTGTTTTCCATGTTTATAACAAGCAGAGCATGTGGGCTGCAGTCTGCTTGCTCTCTTTCCATGTTAGAAGCTGGCAAGCTGAACAAGCTCTGCTTTGCGAGAACAGTGCACACTGCTCTCGCTGTGTATGCTTCTTTTCATCCGTTTGAACTGTGCATGGCCCATGTGAGTTTTTCATTTGTCCTAGGAAGCAAACATGCTCCTGCAGCATTTCTCTACTTCTCTCAGTGATTTCTGAGATTCTGATGCTAGGGTGTCTGTTTTCCATGTTTGCAGCAAGCAGAGCATGTGGGCTGCTGTCTGCTTGCTGTGTTTCCATGTTAGAAGCTGTCAAGGTGAACAAGCTCTGCTTCGCGAGAACAGTGCACACTGCTCTCGCTATGTATGCTTCTGTTCATCTGTTTGCACTGTGCACAGCCCAAGTAAGTTTTTCACTTTTTCAAGCAAGAAAACATGCTCCTGCAGAATTTCTCTGCTTCTCTCAGTGATTTCTGAGATTCTGATGCTGGGGCGTCTGTTTTCCACGTTACAGCAAGCACAGCATGTGGGTTCCTGTCTGCTTGCTCTCTTTCCATGTTAGAAGCTGTCAAGTTGAGCAAGCTCTGGTGCGCAAGAACAGTGCACACAGCTCTCACTGTGTATGCTTCTGTTCATCCGTTTGCACTGTGCACAGCCCAAGTAAGGTTTTCATTTGTCCTAGCAAGAAAACATGCCCCCGCAGCATTTCTCTGCTCCTCTCATTGATTTTTGTGATTATGATGCTGGGGCGACTGTTTTCCATGTTTGCCGCAAGCAGAGCATGTGGGCTGCTGTCTGCTTGCTGTGTTTCCATGTTAGAAGCTGTCAAGTAGAACAAGCTCTGCTCTGCGAGAACCATGCACACAGCTCTCACTGTGTATGCTTCTGTTCATCTGTTTGCACTGCGCACAGCCCATTTGTGTTTTTCGTTGGTCCTAGCAAGAAAACATGCTCCTGCAGCATTTCTCTACTTCTCTCTGTGATTTCTGAGATTCTGATGCTAGGGTGTCTGTTTTCCATGTTTATAACAAGCAGAGCATGTGGGCTGCAGTCTGCTTGCTCTCTTTCCATGTTAGAAGCTGGCAAGCTGAACAAGCTCTGCTTTGCGAGAACAGTGCACACTGCTCTCGCTGTGTATGCTTCTTTTCATCCGTTTGAACTGTGCATGGCCCATGTGAGTTTTTCATTTGTCCTAGGAAGCAAACATGCTCCTGCAGCATTTCTCTACTTCTCTCAGTGATTTCTGAGATTCTGATGCTAGGGTGTCTGTTTTCCATGTTTGCAGCAAGCAGAGCATGTGGGCTGCTGTCTGCTTGCTGTGTTTCCATGTTAGAAGCTGTCAAGGTGAACAAGCTCTGCTTCGCGAGAACAGTGCACACTGCTCTCGCTATGTATGCTTCTGTTCATCTGTTTGCACTGTGCACAGCCCAAGTAAGTTTTTCACTTTTTCAAGCAAGAAAACATGCTCCTGCAGAATTTCTCTGCTTCTCTCAGTGATTTCTGAGATTCTGATGCTGGGGCGTCTGTTTTCCACGTTACAGCAAGCACAGCATGTGGGTTCCTGTCTGCTTGCTCTCTTTCCATGTTAGAAGCTGTCAAGTTGAGCAAGCTCTGGTGCGCAAGAACAGTGCACACAGCTCTCACTGTGTATGCTTCTGTTCATCCGTTTGCACTGTGCACAGCCCAAGTAAGGTTTTCATTTGTCCTAGCAAGAAAACATGCCCCCGCAGCATTTCTCTGCTCCTCTCATTGATTTTTGTGATTATGATGCTGGGGCGACTGTTTTCCATGTTTGCCGCAAGCAGAGCATGTGGGCTGCTGTCTGCTTGCTGTGTTTCCATGTTAGAAGCTGTCAAGTAGAACAAGCTCTGCTCTGCGAGAACCATGCACACAGCTCTCAATGTGTATGCTTCTGTTCATCTGTTTGCACTGCGCACAGCCCATTTGTGTTTTTCGTTGGTCCTAGCAAGAAAACATGCTCCTGCAGCATTTCTCTACTTCTCTCTGTGATTTCTGAGATTCTGATGCTAGGGTTTCTGTTTTCCACGTTTATAACAAGCAGAGCATGTGGCCTGCAGTCTGCTTGCTCTCTTTCCATGTTAGAAGCTGGCAAGCTGAACAAGCTCTGCTTTGCGAGAACAGTGCACACTGCTCTCGCTGTGTATGCTTCTTTTCATCCGTTTGCACTGTGCATGGCCCATGTGAGTTTTTCATTTGTCCTAGGAAGCAAACATGCTCCTGCAGCATTTCTCTGCTTCTCTCAGTGATTTCTGAGATTAATATGCTGGGGTGTCTGTTTTCCATGTTTGCAGCAAGCACAGCATGTGGGTTCCTGTCTGCTTGCTCTCTTTCCATGTTAGAAGCTGTCAAGTTGAACAAGCTCTGCTCTGCGAGAACCATGCACACAGCTCTCACTGTGTTTTCTTCTGTTCATCTGTTTGCACTGTGCACAGCCATTGGTGTTTTTCATTTGTCCTAGCAAGCAAACATGGTCCTGCAGCATTTGTCGGCTTCTCTCACTGATTTCTGGGATTCTGTTGCTGGGGTGAATGTTTTCCATGTTTGCAACAAGCAGAGCATGCGGGCTGCTGTCTGCTTGCTCTCTTTCCATGTTAGAAGCTGTCAAGTTGAACAAGCTCTGCTATGCGAGAACCATGCACACAGCTCTCACTGTGTTTGCTTCTGTTCATCTGTTTGCACTGTGCACAGCCATTGGTGTTTTTCATTTGTCCTAGCAAGCAAACATGCTCCTGCAGCATTTCTCTAATTCTCTCTGTGATTTCTGAGATTCTGATACTAGGGTGTCTGTTTTCCATCTTTGCAACACGCAGAGAATGTAGGCTGAGGTCTGCTCGCTGTGTTTCCATGTTAGAAGCTGTCAAGGTGAATAAGCTCTGCTTTGCGAGAACCATACACACAGCTCTCACTGTGTTTGCTTCTGTTCATTGGTTTGCGCTGTGCACAGCCCAAGTGAGTTTTTCACTTTTTCAAGCAAGAAAACATGCTCCTGCAGCATTTCTCTGCTTCTCTCAGTGATTTCTGAGATTCTGATGCTGGGGCGTCTGTTTTCCATGTTTGCAGCAAGCACAGCATGTGGGTTCCTGTCTGCTTGCTCTCTTTCCATGTCAGATGCTGTCAAGCAGAACAAGCTCTGCTCTGCGAGAACCATGCACACAGCTCTCACTGTGTATGCTTCTGTTCATCTGTTTGCACTGCGCACAACCCATTTGTGTTTTTCGTTGGTCCTAGCAAGAAAACATGCTCCTGCAGCATTTCTCTACTTCTCTCTGTGATTTCTGAGATTCTGATGCTAGGGTGTCTGTTTTCCATGTTTATAACAAGTAGAGCATGTGGGCTGCTGTCTGCTTGCTCTCTTTCCATGTTAGAAGCTGGCAAGCTGAACAAGCTCTGCTTTGCGAGAACAGTGCACACTGCTCTCGCTGTGTATGCTTCTTTTCATCCGTTTGCACTGTGCATGGCCCATGTGAGTTTTTCATTTGTCCTAGGAAGCAAACATGCTCCTGCAGCATTTCTCTACTTCTCTCAGTGATTTCTGAGATTCTGATGCTAGGGTGTCTGTTTTCCATGTTTATAACAAGCAGAGCATGTGGGCTGCAGTCTACTTGCTCTCTTTCCATGTTAGAAGCTGGCAAGCTGAACAAGCTCTGCTTTGCGAGAACAGTGCACACAGCTCTCACTGTGTTTGCTTCTGTTCATTGGTTTGCGCTGTGCACGGCCCAAGTGAGTTTTTCACTTTTTCAAGCAAGAAAACATGCTCCTGCCGCATTTCTCTGCTCCTCTCATTGATTTTTGTGATTATGATGCTGGGGCGACTGTTTTCCATGTTTGCCGCAAGCAGAGCATGTGGGCTGCTGTCTGCTTGCTGTGTTTCCATGTTAGAAGCTGTCAAGTAGAACAAGCTCTGCTCTGCGAGAACCATGCACACAGCTCTCACTGTGTATGCTTCTGTTCATCTGTTTGCACTGCGCACAGCCCATTTGTGTTTTTCGTTGGTCCTAGCAAGAAAACATGCTCCTGCAGCATTTCTCTACTTCTCTCTGTGATTTCTGAGATTCTGATGCTAGGGTGTCTGTTTTCCATGTTTATAACAAGCAGAGCATGTGGGCTGCAGTCTGCTTGCTCTCTTTCCATGTTAGAAGCTGGCAAGCTGAACAAGCTCTGCTTTGCGAGAACAGTGCACACTGCTCTCGCTGTGTATGCTTCTTTTCATCCGTTTGAACTGTGCATGGCCCATGTGAGTTTTTCATTTGTCCTAGGAAGCAAACATGCTCCTGCAGCATTTCTCTACTTCTCTCAGTGATTTCTGAGATTCTGATGCTAGGGTGTCTGTTTTCCATGTTTATAACAAGCAGAGCATGTGGGCTGCAGTCTACTTGCTCTCTTTCCATGTTAGAAGCTGGCAAGCTGAACAAGCTCTGCTTTGCGAGAACAGTGCACACAGCTCTCACTGTGTTTGCTTCTGTTCATTGGTTTGCGCTGTGCACGGCCCAAGTGAGTTTTTCACTTTTTCAAGCAAGAAAACATGCTCCTGCCGCATTTCTCTGCTCCTCTCATTGATTTTTGTGATTATGATGCTGGGGCGACTGTTTTCCATGTTTGCCGCAAGCAGAGCATGTGGGCTGCTGTCTGCTTGCTGTGTTTCCATGTTAGAAGCTGTCAAGTAGAACAAGCTCTGCTCTGCGAGAACCATGCACACAGCTCTCACTGTGTATGCTTCTGTTCATCTGTTTGCACTGCGCACAGCCCATTTGTGTTTTTCGTTGGTCCTAGCAAGAAAACATGCTCCTGCAGCATTTCTCTACTTCTCTCTGTGATTTCTGAGATTCTGATGCTAGGGTGTCTGTTTTCCATGTTTATAACAAGCAGAGCATGTGGGCTGCAGTCTGCTTGCTCTCTTTCCATGTTAGAAGCTGGCAAGCTGAACAAGCTCTGCTTTGCGAGAACAGTGCACACTGCCCTCGCTGTGTATGCTTCTTTTCATCCGTTTGAACTGTGCATGGCCCATGTGAGTTTTTCATTTGTCCTAGGAAGCAAACATGCTCCTGCAGCATTTCTCGACTTCTCTCAGTGATTTCTGAGATTCTGATGCTAGGGTGTCTGTTTTCCATGTTTGCAGCAAGCAGAGCATGTGGGCTGCTGTCTGCTTGCTGTGTTTCCATGTTAGAAGCTGTCAAGGTGAACAAGCTCTGCTTCGCGAGAACAGTGCACACTGCTCTCGCTATGTATGCTTCTGTTCATCTGTTTGCACTGTGCACAGCCCAAGTAAGTTTTTCACTTTTTCAAGCAAGAAAACATGCTCCTGCAGCATTTCTCTGCTTCTCTCAGTGATTTCTGAGATTCTGATGCTGGGGCGTCTGTTTTCCACGTTACAGCAAGCACAGCATGTGGGTTCCTGTCTGCTTGCTCTCTTTCCATGTTAGAAGCTGTCAAGTTGAGCAAGCTCTGGT
Organism: Delichon dasypus; assembly: GCA_037837765.1. Taxonomy (NCBI): domain Eukaryota; kingdom Metazoa; phylum Chordata; class Aves; order Passeriformes; family Hirundinidae; genus Delichon; species Delichon dasypus. Next base: position 1,956,042 of record JBBAXF010000036.1, read on the forward strand.
GCGCAAGAACAGTGCACACAGCTCTCACTGTGTATGCTTCTGTTCATCCGTTTGCACTGTGCACAGCCCAAGTAAGGTTTTCATTTGTCCTAGCAAGAAAACATGCCCCCGCAGCATTTCTCTGCTCCTCTCATTGATTTTTGTGATTATGATGCTGGGGCGACTGTTTTCCATGTTTGCCGCAAGCAGAGCATGTGGGCTGCTGTCTGCTTGCTGTGTTTCCATGTTAGAAGCTGTCAAGTAGAACAAGCTCTGCTCTGCGAGAACCATGCACACAGCTCTCACTGTGCATGCTTCTGTTCATCTGTTTGCACTGCGCACAGCCCATTTGTGTTTTTCGTTGGTCCTAGCAAGAAAACATGCTCCTGCAGCATTTCTCTACTTCTCTCTGTGATTTCTGAGATTCTGATGCTAGGGTTTCTGTTTTCCACGTTTATAACAAGCAGAGCATGTGGCCTGCAGTCTGCTTGCTCTCTTTCCATGTTAGAAGCTGGCAAGCTGAACAAGCTCTGCTTTGCGAGAACAGTGCACACTGCTCTCGCTGTGTATGCTTCTTTTCATCCGTTTGCACTGTGCATGGCCCATGTGAGTTTTTCATTTGTCCTAGGAAGCAAACATGCTCCTGCAGCATTTCTCTGCTTCTCTCAGTGATTTCTGAGATTAATATGCTGGGGTGTCTGTTTTCCATGTTTGCAGCAAGCACAGCATGTGGGTTCCTGTCTGCTTGCTCTCTTTCCATGTTAGAAGCTGTCAAGTTGAACAAGCTCTGCTCTGCGAGAACCATGCACACAGCTCTCACTGTGTTTTCTTCTGTTCATCTGTTTGCACTGTGCACAGCCATTGGTGTTTTTCATTTGTCCTAGCAAGCAAACATGGTCCTGCAGCATTTGTCGGCTTCTCTCACTGATTTCTGGGATTCTGATGCTGGGGTGAATGTTTTCCATGTTTGCAACAAGCAGAGCATGCGGGCTGCTGTCTGCTTGCTCTCTTTCCATGTTAGAAGCTGTCAAGTTGAACAAGCTCTGCTATGCGAGAACCATGCACACAGCTCTCACTGTGTTTGCTTCTGTTCATCTGTTTGCACTGTGCACAGCCATTGGTGTTTTTCATTTGTCCTAGCAAGCAAACATGCTCCTGCAGCATTTCTCTAATTCTCTCTGTGATTTCTGAGATTCTGATACTAGGGTGTCTGTTTTCCATCTTTGCAACACGCAGAGAATGTAGGCTGAGGTCTGCTCGCTGTGTTTCCATGCTAGAAGCTGTCAAGGTGAATAAGCTCTGCTTTGCGAGAACCATACACACAGCTCTCACTGTGTTTGCTTCTGTTCATTGGTTTGCGCTGTGCACAGCCCAAGTGAGTTTTTCACTTTTTCAAGCAAGAAAACATGCTCCTGCAGCATTTCTCTGCTTCTCTCAGTGATTTCTGAGATTCTGATGCTGGGGCGTCTGTTTTCCATGTTTGCAGCAAGCACAGCATGTGGGTTCCTGTCTGCTTGCTCTCTTTCCATGTCAGATGCTGTCAAGCAGAACAAGCTCTGCTCTGCGAGAACCATGCACACAGCTCTCACTGTGTATGCTTCTGTTCATCTGTTTGCACTGCGCACAACCCATTTGTGTTTTTCGTTGGTCCTAGCAAGAAAACATGCTCCTGCAGCATTTCTCTACTTCTCTCTGTGATTTCTGAGATTCTGATGCTAGGGTGTCTGTTTTCCATGTTTATAACAAGCAGAGCATGTGGGCTGCTGTCTGCTTGCTCTCTTTCCATGTTAGAAGCTGGCAAGCTGAACAAGCTCTGCTTTGCGAGAACAGTGCACACTGCTCTCGCTGTGTATGCTTCTTTTCATCCGTTTGCACTGTGCATGGCCCATGTGAGTTTTTCATTTGTCCTAGGAAGCAAACATGCTCCTGCAGCATTTCTCTACTTCTCTCAGTGATTTCTGAGATTCTGATGCTAGGGTGTCTGTTTTCCATGTTTGCAGCAAGCAGAGCATGTGGGCTGCTGTCTGCTTGCTCTGTTTCCATGTTAGAAGCTGTCAAGTTGAACAAACTCTGCCTTGCGAGAACAGCGCCCACAGCTCTCGCTGTGCATGCTTCTGTTCATCGGTTTGCACTGCACACAGCCCAAGTGAGTTTTTCACTTTTCCAAGCAAGCAAACATGCCCCTGCAGCATTTCTCTAATTCTCTCTGTGATTTCTGAGATTCTGATACTAGGGTGTCTGTTTTCCATCTTTGCAACACGCAGAGAATGTAGGCTGAGGTCTGCTCGCTGTGTTTCCATGTTAGAAGCTGTCAAGGTGAACAAGCTCTGCTTTGCGAGAACCATACACACAGCTCTCACTGTGTTTGCTTCTTTTCATTGGTTTGCGCTGTTGTCCTAGGGTAACTTTATGATGCTTGTATCCCCAATCGTCTGTTCTGTTTGTGCTGTATATTGAGTCCTGTGCCTTTAAGACTGGTTCTAAGAGCAAGGAGAAGCGCGGAGTTTGTTTTGAGAAAACTGCCTGACTCCTCCACATTCTTCTGCGGACGGGGTGTTCGGCGGAGGCTTGGAGACTGCAGGACAGAGATTTTTTTGCTTTTAGTTAGTTTCAGCTAGCTAGGGCAGAGAAGTTCCCTGGACTGTTTTTTTTTCCTTTTTTTTTTCTTGGAACTGTTTAAACCTACTCTGGACTGAAAACCCAGGGGAGCACTGGGGGCTGCACCTGCGGCCCACCGGGGCCTGGACTTCGGCATTTTCCAGCAGCGCCGGAGGGACTGGGACTGGTGAGAGAGAGAGAGAGCCGAGCTCCACCCACGGCAAGGACTTTCTCAATTTGCCATCTCACTTCAGAAGGAGAGGTTTTATTGTTTCATATTATTCATTCTTTATACTTGTATGCACTTCATTTGTTTAGTAAAATAGTTTTTTCCACTTTTCTCCAAAGAGGTTTGTTTTTTTTACCAGACTGGTTGGAGGGAGGGGCCACCTGGGTTTGCTTCCTTGGAGGGATCCTATACAGGGGTTTTCTCCCAAATTTACCCCAAACCAGGACATACTTCTTATTGGCGCCCATTGCGGGGCACGAGAGAGTGGAAAAAACTTGTATTGATTATTATTAACTGCTTTTTGTTTGTTTGTCCCTTGGGTGGGGATTAACCAGAGGCCATGTTGCTTCTTGAATTCCTAATGTCTCTTAGAATGGAGTCTTTTCTGCATTTCTGTTCCCTAGGCTTTTTTGAGATCTTAATACCTTTCTGGTCCCTAGGTTTGTTTTCTTACCCAGAAATAGCTCCAATATTGTCCCTAACATACAGCTTTTACACTAGGGATGCACTATTTAAAATAGTTATTTTGCTGGGTTCGGTGATTATGGCTTACAAGAAGCTTATAAAGATACTGGAGTTTGTTCTGGGTATGTTCGGTTTATGGTTTTTTCGTCCTGCCCTGCGTCCTAGTTCCAGTAGCATGTTTTGGGGATTTATCAACAATTGCACCCAGTTTGTTAGAGGAGGAGTAGGGAATGAAGCTCTTCAGCCTCTTCTTTCCTTCTTCTCTTTTGAGTCAGTTACATCGCTTTTGGAGAAGGTTCAGGGTCTCCTGAATGTTAAAGACCCCACCTCCCTGGTATTTCACCTGGTGACCTTCCTCTATATAGTTTATAGCCTTTCTAGAATGAGTCACACACTGCTAAACACTGTAGGGCAGCAGATAGAGGCAGGGGAGCAGGGAGATAAAGCAGTCACTCAGGCTGCAGCCAATCCCACAGCTATTCAGGCTGCAGCTAAACCAGACAGTGAGGCTAAGACACCAGCAGTTGCTGCAGTAAAGAAGGGAAAGAAGCACACAGACAAAACCGATCGACCAGTAGACGATGATTCAGGTGAAGGATCCTCAATGCCTCCTGACACCCAGTCAGGAGTCAAACCACCTGACACACAATCAGAAGGTGAAGCAACTGATGATACACAATCAGAAGCCGAACCAACTGATACAAAATTGCAAGCCCAACCAACTGGCACACAATCGGGAGCCCAACCAGCTGCTACAACATCAGGAGCCCAACCAGCTGCTACAAGATCAGGAGCCCGACCAACTGCTGCAAGAGCAGGAGATACTATTGAGTCCTTTTCCCTGAAGGACCTTTGTGGCCTAAGAAAGGATTATACTCGACGATCTGATGAATCTATAATTAGTTGGCTAGTCCGTCTTTGGGATGCTGCAGGCGAGGCTACAATACTGGATGGCACTGAAGCAAGACATCTGGGATCCCTGTCACATGATCCAGTTATTGACCAAGAAATGATGAGGGAGGCTAGTCCTTGCAGTCTCTGGGAACGGGTCCTGAGAAGTGTGGCACAAAGATATCTGTGTGCTGACGATCTCTATATGCAGCAAACCCAGTGGAAAACCATTGAACAAGGGATCCAGCGCTTGAGAGAAATGGCAGTAGCAGAGATTGTCTTCTCAGATGACATAAACACTAGGAACCCCGACCTGGTACCATGTACACCTGTGATGTGGCGAAAACTTGTACGACTTGGGCCACAAGAATACTCCTCTGCTTTAGCAATAATGAAGCGGGATGAGACAGCGGAGACCGTGCTTGATATGGCGAAGAAGCTCCGAACATATGCAGATGCTGTGCATGGCCCAACCCATGCAAGAATTGCAGCTCTGGAAACACGTATGACGAAATTAGAAGACAAGATAGAGGAGAATCACAAAGAACTCAAGGAGAACATTCTCCAGATCTCTGCAATACATGTTAGAGGCTCTGGCACCACACGCAAACGTTCCCTAGATAGACAGGGAAAAGGCATCCCACGGGCTAAGCTGTGGTCCTTCCTGCGTGATTGTGGAGAAAACATGAAAAGATGGGATGGAGAATCTACTGATGCTATGACACAACGGCTGCATGAATTGTTGGATGGCAAGACTGTGAGAGGAAGTTCTAGCAAGAAGGAAGCAGCTCCGGTTACCCAGGGAAAAAAGGATAATCAGGCTTAGAGGGGCCCTGCCTCTAGCCAGGTAGAGGCTAGGGAAAACCGTGTTTTTTGGACTGTGTGGATTCGTTGGCCTGGCACATCAGAACCACAAAAATATGAGGCCTTAGTTGACACTGGAGCACAGTGCACAATACTCCCATCAAGACATGTGGGGGAAGAATCTGTTTCCATTGCTGGGGTGACAGGGGGTTCACAAGATTTTACTTTGGTGGTGGCTGATGTGAGCCTGACTGGAAATGAGTGGAAGAGACACCCTATTGTGACTGGCCCAGAAGCCCCATGCATTTTGGGCATAGACTTCCTCCGAAATGGGTATTTCAAAGACCCGAAGGGATTTAGGTGGGCATTCGGGATAGCAGCTGTAGAGACAGAGGGTGTTAAGCAGTTGAATACCTTGCCTGGACTATCAGAGAACCCATCTGCTGTAGGTCTTCTGAAGGTGGAAGAGCAACAAGTGCCAATTGCCACTTCAACAGTGCATCGCCGACAGTACAGAACAACTCGAGATGCTGTGATCCCCATCCACAAGATGATCCGTGAGCTGGAGAGCCAAGGGGTGGTCAGCAAAACCCACTCACCCTTCAACAGCCCCATCTGGCCTGTGCGCAAGTCTGACGGAGAATGGAGATTGACTGTGGACTACCGTGCCTTGAACGAAGTGACTCCACCATTGAGCGCTGCTGTGCCGGACATGCTGGAACTCCAGTACGAGCTGGAGTCCAAGGCAGCAAAATGGTATGCCACAATTGACATTGCTAATGCATTTTTCTCCATTCCTCTGGCTGCAGAATGCAGGCCTCAGTTTGCTTTCACCTGGAGGGGCGTGCAGTACACCTGGAACCGACTGCCCCAGGGGTGGAAACACAGCCCCACCATCTGCCATGGACTGATCCAGGCTGCACTGGAAAAGGGTGAGGCTCCGGAACATCTACAGTACATTGATGACATCATTGTGTGGGGAAACACAGCAATGGAAGTGTTTGAGAAAGGAGAGAAGATCATCCAGATCCTCCTGGAGGCCGGTTTCGCTATCAAGAAGAGCAAAGTTAAGGGACCAGCTCGTGAGATCCAGTTCCTGGGAGTAAAGTGGCACGATGGAAGGCGTCAGATTCCCACTGAAGTCATCAACAAGATCACAGCAATGTGTCCACCAACCAACAAAAAGGAAACACAAGCTTTCCTAGGCGCCATAGGTTTCTGGAGGATGCACATTCCTGAGTACAGCCAGATTGTGAGCCCTCTCTACCTGGTCACCCGCAAGAAGAACAATTTCCACTGGGGCCCTGAACAGCAACAAGCCTTTGCCCAGATCAAGCAGGAGATCGCTCATGCAGTGGCCCTTGGCCCAGTCAGGACGGGACCAGATGTGAAGAACGTGCTCTACTCCGCAGCAGGAAGCCATGGTCTGTCCTGGAGCCTTTGGCAGAAGGTGCCTGGGGAGACTCGGGGCCGACCACTGGGATTCTGGAGTCGAAGCTACAGAGGGTCTGAAGCCAACTATACTCCAACAGAGAAGGAAATCTTGGCCGCCTATGAAGGAGTTCAAGCCGCCTCAGAAGTAGTAGGCACCGAAACACAGCTCCTGCTGGCACCTCGACTACCAGTGCTGGGATGGATGTTCAAAGCAGAAGTTCCCTCTACCCACCATGCCACCAATGCCACATGGAGCAAATGGATTGCCCTCATCACTCAGCGCGCCCGCATTGGAAACCCAAATCGCCCTGGGATTTTGGAAATAATTACAAACTGGCCGGAAGGTGAAAACTTTGGTCTCACAGATGAAGAGGAGCAGGAACAAGTGACACGTGCTGAAGAAGCTCCACCATACAACCAACTGCCAGCAGAAGAAACACGCTATGCTCTTTTCACTGACGGTTCCTGCCGCATCATTGGGATGAAACGAAAGTGGAAAGCAGCTGTATGGAGCCCCACACGACAGGTTGCCCAAGCCACTGAAGGAGAAGGTGGGTCAAGCCAACTCGCTGAGCTCAAAGCTGTTCAACTGGCCCTAGACATTGCTGAAAGAGAGAAGTGGCCAAAGCTCTACCTCTACACTGATTCGTGGATGGTAGCCAATGCTCTGTGGGGATGGCTGGAGAAGTGGAAAAAGGCCAATTGGCAGCGTAGGGGAAAACCAATCTGGGCTGCAGATGAGTGGAAAGACATTGCCACTCGGGTAGAGAAGCTACCTGTCAAAGTCCGTCATGTAGATGCCCATCTCCCTAAGAGTTGGGCTAATGAGGAGCACCGAAACAACGAGCAGGTAGATCAGGCTGCAAAGATAGAGGTGTCAAAGATAGACTTAGATTGGCAACACAAGGGAGAGTTGTTCCTAGCTCGATGGGCCCATGATGCCTCAGGCCATCAGGGCAGAGATGCCACCTATAAGTGGGCACGAGACCGAGGGGTGGATCTAACCATGGACAGTATTTCTCAAGTTATCCATGACTGTGAGACATGTGCTGCAATCAAGCAGGCCAAGCGGGTGAAGCCCCTATGGTATGGCGGGCGATGGTCCAAGTATAAGTATGGGGAAGCCTGGCAGATTGACTACATCACCCTTCCCCAAACCCGCCAAGGCAAGCGCTATGTGCTCACAATGGTAGAGGCCACCACAGGATGGCTGGAGACCTACCCTGTGCCCCACGCTACTGCCCGTAACACCATTCTAGGCCTTGAAAAACAAGTTCTTTGGAGGCATGGTACCCCTGAGAGGATTGAGTCAGACAATGGAACTCATTTCAAGAACAGCCTCATCAACAACTGGGCTAGGGAACATGGCATTGAGTGGGTGTACCATATCCCCTATCATGCACCAGCTTCAGGGAAAGTAGAAAGATACAATGGACTGCTAAAAACCACCCTGAAAGCACTGGGTGGGGGATCATTCAAAAACTGGGAGCAGCATCTAGCAAAGGCCACCTGGTTAGTTAACACCCGAGGTTCCACCAACAGAGCAGGCCCTGCCCAATCTGAGCCCCTACATACAGTAGATGGAGAGAAGGTCCCAGTAGTACATGTAAGAGGTTTGTTAGGGAAGACAGTTTGGATCAATTCTGCTTCAAGTACAGAGGATCCCATCCGTGGGATTGTCTTTGCTCAGGGACCGGGCTGCACATGGTGGGTAATGCAGAAAGATGGAACCACACGATGTGTACCCCAGGGAGATTTGATTGTTGGGTGAGAACCGTGTGTGATTATCGTTGTGTGCTGAATAGTATGTAACTGTATATTGCATATTGTTTTTATATAGATGTATATGTATGTTTAGAGCTAGAGTATATATTAGTTTTAGTAAATGGACGATATGGGGATAAGGGGTGGAATGTCCTAGGGTAACTTTATGATGCTTGTATCCCCAATCGTCTGTTCTGTTTGTGCTGTATATTGAGTCCTGTGCCTTTAAGACTGGTTCTAAGAGCAAGGAGAAGCGCGGAGTTTGTTTTGAGAAAACTGCCTGACTCCTCCACATTCTTGGCGGACGGGGTGTTCGGCGGAGGCTTGGAGACTGCAGGACAGAGATTTTTTTTGCTTTTAGTTAGTTTCAGCTAGCTAGGGCAGAGAAGTTCCCTGGACTGTTTTTTTTTCCTTTTTTTTTCTTGGAACTGTTTAAACCTACTCTGGACTGAAAACCCAGGGGAGCACTGGGGGCTGCACCTGCGGCCCACCGGGGCCTGGACTTCGGCATTTTCCAGCAGCGCCGGAGGGACTGGGACTGGTGAGAGAGAGAGAGAGCCGAGCTCCACCCACGGCAAGGACTTTCTCAATTTGCCATCTCACTTCAGAAGGAGAGGTTTTATTGTTTCATATTATTCATTCTTTATACTTGCATGCACTTCATTTGTTTAGTAAAATAGTTTTTTCCACTTTTCTCCAAAGAGGTTTGTTTTTTTTACCAGACTGGTTGGAGGGAGGGGCCACCTGGGTTTGCTACCTTGGAGGGATCCTATACAGGGGTTTTCTCCCAAATTTGCCCCAAACCAGGACAGCTGTGCACGACCCAAGTGAGTTTTTCACTTTTTCAAGCAAGAAAACATGCTCCTGCAGCATTTCTCTGCTTCTCTCTGTGATTTCTGAGATTCTGATGCTGGGGTGTCTGTTTTCCACATTTGCAGCAAGCAGAGCATGTGGATTGCTGTCTGCTTGCTCTGTTTCCATGTTAGAAGCTGTCAAGTCGAACAAGCTCTGCTTCGCGAGAACAGTTCACACAGCTCTCACTGTGTATGCTTCTGTTCATCCGTTTGCACTGTGCACAGCCCAAGTAAGGTTTTCATTTGTCCTAGCAAGAAAACATGCCCCCGCAGCATTTCTCTGCTCCTCTCATTGATTTTTGTGATTATGATGCTGGGGCGACTGTTTTCCATGTTTGCCGCAAGCAGAGCATGTGGGCTGCTGTCTGCTTGCTGTGTTTCCATGTTAGAAGCTGTCAAGTAGAACAAGCTCTGCTCTGCGAGAACCATGCACACAGCTCTCACTGTGTATGCTTCTGTTCATCTGTTTGCACTGCGCACAGCCCATTTGTGTTTTTCGTTGGTCCTAGCAAGAAAACATGCTCCTGCAGCATTTCTCTACTTCTCTCTGTGATTTCTGAGATTCTGATGCTAGGGTGTCTGTTTTCCATGTTTATAACAAGCAGAGCATGTGGGCTGCAGTCTGCTTGCTCTCTTTCCATGTTAGAAGCTGGCAAGCTGAACAAGCTCTGCTTTGCGAGAACAGTGCACACTGCTCTCGCTGTGTATGCTTCTTTTCATCCGTTTGCACTGTGCATGGCCCATGTGAGTTTTTCATTTGTCCTAGGAAGCAAACATGCTCCTGCAGCATTTCTCTACTTCTCTCAGTGATTTCTGAGATTCTGATGCTAGGGTGTCTGTTTTCCATGTTTGCAGCAAGCAGAGCATGTGGGCTGCTGTCTGCTTGCTGTGTTTCCATGTTAGAAGCTGTCAAGGTGAACAAGCTCTGCTTCGCGAGAACAGTGCACACTGCTCTCGCTATGTATGCTTCTGTTCATCTGTTTCCACTGTGCACAGCCCAAGTAAGTTTTTCACTTTTTCAAGCAAGCAAGCATGGTCCTGCAGCATTTCTCTGCTTCGCTCAGTGATTTCTGAGATTCTGATACTAGGGTGTCTGTTTTCCATCTTTGCAACACGCAGAGAATGTAGGCTGAGGTCTGCTTGCTGTGTTTCCATGTTAGAAGCTGTCAAGGTGAACAAGCTCTGCTTTGCGAGAACCATACACACAGCTCTCACTGTGTTTGCTTCTGTTCATTGGTTTGCGCTGTGCACGGCCCAAGTGAGTTTTTCACTTTTTCAAGCAAGAAAACATGCTCCTGCAGCATTTCTCTGCTTCTCTCTGTGATTTCTGAGATTCTGATGCTGGGGCGTCTGTTTTCCACGTTTGCAGCAAGCAGAGCATGTGGATTGCTGTCTGCTTGCTCTGTTTCCATGTTAGAAGCTGTCAAGTCAAACAAGCTCTGCTGTGCGAGAACAGTGCACACAGCTCTCACTGTGTATGCTTCTGTTCATCCGTTTGCACTGTGCACAGCCCAAGTAAGGTTTTCATTTGTCCTAGCAAGAAAACATGCCCCCGCAGCATTTCTCTGCTCCTCTCATTGATTTTTGTGATTATGATGCTGGGGCGACTGTTTTCCATGTTTGCCGCAAGCAGAGCATGTGGGCTGCTGTCTGCTTGCTGTGTTTCCATGTTAGAAGCTGTCAAGGTGAACAAGCTCTGCTTCGCGAGAACAGTGCACACTGCTCTCGCTATGTATGCTTCTGTTCATCTGTTTCCACTGTGCACAGCCCAAGAAAGTTTTTCACTTTTTCAAGCAAGCAAGCATGGTCCTGCAGCATTTCTCTGCTTCGCTCAGTGATTTCTGAGATTCTGATACTAGGGTGTCTGTTTTCCATCTTTGCAACACGCAGAGAATGTAGGCTGAGGTCTGCTTGCTGTGTTTCCATGTTAGAAGCTGTCAAGGTGAACAAGCTCTGCTTTGCGAGAACCATACACACAGCTCTCACTGTGTTTGCTTCTGTTCATTGGTTTGCGCTGTGCACGGCCCAAGTGAGTTTTTCACTTTTTCAAGCAAGAAAACATGCTCCTGCAGCATTTCTCTGCTTCTCTCTGTGATTTCTGAGATTCTGATGCTGGGGCGTCTGTTTTCCACGTTTGCAGCAAGCAGAGCATGTGGATTGCTGTCTGCTTGCTCTGTTTCCATGTTAGAAGCTGTCAAGTCAAACAAGCTCTGCTGTGCGAGAACAGTGCACACAGCTCTCACTGTGTATGCTTCTGTTCATCCGTTTGCACTGTGCACAGCCCAAGTAAGGTTTTCATTTGTCCTAGCAAGAAAACATGCCCCCGCAGCATTTCTCTGCTCCTCTCATTGATTTTTGTGATTATGATGCTGGGGCGACTGTTTTCCATGTTTGCCGCAAGCAGAGCATGTGGGCTGCTGTCTGCTTGCTGTGTTTCCATGTTAGAAGCTGTCAAGGTGAACAAGCTCTGCTTCGCGAGAACAGTGCACACTGCTCTCGCTATGTATGCTTCTGTTCATCTGTTTGCACTGTGCACAGCCCAAGTAAGTTTTTCACTTTTTCAAGCAAGCAAGCATGGTCCTGCAGCATTTCTCTGCTTCGCTCAGTGATTTCTGAGATTCTTATACTAGGGTGTCTGTTTTCCATCTTTGCAACACGCAGAGAATGTAGGCTGAGGTCTGCTTGCTGTGTTTCCATGTTAGAAGCTGTCAAGGTGAACAAGCTCTGCTTTGCGAGAACCATACACACAGCTCTCACTGTGTTTGCTTCTGTTCATTGGTTTGCGCTGTGCACGGCCCAAGTGAGTTTTTCACTTTTTCAAGCAAGAAAACATGCTCCTGCAGCATTTCTCTGCTTCGCTCAGTGATTTCTGAGATTCCGATGCTGGGGCGTCTGTTTTCCATGTTTGCAGCAAGCACAGCATGTGGGTTCCTGTCTGCTTGCTGTGTTTCCATGTTAGAAGCTGTCAAGTAGAACAAGCTCTGCTCTGCGAGAACCATGCACACAGCTCTCACTGTGTATGCTTCTGTTCATCTGTTTGCACTGCGCACAGCCCATTTGTGTTTTTCGTTGGTCCTAGCAAGAAAACATGCTCCTGCAGCATTTCTCTACTTCTCTCTGTGATTTCTGAGATTCTGATGCTAGGGTGTCTGTTTTCCATGTTTATAACAAGCAGAGCATGTGGGCTGCAGTCTGCTTGCTCTCTTTCCATGTTAGAAGCTGTCAAGTTGAACAAGCTCTGCTTTGCGAGAACAGTGCACACTGCTCTCGCTGTGTATGCTTCTTTTCATCCGTTTGCACTGTGCATGGCCCATGTGAGTTTTTCATTTGTCCTAGGAAGCAAACATGCTCCTGCAGCATTTCTCTACTTCTCTCAGTGATTTCTGCGATTCTGATGCTAGGGTGTCCGTTTTCCATGTTTGCAGCAAGCAGAGCATGTGGGCTGCTGTCTGCTTGCTGTGTTTCCATGTTAGAAGCTGTCAAGGTGAACAAGCTCTGCTTCGCGAGAACAGTGCACACTGCTCTCGCTATGTATGCTTCTGTTCATCTGTTTGCACTGTGCACAGCCCAAGTAAGTTTTTCACTTTTTCAAGCAAGAAAACATGCTCCTGCAGCATTTCTCTGCTTCTCTCAGTGATTTCTGAGATTCTGATGCTGGGGCGTCTGTTTTCCATGTTTGCAGCAAGCACAGCATGTGGGTTCCTGTCTGCTTGCTCTCTTTCCATGTTAGAAGCTGTCAAGTTGAACAAGCTCTGCTCTGCGAGAACCATGCACACAGCTCTCACTGTGTTTTCTTCTGTTCATCTGTTTGCACTGTGCACAGCCATTGGTGTTTTTCATTTGTCCTAGCAAGCAAACATGGTCCTGCAGCATTTGTCGGCTTCTCTCACTGATTTCTGGGATTCTGATGCTGGGGTGAATGTTTTCCATGTTTGCAACAAGCAGAGCATGCGGGCTGCTGTCTGCTTGCTCTCTTTCCATGTTAGAAGCTGTCAAGTTGAACAAGCTCTGCTATGCGAGAACCATGCACACAGCTCTCACTGTGTTTGCTTCTGTTCATCTGTTTGCACTGTGCACAGCCATTGGTGTTTTTCATTTGTCCTAGCAAGCAAACATGCTCCTGCAGCATTTCTCGGCTTCTCTCAGTGATTTCTGAGATTATGATGCTGGGGTGTCTGTTTTCCATGTTTGCAACAAGCAGAGCATGTGGGCTGCTGTCTGCTTGCTCTCTTTCCATGTTAGAAGCTGTCAAGTTGAACAAGCTCTGCTTTGCGAGAACAGTGCACACAGCTCTCACTGTGTGTGCTTCTGTGTCGCAGTGTCCGAATCGCGTGTTAATCACGCTGCAATAGCTAGCTCAGTCCAATAGGTGTCACTGCAGCAGCGTGTTAGGGCAAAGTTGCTAGCTAAGAAAGCCTCCTTCTGCCCTGCGATGGGCACGGAGATGAAGCAATGGCAACCTCAGCAGTCAGAACAAAGCCGGACTCTTGCAGGCAGGATTTAAATGAGGTTTATTGGAGAGGAGAGAGCCGGGAGCTCTGCCCCTGTGACCTGCTGCCCAGAAGAGACCCCGGGCCAGGGGTGCACGAGCTTTTTAAAGTGGGGTGGAAACAGGGGTGGCTGACAACCGGTTCAGCCAGTCACGACAACGGGGGGTGTAACTGGGGGTGTAAACTTTACGACAGGGGGCCAACCACACAAGATGGGAGGGAATTCCAAGGGCCCCAGCCTATCACTCGACCCCCTCCCTGGAATTTTCCAAAAGCCAGGGAAGGTGTCCAAAGTGACAGACAGGTCGACCACGAGGAGTGGGGGAAGGGAGTGACAAAGACAGGTGCAGGGGAGGATTGATTGACAGAAAACGTCTGTTTAAGCAACCTAACTCATAAGGGGAAAACCAGTACAGAACACAGGGGTATACAGTGAACTAAACCATTACAAAAGTAACTCAAAAATATTACAAAAATAACTTAATAACTTAATAAAACAATTCTCACACCGCTACACTTCTGTTCATCGGTTTGCACTGTGCACAGCCCAAATAAGTTTTTCAGTTTTTCAAGCAAGAAAACATGCTCCTGCAGAATTTCTCTGCTTCTCTCAGTGATTTCTGAGATTCTGATACTGGTGTGCCTGTTTTCCATGTTTGCAGAAAGCAGAGCATGTGGGTTCATGTCTGCTTGTTCCGTTTCCATGTTAGAAGCTGTCAAGTTGAACAAGCTCTGCTCTCCGAGACCAGTGAACACTGCACTCGCTGTGTATACTTCTGTTCATCCGTTTGCTCTGTTCACAGCCCAAGTAAGGTTTTCATTTGTCCTAGCAAGAAAACATGCTCCTGCAGAATTTCTCTGCTTCTCTCTGTGTTTTCTGAGATTCTAATGCTAAGGTGTCTGTTTTCCATGTTTATAACAAGCGGAGCATGTGGGCTGCTGTCTGCTTGCTCTCTTTCCATGTTAGAAGCTGTCAAGTTGAACAAGCTCTGCTATGCAAGAACCATGCACACAGCTCTCACTGTGTTTGCTTCTGTTCATCTGTTTGCACTGTGCACAGCCATTGGTGTTTTTCATTTGTCCTAGCAAGCAAACATGCTCCTGCAGCATTTCTCGGCTTCTCTCAGTGATTTCTGAGATTATGATGCTGGGGCGTCTGTTTTCCATGTTTGCAGCAAGCAGAGCATGTGGGCTGCTGTCTGCTTGCTTTCTTTCCATGTTAGAAGCTGTCAAGTCGAACAAGCTCTGCTGTGCGAGAACAGTGCACACAGCTCTCACTGTGTGTGCTTCTGTGTCGCAGTGTCCGAATCGCGTGTTAATCACGCTGCAATAGCTAGCTCAGTCCACTAGATGTCACTGCAGCAGCGTGTTAGGGCAAAGTGGCTAGCTAAGAAAGCCTCCTTCTGCCCTGCGATGGGCACGGAGATGAAGCAATGGCAACCTCAGCAGTCAGAACAAAGCCGGACTCTTGCAGGCAGGATTTAAATGAGGTTTATTGGAGAGGAGAGAGCCGGGAGCTCTGCCCCTGTGACCTGCTGCCCAGAAGAGACCCCGGGCCAGGGGTGCACGAGCTTTTTAAAGTGGGGTGGAAACAGGGGTGGCTGACAACCGGTTCAGCCAGTCACGACAACGGGGGGTGTAACTGGGGGTGTAAACTTTACGACAGGGGGCCAACCACACAAGATGGGAGGGAATTCCAAGGGCCCCAGCCTATCACTCGACCCCCTCCCTGGAATTTTCCAAAAGCCAGGGAAGGTGTCCAAAGTGACAGACAGGTCGACCACGAGGAGTGGGGGAAGGGAGTGACAAAGACAGGTGCAGGGGAGGATTGATTGACAGAAAACGTCTGTTTAAGCAACCTAACTCATAAGGGGAAAACCAGTACAGAACACAGGGGTATACAGTGAACTAAACCATTACAAAAGTAACTCAAAAATATTACAAAAATAACTTAATAACTTAATAAAACAATTCTCACACCACTACACTTCTGTTCATCGGTTTGCACTGTGCACAGCCCAAATAAGTTTTTCAGTTTTTCAAGCAAGAAAACATGCTCCTGCAGAATTTCTCTGCTTCTCTCAGTGATTTCTGAGATTCTGATACTGGTGTGCCTGTTTTCCATGTTTGCAGAAAGCAGAGCATGTGGGTTCATGTCTGCTTGTTCCGTTTCCATGTTAGAAGCTGTCAAGTTGAACAAGCTCTGCTCTCCGAGACCAGTGAACACTGCACTCGCTGTGTATACTTCTGTTCATCCGTTTGCTCTGTTCACAGCCCAAGTAAGGTTTTCATTTGTCCTAGCAAGAAAACATGCTCCTGCAGAATTTCTCTGCTTCTCTCTGTGTTTTCTGAGATTCTGATGCTAAGGTGTCTGTTTTCCATGTTTATAACAAGCAGAGCATGTGGGCTGCTGTCTGCTTGCTCTCTTTCCATGTTAGAAGCTGTCAAGTTGAACAAACTCTGCTTTGCAAGAACAGTGCACACTGCTCTCGCTATGTATGCTTCCGTTCATCTGTTTGCGCCGTGCACAGCCCAAGTGAGTTTTTCATTTGTCCTAGCAAGAAAACATGATCCTGCAGCATTTCTCTGCTTCGCTCAGTGATTTCTGAGATTCTGATGCTAGGGTGTCTGTTTTCCATCTTTGCAACACGCAGAGAATGCAGGCTGAGGTCTGCTTGCTGTGTTTCCATGTTAGAAGCTGTCAAGTTGAACAAGCTCTGCTCTGCGAGAATCATGCACACAGCACTCAATGTGTATGCTTCTGTTCATCCGCTTGCACTGTGCACAGCCCAAGTGAGTTTTTCAATTTTTCAAGCAAGCAAACGTGCTCCTGCAGCATTTCTCTGCTTCTCTCAGTGATTTCTGAGATTATGATGCTGGGGTGTCTGTTTTCCATGTTTGCAGCAAGCAGAGCATGTGGGCTGCTGTCTGCTTGCTCTCTTTCCATGTTAGAAGCTGTCAAGTTGAACAAGCTCTGCTTTGCGAGGACAGTGCCCACAGCTCTCACTGTGTGTGCTTCTGTGTCGCAGTGTCCGAATCGCGTGTTAATCACGCTGCAATAGCTAGCTCAGTCCACTAGATGTCACTGCAGCTGCGTGTTAGGGCAAAGTGGCTAGCTGAGAAAGCCTCCTTCTGCCCTACGATGGGCACGGAGATGAAGCAATGGCGATCTCAGCAGTCAGAAGAAAGCCGGACTCTTGTAGGCAGGATTTAAATGAGGTTTATTGGAGAGGAGAGAGCCGGGAGCTCTGCCCCTGTGACCTGCTGCCCAGAAGAGACCCCGGGCCAGGGGTGCACGAGCTTTTTAAAGTGGGGTGGAAACAGGGGTGGCTGACAACCGGTTCAGCCAGTCACGAAAACGGGGGGTGTAACTGGGGGTGTAAACTTTACAACAGGGGGCCAACCACACAAGATGGGAGGGAATTCCAAGGGCCCCAGCCTATCACTCGACCCTCTCCCTGGAGTTTTCCAGAAGCCAGGGAAGGTGTCCAAAGTGACAGACAGGTCGACCACGAGGAGTGGGGGAAGGGAGTGACAAAGACAGGTGCAGGGGAGGATTGATTGACAGAAAACGTCTGTTTAAGCAACCTAACCCATATGGGGAAAACCAGTACAGAACACAGGGGTATACAGTGAAATAAACCATTACAAAAGTAACTCAAAAATATTACAAAAATAACTTAATAACTTAATAAAACAATTCTCAAACCACTACACTTCTGTTCATCGGTTTGCACTGTGCACAGCCCAAATAAGTTTTTCAGTTTTTCAAGCAAGAAAATATGCTCCTGCAGAATTTCTCTGCTTCTCTATGTGTTTTCTGAGATTCTGATGCTAAGGTGTCTGTTTTCCATGTTTATAACAAGCAGAGCATGTGGGCTGCTGTCTGCTTGCTCTCTTTCCATGTTAGTAGCTGTCACGTTGAACAAACTCTGCTCCCCGACACCAGTGAACACTGCACTCGCTATGTATGCTTCCGTTCATCTGTTTGCGCTCTGCACAGCCCAAGTGAGTTTTTCATTTGTCCTAGCAAGAAAACATGATCCTGCAGCATTTCTCTGCTTCGCTCAGTGATTTCTGAGATTCTGATACTAGGGTGTCTGTTTTCCATCTTTGCAACACGCAGAGAATGCAAGCTGAGGTCTGCTTGCTGTGTTTCCATGTTAGAAGCTGTCAAGGCGAACAAGCTCTGCTTTGCGAGAACAGTGCACACAGCTCGCACTGTGGATGCTTCTGTTCATCGTTTTGCACTGTGCACAGCCCAAGTAAGTTTTTCCCTTTTTCAAGCAAGCAAACATGGTCCTGCAGCATTTCTCTGCTTCTCTCTGTGATTTCTGAGATTCTGATGCTGGGGTGTCTGTTCGCCACATTTGCAGCAAGCAGAGCATGTGGGTTCCTGACTGCTTGCTGTGTTTTCATGTTAGAAACTGTCAAGTCGAACAAGCTCTGCTCTGTGAGAACAGTGCACACAGCACTCACTGTGTATGCTTCTGTTCATCCGTTTGCATTGTGCACAGCCCAAGTATGGTTTTCATTTGTCCTAGCACGAAAACATGCTCTTGCAGCATTTCTCTGCCTCTCTCTGTGATTTCTGAGATTCTGATGCTGGGGCGTCTGTTTTCCATGTTTGCAGCAAGCAGAGCATGTGGATTGCTGTCTGCTTGCTCTGTTTCCATGTTAGAAGCTGTCAAGTTGAACAAACTCTGCCTTGCGAGAACAGCGCCCACAGCTCTCGCTGTGCATGCTTCTGTTCATCGGTTTGCACTGCACACAGCCCAAGTGAGTTTTTCACTTTTCCAAGCAAGCAAACATGCCCCTGCAGCATTTCTCTAATTCTCTCTGTGATTTCTGAGATTCTGATACTAGGGTGTCTGTTTTCCATCTTTGCAACACGCAGAGAATGTAGGCTGAGGTCTGCTTGCTGTGTTTCCATGTTAGAAGCTGTCAAGTTGAACAAGCTCTGCTATGCGAGAACCATGCACACAGCTCTCACTGTGTTTGCTTCTGTTCATCTGTTTGCACTGTGCACAGCCATTGGTGTTTTTCATTTGTCCTAGGAAGCAAACATGCTCGTGCAGCGTTTCTCTGCTTCTCTCTGTGATTTCTGAGATTCTGATGCTGGGGCGTCTGTTTTCCATGTTTGCAGCAAGCACAGCATGTGCGTTCCTGTCTGCTTGCTCTCTTTCCATGTCAGAAGCTGTCAAGTAGAACAAGCTCTGCTCTGCGAGAACCATGCACACAGCTCTCACTGTGTTTGCTTCTGTTCATTGGTTTGCGCTGTGCACGGCCCAAGTGATTTTTTCACTTTTTCAAGCAAGAAAACATGCTCCTGCAGCATTTCTCTACTTCTCTCTGTGATTTCTGAGATTCTGATCCTAGGGTGTCTGTTTTCCATCTTTGCAACACGCAGAGAATGTAGGCTGAGGTCTGCTTGCTGTGTTTCCATGTTAGAAGCTGTCAAGGTGAACAAGCTCTGCTTTGCGAGAACCATACACACAGCTCTCACTGTGTTTGCTTCTGTTCATTGGTTTGCGCTGTGCACGGGCCAAGTGAGTTTTTCACTTTTTCAAGCAAGAAAACATGCTCCCGCAGCATTTCTCTGCCTCTCTCTCACTGATTTCTGTGATTCTGATGCTGGGGTGTCTGTTTCCCACGTTTGCAGCAAGCAGAGCATGTGGATTGCTGTCTGCTTCCTCTGTTTCCATGTTAGAAGCTGTCAAGTCGAACAAGCTCTGCTATGCGAGAACCATGCACACTGCTCTCACTGTGTTTGCTTCTTTTCATCTGTTTGCACTGTGCACAGCCATTGGTGTTTTTCATTTGTCCTAGCAAGCAAACATGCTCGTGCAGCGTTTCTCTGCTTCGCTCAGTGATTTCTGAGATTCTGATGCTGGGGCGTCTGTTTTCCATGTTTGCAGCAAGCACAGCATGTGGGTTCCTTTCTGCTTGCTCTCTTTCCATGTTAGAAGCTGTCAAGTTGAACAAGCTCTGCTATGCGAGAACCATGCACACTGCTCTCACTGTGTTTGCTTCTTTTCATCTGTTTGCACTGTGCACAGCCATTGGTGTTTTTCATTTGTCCTAGCAAGCAAACATGCTCCCGCAGCATTTCTCTGCCTCTCTCTCACTGATTTCTGTGATTCTGATGCTGGGGTGTCTGTTTCCCATGTTTGCAGCAAGCAGAGCATGTGGATTGCTGTCTGCTTGCTCTGTTTCCATGTTAGAAGCTGTCAAGTCGAACAAGCTCTGCTCTGCGAGAGCAACAGTGCACACAGCTCTCACTGTGTATGCTTCTGTTCATCCGTTTGCACTGTGTACAGCCCAAGTAAGGTTTTCATTTGTCCCAGCAAGAAAATATGCTCCTGCAGCTTTTCTCTGCTTCTCTCAGTGATTTCTGAGATTCTGATGCTGGGGTGTCTGTTCTCCACGTTTGCAGCAAGCAGAGCATGTGGATTGCTGTCTGCTTCCTCTGTTTCCATGTTAGAAGCTGTCAAGTTGAACAAGCTCTGCTATGCGAGAACCATGCACACTGCTCTCACTGTGTTTGCTTCTTTTCATCTGTTTGCACTGTGCACAGCCATTGGTGTTTTTCATTTGTCCTAGCAAGCAAACATGCTCGTGCAGCGTTTCTCTGCTTCGCTCAGTGATTTCTGAGATTCTGATGCTGGGGCGTCTGTTTTCCATGTTTGCAGCAAGCACAGCATGTGGGTTCCTTTCTGCTTGCTCTCTTTCCATGTTAGAAGCTGTCAAGTTGAACAAGCTCTGCTATGCGAGAACCATGCACACTGCTCTCACTGTGTTTGCTTCTTTTCATCTGTTTGCACTGTGCACAGCCATTGGTGTTTTTCATTTGTCCTAGCAAGCAAACATGCTCCTGCAGCATTTCTCTGCTTCTCTCAGTGATTTCTGAGATTCTGATGCTAGGGTGTCTGTTTTCCATGTTTGCAGCAAGCAGAGCATGTGGGCTGCTGTCTGCTTGCTGTGTTTCCATGTTAGAAGCTGTCAAGGTGAACAAGCTCTGCTTCGCGAGAACAGTGTACACTGCTCTCGCTATGTATGCTTCTGTTCATCTGTTTGCACTGTGCACAGCCCAAGTAAGTTTTTCACTTTTTCAAGCAAGCAAGCATGGTCCTGCAGCATTTCTCTGCTTCGCTCAGTGATTTCTGAGATTCTGATACTAGGGTGTCTGTTTTCCATCTTTGCAACACGCAGAGAATGTAGGCTGAGGTCTGCTTGCTGTGTTTCCATGTTAGAAGCTGTCAAGGTGAACAAGCTCTGCTTTGCGAGAACCATACACACAGCTCTCACTGTGTATGCTTCTGTTCATTGGTTGGCGCTGTGCACGGCCCAAGTGAGTTTTTCACTTTTTCAAGCAAGACAACATGCTCCTGCAGCATTTCTCTGCTGCTCTCAGTGATTTCTGAGATTCTGATGCTGGGGCGTCTGTTTTCCATGTTTGCAGCAAGCACAGCATGTGGGTTCCTGCCTGCTTGCTCTCTTTCCATGTTAGAAGCTGTCAAGTTGAACAAGCTCTGCTATGCGAGAACCATGCACACAGCTCTCACTGTGTTTGCTTCTGTTCATCTGTTTGCACTGTGCACAGCCATTGGTGTTTTTCATTTGTCCTAGGAAGCAAACATGCTCGTGCAGCGTTTCTCTGCTTCTCTCTGTTATTTCTGAGATTCTGATGCTGGGGCGTCTGTTTTCCATGTTTGCAGCAAGCACAGCATGTGCGTTCCTGTCTGCTTGCTCTCTTTCCATGTCAGAAGCTGTCAAGTAGAACAAGCTCTGCTCTGCGAGAACCATGCACACAGCTCTCACTGTGTTTGCTTCTGTTCATTGGTTTGCGCTGTGCACGGCCCAAGTGATTTTTTCACTTTTTCAAGCAAGAAAACATGCTCCTGCATCATTTCTCTACTTCTCTCTGTGATTTCTGAGATTCTGCTGCTGGGGTGTCTGTTTTCCACATTTGCAGCAAGCAGAGCATGTGGATTGCTGTCTGCTTCCTCTGTTTCCATGTTAGAAGCTGTCAAGTCGAACAAGCTCTGCTGTGCGAGAACCATGCACACAGCTCTCACTGTGTATGCTTCTGTTCATCTGTTTGCACTGCGCTCAGCCCATTTGTGTTTTTCGTTGGTCCTACCAAGAAAACATGCTCCTGCAGCATTTCTCTACTTCTCTCTGTGATTTCTGAGATTCTGATACTAGGGTGTCTGTTTTCCATCTTTGCAACACGCAGAGAATGTAGGCTGAGGTCTGCTTGCTGTGTTTCCATGTTAGAAGCTGTCAAGTTGAACAAGCTCTGCTATGCGAGAACCATGCACACAGCTCTCACTGTGTTTGCTTCTGTTCATCTGTTTGCACTGTGCACAGCCATTGGTGTTTTTCATTTGTCCTAGGAAGCAAACATGCTCGTGCAGCGTTTCTCTGCTTCTCTCTGTGATTTCTGAGATTCTGATGCTGGGGCGTCTGTTTTCCATGTTTGCAGCAAGCACAGCATGTGCGTTCCTGTCTGCTTGCTCTCTTTCCATGTCAGAAGCTGTCAAGTAGAACAAGCTCTGCTCTGCGAGAACCATGCACACAGCTCTCACTGTGTTTGCTTCTGTTCATTGGTTTGCGCTGTGCACGGCCCAAGTGATTTTTTCACTTTTTCAAGCAAGAAAACATGCTCCTGCAGCATTTCTCTACTTCTCTCTGTGATTTCTGAGATTCTGATCCTAGGGTGTCTGTTTTCCATCTTTGCAACACGCAGAGAATGTAGGCTGAGGTCTGCTTGCTGTGTTTCCATGTTAGAAGCTGTCAAGGTGAACAAGCTCTGCTTTGCGAGAACCATACACACAGCTCTCACTGTGTTTGCTTCTGTTCATTGGTTTGCGCTGTGCACGGGCCAAGTGAGTTTTTCACTTTTTCAAGCAAGAAAACATGCTCCCGCAGCATTTCTCTGCCTCTCTCTCACTGATTTCTGTGATTCTGATGCTGGGGTGTCTGTTTCCCACGTTTGCAGCAAGCAGAGCATGTGGATTGCTGTCTGCTTCCTCTGTTTCCATGTTAGAAGCTGTCAAGTCGAACAAGCTCTGCTATGCGAGAACCATGCACACTGCTCTCACTGTGTTTGCTTCTTTTCATCTGTTTGCACTGTGCACAGCCATTGGTGTTTTTCATTTGTCCTAGCAAGCAAACATGCTCCCGCAGCATTTCTCTGCCTCTCTCTCACTGATTTCTGTGATTCTGATGCTGGGGTGTCTGTTTCCCATGTTTGCAGCAAGCAGAGCATGTGGATTGCTGTCTGCTTGCTCTGTTTCCATGTTAGAAGCTGTCAAGTCGAACAAGCTCTGCTCTGCGAGAGCAACAGTGCACACAGCTCTCACTGTGTATGCTTCTGTTCATCCGTTTGCACTGTGTACAGCCCAAGTAAGGTTTTCATTTGTCCTAGCAAGAAAATATGCTCCTGCAGCTTTTCTCTGCTTCTCTCAGTGATTTCTGAGATTCTGATGCTGGGGTGTCTGTTCTCCACGTTTGCAGCAAGCAGAGCATGTGGATTGCTGTCTGCTTCCTCTGTTTCCATGTTAGAAGCTGTCAAGTTGAACAAGCTCTGCTATGCGAGAACCATGCACACTGCTCTCACTGTGTTTGCTTCTTTTCATCTGTTTGCACTGTGCACAGCCATTGGTGTTTTTCATTTGTCCTAGCAAGCAAACATGCTCGTGCAGCGTTTCTCTGCTTCGCTCAGTGATTTCTGAGATTCTGATGCTGGGGCGTCTGTTTTCCATGTTTGCAGCAAGCACAGCATGTGGGTTCCTTTCTGCTTGCTCTCTTTCCATGTTAGAAGCTGTCAAGTTGAACAAGCTCTGCTATGCGAGAACCATGCACACTGCTCTCACTGTGTTTGCTTCTTTTCATCTGTTTGCACTGTGCACAGCCATTGGTGTTTTTCATTTGTCCTAGCAAGCAAACATGCTCCTGCAGCATTTCTCTGCTTCTCTCAGTGATTTCTGAGATTCTGATGCTAGGGTGTCTGTTTTCCATGTTTGCAGCAAGCAGAGCATGTAGGCTGAGGTCTGCTTGCTGTGTTTCCATGTTAGAAGCTGTCAAGGTGAACAAGCTCTGCTTCGCGAGAACAGTGTACACTGCTCTCGCTATGTATGCTTCTGTTCATCTGTTTGCACTGTGCACAGCCCAAGTAAGTTTTTCACTTTTTCAAGCAAGCAAGCATGGTCCTGCAGCATTTCTCTGCTTCGCTCAGTGATTTCTGAGATTCTGATACTAGGGTGTCTGTTTTCCATCTTTGCAACACGCAGAGAATGTAGGCTGAGGTCTGCTTGCTGTGTTTCCATGTTAGAAGCTGTCAAGGTGAACAAGCTCTGCTTTGCGAGAACCATACACACAGCTCTCACTGTGTATGCTTCTGTTCATTGGTTGGCGCTGTGCACGGCCCAAGTGAGTTTTTCACTTTTTCAAGCAAGAAAACATGCTCCTGCAGCATTTCTCTGCTGCTCTCAGTGATTTCTGAGATTCTGATGCTGGGGCGTCTGTTTTCCATGTTTGCAGCAAGCACAGCATGTGGGTTCCTGCCTGCTTGCTCTCTTTCCATGTTAGAAGCTGTCAAGTTGAACAAGCTCTGCTATGCGAGAACCATGCACACAGCTCTCACTGTGTTTGCTTCTGTTCATCTGTTTGCACTGTGCACAGCCATTGGTGTTTTTCATTTGTCCTAGGAAGCAAACATGCTCGTGCAGCGTTTCTCTGCTTCTCTCTGTGATTTCTGAGATTCTGATGCTGGGGCGTCTGTTTTCCATGTTTGCAGCAAGCACAGCATGTGCGTTCCTGTCTGCTTGCTCTCTTTCCATGTCAGAAGCTGTCAAGTAGAACAAGCTCTGCTCTGCGAGAACCATGCACACAGCTCTCACTGTGTTTGCTTCTGTTCATTGGTTTGCGCTGTGCACGGCCCAAGTGATTTTTTCACTTTTTCAAGCAAGAAAACATGCTCCTGCAGCATTTCTCTACTTCTCTCTGTGATTTCTGAGATTCTGATCCTAGGGTGTCTGTTTTCCATCTTTGCAACACGCAGAGAATGTAGGCTGAGGTCTGCTTGCTGTGTTTCCATGTTAGAAGCTGTCAAGGTGAACAAGCTCTGCTTTGCGAGAACCATACACACAGCTCTCACTGTGTTTGCTTCTGTTCATTGGTTTGCGCTGTGCACGGGCCAAGTGAGTTTTTCACTTTTTCAAGCAAGAAAACATGCTCCCGCAGCATTTCTCTGCCTCTCTCTCACTGATTTCTGTGATTCTGATGCTGGGGTGTCTGTTTCCCACGTTTGCAGCAAGCAGAGCATGTGGATTGCTGTCTGCTTCCTCTGTTTCCATGTTAGAAGCTGTCAAGTCGAACAAGCTCTGCTATGCGAGAACCATGCACACTGCTCTCACTGTGTTTGCTTCTTTTCATCTGTTTGCACTGTGCACAGCCATTGGTGTTTTTCATTTGTCCTAGCAAGCAAACATGCTCGTGCAGCGTTTCTCTGCTTCGCTCAGTGATTTCTGAGATTCTGATGCTGGGGCGTCTGTTTTCCATGTTTGCAGCAAGCACAGCATGTGGGTTCCTGTCTGCTTGCTCTCTTTCCATGTTAGAAGCTGTCAAGTTGAACAAGCTCTGCTATGCGAGAACCATGCACACTGCTCTCACTGTGTTTGCTTCTTTTCATCTGTTTGCACTGTGCACAGCCATTGGTGTTTTTCATTTGTCCTAGCAAGCAAACATGCTCCCGCAGCATTTCTCTGCCTCTCTCTCACTGATTTCTGTGATTCTGATGCTGGGGTGTCTGTTTCCCATGTTTGCAGCAAGCAGAGCATGTGGATTGCTGTCTGCTTGCTCTGTTTCCATGTTAGAAGCTGTCAAGTCGAACAAGCTCTGCTCTGCGAGAGCAACAGTGCACACAGCTCTCACTGTGTATGCTTCTGTTCATCCGTTTGCACTGTGTACAGCCCAAGTAAGGTTTTCATTTGTCCCAGCAAGAAAATATGCTCCTGCAGCTTTTCTCTGCTTCTCTCAGTGATTTCTGAGATTCTGATGCTGGGGTGTCTGTTCTCCACGTTTGCAGCAAGCAGAGCATGTGGATTGCTGTCTGCTTCCTCTGTTTCCATGTTAGAAGCTGTCAAGTTGAACAAGCTCTGCTATGCGAGAACCATGCACACTGCTCTCACTGTGTTTGCTTCTTTTCATCTGTTTGCACTGTGCACAGCCATTGGTGTTTTTCATTTGTCCTAGCAAGCAAACATGCTCGTGCAGCGTTTCTCTGCTTCGCTCAGTGATTTCTGAGATTCTGATGCTGGGGCGTCTGTTTTCCATGTTTGCAGCAAGCACAGCATGTGGGTTCCTTTCTGCTTGCTCTCTTTCCATGTTAGAAGCTGTCAAGTTGAACAAGCTCTGCTATGCGAGAACCATGCACACTGCTCTCACTGTGTTTGCTTCTTTTCATCTGTTTGCACTGTGCACAGCCATTGGTGTTTTTCATTTGTCCTAGCAAGCAAACATGCTCCTGCAGCATTTCTCTGCTTCTCTCAGTGATTTCTGAGATTCTGATGCTAGGGTGTCTGTTTTCCATGTTTGCAGCAAGCAGAGCATGTGGGCTGCTGTCTGCTTGCTGTGTTTCCATGTTAGAAGCTGTCAAGGTGAACAAGCTCTGCTTCGCGAGAACAGTGTACACTGCTCTCGCTATGTATGCTTCTGTTCATCTGTTTGCACTGTGCACAGCCCAAGTAAGTTTTTCACTTTTTCAAGCAAGCAAGCATGGTCCTGCAGCATTTCTCTGCTTCGCTCAGTGATTTCTGAGATTCTGATACTAGGGTGTCTGTTTTCCATCTTTGCAACACGCAGAGAATGTAGGCTGAGGTCTGCTTGCTGTGTTTCCATGTTAGAAGCTGTCAAGGTGAACAAGCTCTGCTTTGCGAGAACCATACACACAGCTCTCACTGTGTATGCTTCTGTTCATTGGTTGGCGCTGTGCACGGCCCAAGTGAGTTTTTCACTTTTTCAAGCAAGAAAACATGCTCCTGCAGCATTTCTCTGCTGCTCTCAGTGATTTCTGAGATTCTGATGCTGGGGCGTCTGTTTTCCATGTTTGCAGCAAGCACAGCATGTGGGTTCCTGCCTGCTTGCTCTCTTTCCATGTTAGAAGCTGTCAAGTTGAACAAGCTCTGCTATGCGAGAACCATGCACACAGCTCTCACTGTGTTTGCTTCTGTTCATCTGTTTGCACTGTGCACAGCCATTGGTGTTTTTCATTTGTCCTAGGAAGAAAACATGCTCGTGCAGCGTTTCTCTGCTTCTCTCTGTTATTTCTGAGATTCTGATGCTGGGGCGTCTGTTTTCCATGTTTGCAGCAAGCACAGCATGTGCGTTCCTGTCTGCTTGCTCTCTTTCCATGTCAGAAGCTGTCAAGTAGAACAAGCTCTGCTCTGCGAGAACCATGCACACAGCTCTCACTGTGTTTGCTTCTGTTCATTGGTTTGCGCTGTGCACGGCCCAAGTGATTTTTTCACTTTTTCAAGCAAGAAAACATGCTCCTGCATCATTTCTCTACTTCTCTCTGTGATTTCTGAGATTCTGCTGCTGGGGTGTCTGTTTTCCACATTTGCAGCAAGCAGAGCATGTGGATTGCTGTCTGCTTCCTCTGTTTCCATGTTAGAAGCTGTCAAGTCGAACAAGCTCTGCTGTGCGAGAACCATGCACACAGCTCTCACTGTGTATGCTTCTGTTCATCTGTTTGCACTGCGCACAGCCCATTTGTGTTTTTCGTTGGTCCTACCAAGAAAACATGCTCCTGCAGCATTTCTCTACTTCTCTCTGTGATTTCTGAGATTCTGATACTAGGGTGTCTGTTTTCCATCTTTGCAACACGCAGAGAATGTAGGCTGAGGTCTGCTTGCTGTGTTTCCATGTTAGAAGCTGTCAAGTTGAACAAGCTCTGCTATGCGAGAACCATGCACACAGCTCTCACTGTGTTTGCTTCTGTTCATCTGTTTGCACTGTGCACAGCCATTGGTGTTTTTCATTTGTCCTAGGAAGCAAACATGCTCGTGCAGCGTTTCTCTGCTTCTCTCTGTGATTTCTGAGATTCTGATGCTGGGGCGTCTGTTTTCCATGTTTGCAGCAAGCACAGCATGTGCGTTCCTGTCTGCTTGCTCTCTTTCCATGTCAGAAGCTGTCAAGTAGAACAAGCTCTGCTCTGCGAGAACCATGCACACAGCTCTCACTGTGTTTGCTTCTGTTCATTGGTTTGCGCTGTGCACGGCCCAAGTGATTTTTTCACTTTTTCAAGCAAGAAAACATGCTCCTGCAGCATTTCTCTACTTCTCTCTGTGATTTCTGAGATTCTGATCCTAGGGTGTCTGTTTTCCATCTTTGCAACACGCAGAGAATGTAGGCTGAGGTCTGCTTGCTGTGTTTCCATGTTAGAAGCTGTCAAGGTGAACAAGCTCTGCTTTGCGAGAACCATACACACAGCTCTCACTGTGTTTGCTTCTGTTCATTGGTTTGCGCTGTGCACGGGCCAAGTGAGTTTTTCACTTTTTCAAGCAAGAAAACATGCTCCCGCAGCATTTCTCTGCCTCTCTCTCACTGATTTCTGTGATTCTGATGCTGGGGTGTCTGTTTCCCACGTTTGCAGCAAGCAGAGCATGTGGATTGCTGTCTGCTTCCTCTGTTTCCATGTTAGAAGCTGTCAAGTCGAACAAGCTCTGCTATGCGAGAACCGTGCACACTGCTCTCACTGTGTTTGCTTCTTTTCATCTGTTTGCACTGTGCACAGCCATTGGTGTTTTTCATTTGTCCTAGCAAGCAAACATGCTCCCGCAGCATTTCTCTGCCTCTCTCTCACTGATTTCTGTGATTCTGATGCTGGGGTGTCTGTTTCCCATGTTTGCAGCAAGCAGAGCATGTGGATTGCTGTCTGCTTGCTCTGTTTCCATGTTAGAAGCTGTCAAGTCGAACAAGCTCTGCTCTGCGAGAGCAACAGTGCACACAGCTCTCACTGTGTATGCTTCTGTTCATCCGTTTGCACTGTGTACAGCCCAAGTAAGGTTTTCATTTGTCCTAGCAAGAAAATATGCTCCTGCAGCTTTTCTCTGCTTCTCTCAGTGATTTCTGAGATTCTGATGCTGGGGTGTCTGTTCTCCACGTTTGCAGCAAGCAGAGCATGTGGATTGCTGTCTGCTTCCTCTGTTTCCATGTTAGAAGCTGTCAAGTTGAACAAGCTCTGCTATGCGAGAACCATGCACACTGCTCTCACTGTGTTTGCTTCTTTTCATCTGTTTGCACTGTGCACAGCCATTGGTGTTTTTCATTTGTCCTAGCAAGCAAACATGCTCGTGCAGCGTTTCTCTGCTTCGCTCAGTGATTTCTGAGATTCTGATGCTGGGGCGTCTGTTTTCCATGTTTGCAGCAAGCACAGCATGTGGGTTCCTTTCTGCTTGCTCTCTTTCCATGTTAGAAGCTGTCAAGTTGAACAAGCTCTGCTATGCGAGAACCATGCACACTGCTCTCACTGTGTTTGCTTCTTTTCATCTGTTTGCACTGTGCACAGCCATTGGTGTTTTTCATTTGTCCTAGCAAGCAAACATGCTCCTGCAGCATTTCTCTGCTTCTCTCAGTGATTTCTGAGATTCTGATGCTAGGGTGTCTGTTTTCCATGTTTGCAGCAAGCAGAGCATGTAGGCTGAGGTCTGCTTGCTGTGTTTCCATGTTAGAAGCTGTCAAGGTGAACAAGCTCTGCTTCGCGAGAACAGTGTACACTGCTCTCGCTATGTATGCTTCTGTTCATCTGTTTGCACTGTGCACAGCCCAAGTAAGTTTTTCACTTTTTCAAGCAAGCAAGCATGGTCCTGCAGCATTTCTCTGCTTCGCTCAGTGATTTCTGAGATTCTGATACTAGGGTGTCTGTTTTCCATCTTTGCAACACGCAGAGAATGTAGGCTGAGGTCTGCTTGCTGTGTTTCCATGTTAGAAGCTGTCAAGGTGAACAAGCTCTGCTTTGCGAGAACCATACACACAGCTCTCACTGTGTATGCTTCTGTTCATTGGTTGGCGCTGTGCACGGCCCAAGTGAGTTTTTCACTCACTTTTTCAAGCAAGAAAACATGCTCCTGCAGCATTTCTCTGCTGCTCTCAGTGATTTCTGAGATTCTGATGCTGGGGCGTCTGTTTTCCATGTTTGCAGCAAGCACAGCATGTGGGTTCCTGCCTGCTTGCTCTCTTTCCATGTTAGAAGCTGTCAAGTTGAACAAGCTCTGCTATGCGAGAACCATGCACACAGCTCTCACTGTGTTTGCTTCTGTTCATCTGTTTGCACTGTGCACAGCCATTGGTGTTTTTCATTTGTCCTAGAAGCAAACATGCTCGTGCAGCGTTTCTCTGCTTCTCTCTGTGATTTCTGAGATTCTGATGCTGGGGCGTCTGTTTTCCATGTTTGCAGCAAGCACAGCATGTGCGTTCCTGTCTGCTTGCTCTCTTTCCATGTCAGAAGCTGTCAAGTAGAACAAGCTCTGCTCTGCGAGAACCATGCACACAGCTCTCACTGTGTTTGCTTCTGTTCATTGGTTTGCGCTGTGCACGGCCCAAGTGATTTTTTCACTTTTTCAAGCAAGAAAACATGCTCCTGCAGCATTTCTCTACTTCTCTCTGTGATTTCTGAGATTCTGATCCTAGGGTGTCTGTTTTCCATCTTTGCAACACGCAGAGAATGTAGGCTGAGGTCTGCTTGCTGTGTTTCCATGTTAGAAGCTGTCAAGGTGAACAAGCTCTGCTTTGCGAGAACCATACACACAGCTCTCACTGTGTTTGCTTCTGTTCATTGGTTTGCGCTGTGCACGGCCCAAGTGATTTTTTCACTTTTTCAAGCAAGAAAACATGCTCCCGCAGCATTTCTCTGCCTCTCTCTCACTGATTTCTGTGATTCTGATGCTGGGGTGTCTGTTTCCCACGTTTGCAGCAAGCAGAGCATGTGGATTGCTGTCTGCTTCCTCTGTTTCCATGTTAGAAGCTGTCAAGTCGAACAAGCTCTGCTATGCGAGAACCATGCACACTGCTCTCACTGTGTTTGCTTCTTTTCATCTGTTTGCACTGTGCACAGCCATTGGTGTTTTTCATTTGTCCTAGCAAGCAAACATGCTCCCGCAGCATTTCTCTGCCTCTCTCTCACTGATTTCTGTGATTCTGATGCTGGGGTGTCTGTTTCCCATGTTTGCAGCAAGCAGAGCATGTGGATTGCTGTCTGCTTGCTCTGTTTCCATGTTAGAAGCTGTCAAGTCGAACAAGCTCTGCTCTGCGAGAGCAACAGTGCACACAGCTCTCACTGTGTATGCTTCTGTTCATCCGTTTGCACTGTGTACAGCCCAAGTAAGGTTTTCATTTGTCCTAGCAAGAAAATATGCTCCTGCAGCTTTTCTCTGCTTCTCTCAGTGATTTCTGAGATTCTGATGCTGGGGTGTCTGTTCTCCACGTTTGCAGCAAGCAGAGCATGTGGATTGCTGTCTGCTTCCTCTGTTTCCATGTTAGAAGCTGTCAAGTTGAACAAGCTCTGCTATGCGAGAACCATGCACACTGCTCTCACTGTGTTTGCTTCTTTTCATCTGTTTGCACTGTGCACAGCCATTGGTGTTTTTCATTTGTCCTAGCAAGCAAACATGCTCGTGCAGCGTTTCTCTGCTTCGCTCAGTGATTTCTGAGATTCTGATGCTGGGGCGTCTGTTTTCCATGTTTGCAGCAAGCACAGCATGTGGGTTCCTTTCTGCTTGCTCTCTTTCCATGTTAGAAGCTGTCAAGTTGAACAAGCTCTGCTATGCGAGAACCATGCACACTGCTCTCACTGTGTTTGCTTCTTTTCATCTGTTTGCACTGTGCACAGCCATTGGTGTTTTTCATTTGTCCTAGCAAGCAAACATGCTCCTGCAGCATTTCTCTGCTTCTCTCAGTGATTTCTGAGATTCTGATGCTAGGGTGTCTGTTTTCCATGTTTGCAGCAAGCAGAGCATGTAGGCTGAGGTCTGCTTGCTGTGTTTCCATGTTAGAAGCTGTCAAGGTGAACAAGCTCTGCTTTGCGAGAACCATACACACAGCTCTCACTGTGTTTGCTTCTGTTCATTGGTTTGCGCTGTGCACGGGCCAAGTGAGTTTTTCACTTTTTCAAGCAAGAAAACATGCTCCCGCAGCATTTCTCTGCCTCTCTCTCACTGATTTCTGTGATTCTGATGCTGGGGTGCCTGTTTCCCACGTTTGCAGCAAGCAGAGCATGTGGATTGCTGTCTGCTTCCTCTGTTTCCATGTTAGAAGCTGTCAAGTCGAACAAGCTCTGCTATGCGAGAACCATGCACACTGCTCTCACTGTGTTTGCTTCTTTTCATCTGTTTGCACTGTGCACAGCCATTGGTGTTTTTCATTTGTCCTAGCAAGCAAACATGCTCGTGCAGCGTTTCTCTGCTTCGCTCAGTGATTTCTGAGATTCTGATGCTGGGGCGTCTGTTTTCCATGTTTGCAGCAAGCACAGCATGTGGGTTCCTTTCTGCTTGCTCTCTTTCCATGTTAGAAGCTGTCAAGTTGAACAAGCTCTGCTATGCGAGAACCATGCACACAGCTCTCACTGTGTTTGCTTCTTTTCATCTGTTTGCACTGTGCACAGCCATTGGTGTTTTTCATTTGTCCTAGCAAGCAAACATGCTCCCGCAGCATTTCTCTGCCTCTCTCTCACTGATTTCTGTGATTCTGATGCTGGGGTGTCTGTTTCCCATGTTTGCAGCAAGCAGAGCATGTGGATTGCTGTCTGCTTGCTCTGTTTCCATGTTAGAAGCTGTCAAGTCGAACAAGCTCTGCTCTGCGCGAGCAACAGTGCACACAGCTCTCACTGTGTATGCTTCTGTTCATCCGTTTGCACTGTGTACAGCCCAAGTAAGGTTTTCATTTGTCCTAGCAAGAAAATATGCTCCTGCAGCTTTTCTCTGCTTCTCTCAGTGATTTCTGAGATTCTGATGCTAGGGTGTCTGTTTTCCATGTTTGCAGCAAGCAGAGCATGTGGATTGCTGTCTGCTTCCTCTGTTTCCATGTTAGAAGCTGTCAAGTTGAACAAGCTCTGCTATGCGAGAACCATGCACACTGCTCTCACTGTGTTTGCTTCTTTTCATCTGTTTGCACTGTGCACAGCCATTGGTGTTTTTCATTTGTCCTAGCAAGCAAACATGCTCGTGCAGCGTTTCTCTGCTTCGCTCAGTGATTTCTGAGATTCTGATGCTGGGGCGTCTGTTTTCCATGTTTGCAGCAAGCACAGCATGTGGGTTCCTTTCTGCTTGCTCTCTTTCCATGTTAGAAGCTGTCAAGTTGAACAAGCTCTGCTATGCGAGAACCATGCACACTGCTCTCACTGTGTTTGCTTCTTTTCATCTGTTTGCACTGTGCACAGCCATTGGTGTTTTTCATTTGTCCTAGCAAGCAAACATGCTCCTGCAGCATTTCTCTGCTTCTCTCAGTGATTTCTGAGATTCTGATGCTAGGGTGTCTGTTTTCCATGTTTGCAGCAAGCAGAGCATGTGGGCTGCTGTCTGCTTGCTGTGTTTCCATGTTAGAAGCTGTCAAGGTGAACAAGCTCTGCTTCGCGAGAACAGTGTACACTGCTCTCGCTATGTATGCTTCTGTTCATCTGTTTGCACTGTGCACAGCCCAAGTAAGTTTTTCACTTTTTCAAGCAAGCAAGCATGGTCCTGCAGCATTTCTCTGCTACGCTCAGTGATTTCTGAGATTCTGATACTAGGGTGTCTGTTTTCCATCTTTGCAACACGCAGAGAATGTAGGCTGAGGTCTGCTTGCTGTGTTTCCATGTTAGAAGCTGTCAAGGTGAACAAGCTCTGCTTTGCGAGAACCATACACACAGCTCTCACTGTGTATGCTTCTGTTCATTGGTTGGCGCTGTGCACGGCCCAAGTGAGTTTTTCACTTTTTCAAGCAAGAAAACATGCTCCTGCAGCATTTCTCTGCTGCTCTCAGTGATTTCTGAGATTCTGATGCTGGGGCGTCTGTTTTCCATGTTTGCAGCAAGCACAGCATGTGGGTTCCTGCCTGCTTGCTCTCTTTCCATGTTAGAAGCTGTCAAGGTGAACAAGCTCTGCTATGCGAGAACCATGCACACAGCTCTCACTGTGTTTGCTTCTGTTCATCTGTTTGCACTGTGCACAGCCATTGGTGTTTTTCATTTGTCCTAGGAAGCAAACATGCTCGTGCAGCGTTTCTCTGCTTCTCTCTGTTATTTCTGAGATTCTGATGCTGGGGCATCTGTTTTCCATGTTTGCAGCAAGCACAGCATGTGCGTTCCTGTCTGCTTGCTCTCTTTCCATGTCAGAAGCTGTCAAGTAGAACAAGCTCTGCTCTGCGAGAACCATGCACACAGCTCTCACTGTGTTTGCTTCTGTTCATTGGTTTGCGCTGTGCACGGCCCAAGTGATTTTTTCACTTTTTCAAGCAAGAAAACATGCTCCTGCATCATTTCTCTACTTCTCTCTGTGATTTCTGAGATTCTGCTGCTGGGGTGTCTGTTTTCCACATTTGCAGCAAGCAGAGCATGTGGATTGCTGTCTGCTTCCTCTGTTTCCATGTTAGAAGCTGTCAAGTCGAACAAGCTCTGCTGTGCGAGAACCATGCACACAGCTCTCACTGTGTATGCTTCTGTTCATCTGTTTGCACTGCGCACAGCCCATTTGTGTTTTTCGTTGGTCCTACCAAGAAAACATGCTCCTGCAGCATTTCTCTACTTCTCTCTGTGATTTCTGAGATTCTGATGCTAGGGTGTCTGTTTTCCATGTTTATAACAAGCAGAGCATGTGGGCTGCTGTCTGCTTGCTCTCTTTCCATGTTAGAAGCTGGCAAGCTGAACAAGCTCTGCTTTGCGAGAACAGTGCACACAGCTCTCACTGTGTTTGCTTCTTTCCATCCGTTTGCACTGTGCATGGCCCATGTGAGTTTTTCATTTGTCCTAGGAAGCAAACATGCTCGTGCAGCATTTCTCTGCTTCTCTCTGTGATTTCTGAGATTCTGATGCTGGGGCGTCTGTTTTCCATATTTGCAGCAAGCACAGCATGTGCGTTCCTGTCTGCCGGCTCTCTTTCCATGTCAGAAGCTGTCAAGTAGAACAAGCTCTGCTCTGCGAGAACCATACACACAGCTCTCACTGTGTTTGCTTCTGTTCATTGGTTTGCACTGTGCACGGCCCAAGTGATTTTTTCACTTTTTCAAGCAAGAAAACATGCTCCTGCAGCATTTCTCTGCTTCTCTCAGTGATTTCTGAGATTCTGATGCTGGGGCGTCTGTTTTCCGTGTTTGCAGCAAGCACAGCATGTGGGTTCCTGTCTGCTTGCTCTCTTTCCATGTTAGAAGCTGTCAAGTCAAACAAGCTCTGCTCTGCGAGAACCATGCACACAGCTCTCACTGTGTATGCTTCTGTTCATCTGTTTGCACTGCGCACAGCCCATTTGTGTTTTTCGTTGGTCCTAGCAAGAAAACATGCTCCTGCAGCATTTCTCTACTTCTCTCTGTGATTTCTTAGATTCTGATGCTAGGGTGTCTGTTTTCCATGTTTGCAGCAAGCAGAGCATGTCGGCTGCTGTCTGCTTGCTGTGTTTCCATGTTAGAAGCTGTCAAGGTGAACAAGCTCTGCTTTGCGAGAACCATACACACAGCTCTCACTGTGTATGCTTCTGTTCATTGGTTGGCGCTGTGCACGGCCCAAGTGAGTTTTTCACTTTTTCAAGCAAGAAAACATGCTCCTGCAGCATTTCTCTGTATCTCTCAGTGATTTCTGAGATTCTGATGCTGGGGCGTCTGTTTTCCATGTTTGCAGCAAGCACAGCATGTGGGTTCCTGTCTGCTTGCTCTGTTTCCATGTTAGAAGCTGTCAAGTCGAACAAGCTCTGCTGTGCGAGAACCATGCACACAGCTCTCACTGTGTATGCTTCTGTTCATCTGTTTGCACTGCGCACAGCCCATTTGTGTTTTTCGTTGGTCCTACCAAGAAAACATGCTCCTGCAGCATTTCTCTACTTCTCTCTGTGATTTCTGAGATTCTGATGCTAGGGTGTCTGTTTTCCATGTTTATAACAAGCAGAGCATGTGGGCTGCTGTCTGCTTGCTCTCTTTCCATGTTAGAAGCTGGCAAGCTGAACAAGCTCTGCTTTGCGAGAACAGTGCACACTGCTCTCGCTGTG
Source organism: Delichon dasypus (assembly GCA_037837765.1). Lineage (NCBI taxonomy): Eukaryota > Metazoa > Chordata > Aves > Passeriformes > Hirundinidae > Delichon > Delichon dasypus. The sequence goes on from JBBAXF010000036.1 coordinate 1,991,782, forward strand.
TATGCTTCTTTCCATCCGTCTGCACTGTGCATGGCCCATGTGAGTTTTTCATTTGTCCTAGGAAGCAAACATGCTCCTGCAGCATTTCTCTGCTTCTCTCAGTGATTTCTGAGATTCTGATGCTAGGGTGTCTGTTTTCCATGTTTGCAGCAAGCAGAGCATGTGGGCTGCTGTCTGCTTGCTGTGTTTCCATGTTAGAAGCTGTCAAGGTGAACAAGCTCTGCTTCGCGAGAACAGTGTACACTGCTCTCGCTATGTATGCTTCTGTTCATCTGTTTGCACTGTGCACAGCCCAAGTAAGTTTTTCACTTTTTCAAGCAAGCAAGCATGGTCCTGCAGCATTTCTCTGCTTCGCTCAGTGATTTCTGAGATTCTGATACTAGGGTGTCTGTTTTCCATCATTGCAACACGCAGAGAATGTAGGCTGAGGTCTGCTTGCTGTGTTTCCATGTTAGAAGCTGTCAAGGTGAACAAGCTCTGCTTTGCGAGAACCATACACACAGCTCTCACTGTGTATGCTTCTGTTCATTGGTTGGCGCTGTGCACGGCCCAAGTGAGTTTTTCACTTTTTCAAGCAAGAAAACATGCTCCTGCAGCATTTCTCTGCTGCTCTCAGTGATTTCTGAGATTCTGATGCTGGGGCGTCTGTTTTCCATGTTTGCAGCAAGCACAGCATGTGGGTTCCTGCCTGCTTGCTCTCTTTCCATGTTAGAAGCTGTCAAGTTGAACAAGCTCTGCTATGCGAGAACCATGCACACAGCTCTCACTGTGTTTGCTTCTGTTCATCTGTTTGCACTGTGCACAGCCATTGGTGTTTTTCATTTGTCCTAGGAAGCAAACATGCTCGTGCAGCGTTTCTCTGCTTCTCTCTGTTATTTCTGAGATTCTGATGCTGGGGCGTCTGTTTTCCATGTTTGCAGCAAGCACAGCATGTGCGTTCCTGTCTGCTTGCTCTCTTTCCATGTCAGAAGCTGTCAAGTAGAACAAGCTCTGCTCTGCGAGAACCATGCACACAGCTCTCACTGTGTTTGCTTCTGTTCATTGGTTTGCGCTGTGCACGGCCCAAGTGATTTTTTCACTTTTTCAAGCAAGAAAACATGCTCCTGCAGCATTTCTCTACTTCTCTCTGTGATTTCTGAGATTCTGATGCTGGGGTGTCTGTTTTCCACATTTGCAGCAAGCAGAGCATGTAGATTGCTGTCTGCTTGCTCTGTTTCCATGTTAGAAGCTGTCAAGTCGAACAAGCTCTGCTGTGCGAGAACCATGCACACAGCTCTCACTGTGTATGCTTCTGTTCATCTGTTTGCACTGCGCACAGCCCATTTGTGTTTTTCGTTGGTCCTACCAAGAAAACATGCTCCTGCAGCATTTCTCTACTTCTCTCTGTGATTTCTGAGATTCTGATGCTAGGGTGTCTGTTTTCCATGTTTATAACAAGCAGAGCATGTGGGCTGCTGTCTGCTTGCTCTCTTTCCATGTTAGAAGCTGGCAAGCTGAACAAGCTCTGCTTTGTGAGAACAGTGCACACTGCTCTCGCTGTGTATGCTTCTTTCCATCCGTCTGCACTGTGCATGGCCCATGTGAGTTTTTCATTTGTCCTAGGAAGCAAACATGCTCCTGCAGCATTTCTCTGCTTCTCTCAGTGATTTCTGAGATTCTGATGCTAGGGTGTCTGTTTTCCATGTTTGCAGCAAGCAGAGCATGTGGGCTGCTGTCTGCTTGCTGTGTTTCCATGTTAGAAGCTGTCAAGGTGAACAAGCTCTGCTTCGCGAGAACAGTGTACACTGCTCTCGCTATGTATGCTTCTGTTCATCTGTTTGCACTGTGCACAGCCCAAGTAAGTTTTTCACTTTTTCAAGCAAGCAAGCATGGTCCTGCAGCATTTCTCTGCTTCGCTCAGTGATTTCTGAGATTCTGATACTAGGGTGTCTGTTTTCCATCTTTGCAACACGCAGAGAATGTAGGCTGAGGTCTGCTTGCTGTGTTTCCATGTTAGAAGCTGTCAAGGTGAACAAGCTCTGCTATGCGAGAACCATGCACACAGCTCTCACTGTGTTTGCTTCTGTTCATCTGTTTGCACTGTGCACAGCCATTGGTGTTTTTCATTTGTCCTAGGAAGCAAACATGCTCGTGCAGCGTTTCTCTGCTTCTCTCTGTTATTTCTGAGATTCTGATGCTGGGGCATCTGTTTTCCATGTTTGCAGCAAGCACAGCATGTGCGTTCCTGTCTGCTTGCTCTCTTTCCATGTCAGAAGCTGTCAAGTAGAACAAGCTCTGCTCTGCGAGAACCATGCACACAGCTCTCACTGTGTTTGCTTCTGTTCATTGGTTTGCGCTGTGCACGGCCCAAGTGATTTTTTCACTTTTTCAAGCAAGAAAACATGCTCCTGCATCATTTCTCTACTTCTCTCTGTGATTTCTGAGATTCTGCTGCTGGGGTGTCTGTTTTCCACATTTGCAGCAAGCAGAGCATGTGGATTGCTGTCTGCTTCCTCTGTTTCCATGTTAGAAGCTGTCAAGTCGAACAAGCTCTGCTGTGCGAGAACCATGCACACAGCTCTCACTGTGTATGCTTCTGTTCATCTGTTTGCACTGCGCACAGCCCATTTGTGTTTTTCGTTGGTCCTACCAAGAAAACATGCTCCTGCAGCATTTCTCTACTTCTCTCTGTGATTTCTGAGATTCTGATGCTAGGGTGTCTGTTTTCCATGTTTATAACAAGCAGAGCATGTGGGCTGCTGTCTGCTTGCTCTCTTTCCATGTTAGAAGCTGGCAAGCTGAACAAGCTCTGCTTTGCGAGAACAGTGCACACAGCTCTCACTGTGTTTGCTTCTTTCCATCCGTTTGCACTGTGCATGGCCCATGTGAGTTTTTCATTTGTCCTAGGAAGCAAACATGCTCGTGCAGCATTTCTCTGCTTCTCTCTGTGATTTCTGAGATTCTGATGCTGGGGCGTCTGTTTTCCATATTTGCAGCAAGCACAGCATGTGCGTTCCTGTCTGCCGGCTCTCTTTCCATGTCAGAAGCTGTCAAGTAGAACAAGCTCTGCTCTGCGAGAACCATACACACAGCTCTCACTGTGTTTGCTTCTGTTCATTGGTTTGCACTGTGCACGGCCCAAGTGATTTTTTCACTTTTTCAAGCAAGAAAACATGCTCCTGCAGCATTTCTCTGCTTCTCTCAGTGATTTCTGAGATTCTGATGCTGGGGCGTCTGTTTTCCATGTTTGCAGCAAGCACAGCATGTGGGTTCCTGTCTGCTTGCTCTCTTTCCATGTTAGAAGCTGTCAAGTCGAACAAGCTCTGCTCTGCGAGAACCATGCACACAGCTCTCACTGTGTATGCTTCTGTTCATCTGTTTGCACTGCGCACAGCCCATTTGTGTTTTTCGTTGGTCCTAGCAAGAAAACATGCTCCTGCAGCATTTCTCTACTTCTCTCTGTGATTTCTTAGATTCTGATGCTAGGGTGTCTGTTTTCCATGTTTGCAGCAAGCAGAGCATGTGGGCTGCTGTCTGCTTGCTGTGTTTCCATGTTAGAAGCTGTCAAGGTGAACAAGCTCTGCTTTGCGAGAACCATACACACAGCTCTCACTGTGTATGCTTCTGTTCATTGGTTGGCGCTGTGCACGGCCCAAGTGAGTTTTTCACTTTTTCAAGCAAGAAAACATGCTCCTGCAGCATTTCTCTGTATCTCTCAGTGATTTCTGAGATTCTGATGCTGGGGCGTCTGTTTTCCATGTTTGCAGCAAGCACAGCATGTGGGTTCCTGTCTGCTTGCTCTGTTTCCATGTTAGAAGCTGTCAAGTCGAACAAGCTCTGCTGTGCGAGAACCATGCACACAGCTCTCACTGTGTATGCTTCTGTTCATCTGTTTGCACTGCGCACAGCCCATTTGTGTTTTTCGTTGGTCCTACCAAGAAAACATGCTCCTGCAGCATTTCTCTACTTCTCTCTGTGATTTCTGAGATTCTGATGCTAGGGTGTCTGTTTTCCATGTTTATAACAAGCAGAGCATGTGGGCTGCTGTCTGCTTGCTCTCTTTCCATGTCAGAAGCTGTCAAGTAGAACAAGCTCTGCTCTGCGAGAACCATGCACACAGCTCTCACTGTGTTTGCTTCTGTTCATTGGTTTGCGCTGTGCACGGCCCAACTGATTTTTTCACTTTTTCAAGCAAGAAAACATGCTCCTGCAGCATTTCTCTACTTCTCTCTGTGATTTCTGAGATTCTGATGCTGGGGTGTCTGTTTTCCACATTTGCAGCAAGCAGAGCATGTGGATTGCTGTCTGCTTGCTCTGTTTCCATGTTAGAAGCTGTCAAGTCGAACAAGCTCTGCTGTGCGAGAACCATGCACACAGCTCTCACTGTGTATGCTTCTGTTCATCTGTTTGCACTGCGCACAGCCGATTTGTGTTTTTCGTTGGTCCTACCAAGAAAACATGCTCCTGCAGCATTTCTCTACTTCTCTCTGTGATTTCTGAGATTCTGATGCTAGGGTGTCTGTTTTCCATGTTTATAACAAGCAGAGCATGTGGGCTGCTGTCTGCTTGCTCTCTTTCCATGTTAGAAGCTGGCAAGCTGAACAAGCTCTGCTTTGCGAGAACAGTGCACACTGCTCTCGCTGTGTATGCTTCTTTCCACCCGTCTGCACTGTGCATGGCCCATGTGAGTTTTTCATTTGTCCTAGGAAGCAAACATGCTCCTGCAGCATTTCTCTGCTTCTCTCAGTGATTTCTGAGATTCTGATGCTAGGGTGTCTGTTTTCCATGTTTGCAGCAAGCAGAGCATGTGGGCTGCTGTCTGCTTGCTGTGTTTCCATGTTAGAAGCTGTCAAGGTGAACAAGCTCTGCTTCGCGAGAACAGTGTACACTGCTCTCGCTATGTATGCTTCTGTTCATCTGTTTGCACTGTGCACAGCCCAAGTAAGTTTTTCACTTTTTCAAGCAAGCAAGCATGGTCCTGCAGCATTTCTCTGCTTCGCTCAGTGATTTCTGAGATTCTGATACTAGGGTGTCTGTTTTCCATCTTTGCAACACGCAGAGAATGTAGGCTGAGGTCTGCTTGCTGTGTTTCCATGTTAGAAGCTGTCAAGGTGAACAAGCTCTGCTTTGCGAGAACCATACACACAGCTCTCACTGTGTATGCTTCTGTTCATTGGTTGGCGCTGTGCACGGCCCAAGTGAGTTTTTCACTTTTTCAAGCAAGAAAACATGCTCCTGCAGCATTTCTCTGCTGCTCTCAGTGATTTCTGAGATTCTGATGCTGGGGCGTCTGTTTTCCATGTTTGCAGCAAGCACAGCATGTGGGTTCCTGCCTGCTTGCTCTCTTTCCATGTTAGAAGCTGTCAAGTTGAACAAGCTCTGCTATGCGAGAACCATGCACACAGCTCTCACTGTGTTTGCTTCTGTTCATCTGTTTGCACTGTGCACAGCCATTGGTGTTTTTCATTTGTCCTAGGAAGCAAACATGCTCGTGCAGCGTTTCTCTGCTTCTCTCTGTTATTTCTGAGATTCTGATGCTGGGGCGTCTGTTTTCCATGTTTGCAGCAAGCACAGCATGTGCGTTCCTGTCTGCTTGCTCTCTTTCCATGTCAGAAGCTGTCAAGTAGAACAAGCTCTGCTCTGCGAGAACCATGCACACAGCTCTCACTGTGTTTGCTTCTGTTCATTGGTTTGCGCTGTGCACGGCCCAAGTGATTTTTTCACTTTTTCAAGCAAGAAAACATGCTCCTGCATCATTTCTCTACTTCTCTCTGTGATTTCTGAGATTCTGCTGCTGGGGTGTCTGTTTTCCACATTTGCAGCAAGCAGAGCATGTGGATTGCTGTCTGCTTCCTCTGTTTCCATGTTAGAAGCTGTCAAGTCGAACAAGCTCTGCTGTGCGAGAACCATGCACACAGCTCTCACTGTGTATGCTTCTGTTCATCTGTTTGCACTGCGCACAGCCCATTTGTGTTTTTCGTTGGTCCTACCAAGAAAACATGCTCCTGCAGCATTTCTCTACTTCTCTCTGTGATTTCTGAGATTCTGATGCTAGGGTGTCTGTTTTCCATGTTTGCAGCAAGCAGAGCATGTGGGCTGCTGTCTGCTTGCTGTGTTTCCATGTTAGAAGCTGTCAAGGTGAACAAGCTCTGCTTTGCGAGAACCATACACACAGCTCTCACTGTGTTTGCTTCTGTTCATTGGTTTGCGCTGTGCACGGCCCAACTGATTTTTTCACTTTTTCAAGCAAGAAAACATGCTCCTGCAGCATTTCTCTACTTCTCTCTGTGATTTCTGAGATTCTGATGCTGGGGTGTCTGTTTTCCACATTTGCAGCAAGCAGAGCATGTGGATTGCTGTCTGCTTGCTCTGTTTCCATGTTAGAAGCTGTCAAGTCGAACAAGCTCTGCTGTGCGAGAACCATGCACACAGCTCTCACTGTGTATGCTTCTGTTCATCTGTTTGCACTGCGCACAGCCCATTTGTGTTTTTCGTTGGTCCTACCAAGAAAACATGCTCCTGCAGCATTTCTCTACTTCTCTCTGTGATTTCTGAGATTCTGATGCTAGGGTGTCTGTTTTCCATGTTTATAACAAGCAGAGCATGTGGGCTGCTGTCTGCTTGCTCTCTTTCCATGTTAGAAGCTGGCAAGCTGAACAAGCTCTGCTTTGTGAGAACAGTGCACACTGCTCTCGCTGTGTATGCTTCTTTCCATCCGTCTGCACTGTGCATGGCCCATGTGAGTTTTTCATTTGTCCTAGGAAGCAAACATGCTCCTGCAGCATTTCTCTGCTTCTCTCAGTGATTTCTGAGATTCTGATGCTAGGGTGTCTGTTTTCCATGTTTGCAGCAAGCAGAGCATGTGGGCTGCTGTCTGCTTGCTGTGTTTCCATGTTAGAAGCTGTCAAGGTGAACAAGCTCTGCTTCGCGAGAACAGTGTACACTGCTCTCGCTATGTATGCTTCTGTTCATCTGTTTGCACTGTGCACAGCCCAAGTAAGTTTTTCACTTTTTCAAGCAAGCAAGCATGGTCCTGCAGCATTTCTCTGCTTCGCTCAGTGATTTCTGAGATTCTGATACTAGGGTGTCTGTTTTCCATCTTTGCAACACGCAGAGAATGTAGGCTGAGGTCTGCTTGCTGTGTTTCCATGTTAGAAGCTGTCAAGGTGAACAAGCTCTGCTTTGCGAGAACCATACACACAGCTCTCACTGTGTTTGCTTCTGTTCATCTGTTTGCACTGTGCACAGCCATTGGTGTTTTTCATTTGTCCTAGGAAGCAAACATGCTCGTGCAGCGTTTCTCTGCTTCTCTCTGTTATTTCTGAGATTCTGATGCTGGGGCGTCTGTTTTCCATGTTTGCAGCAAGCACAGCATGTGCGTTCCTGTCTGCTTGCTCTCTTTCCATGTCAGAAGCTGTCAAGTTGAACAAGCTCTGCTCTGCGAGAACCATGCACACAGCTCTCACTGTGTTTGCTTCTGTTCATTGGTTTGCGCTGTGCACGGCCCAAGTGATTTTTTCACTTTTTCAAGCAAGAAAACATGCTCCTGCATCATTTCTCTACTTCTCTCTGTGATTTCTGAGATTCTGCTGCTGGGGTGTCTGTTTTCCACATTTGCAGCAAGCAGAGCATGTGGATTGCTGTCTGCTTCCTCTGTTTCCATGTTAGAAGCTGTCAAGTCGAACAAGCTCTGCTGTGCGAGAACCATGCACACAGCTCTCACTGTGTATGCTTCTGTTCATCTGTTTGCACTGCGCACAGCCCATTTGTGTTTTTCGTTGGTCCTACCAAGAAAACATGCTCCTGCAGCATTTCTCTACTTCTCTCTGTGATTTCTGAGATTCTGATGCTAGGGTGTCTGTTTTCCATGTTTATAACAAGCAGAGCATGTGGGCTGCTGTCTGCTTGCTCTCTTTCCATGTTAGAAGCTGGCAAGCTGAACAAGCTCTGCTTCGCGAGAACAGTGCACACTGCTCTCGCTGTGTATGCTTCTTTCCATCCGTTTGCACTGTGCATGGCCCATGTGAGTTTTTCATTTGTCCTAGGAAGCAAACATGCTCGTGCAGCATTTCTCTGCTTCGCTCAGTGATTTCTGAGATTCTGATGCTGGGGCGTCTGTTTTCCATGTTTGCAGCAAGCACAGCATGTGGGTTCCTTTCTGCTTGCTCTCTTTCCATGTTAGAAGCTGTCAAGGTGAACAAGCTCCGCTCTGCGAGAACCATGCACACAGCTCTCACTGTGTATGCTTCTGTTCTTCTGTTTGCACTGCGCACAGCCCATTTGTGTTTTTCGTTGGTCCTAGCAAGAAAACATGCTCCTGCAGCATTTCTCTACTTCTCTCTGTGATTTCTGAGATTCGGATGCTAGGGTGTCTGTTTTCCATGTTTATAACAAGCAGAGCATGTGGGCTGCTGTCTGCTTGCTCTCTTTCCATGTTAGAAGCTGGCAAGCTGAACAAGCTCTGCTGTGCGAGAACCATACACACGGCTCTCACTGTGTATGCTTCTTTTCATCCGTTTGCACTGTGCATGGCCCATGTGAGTTTTTCATTTGTCCTAGGAAGCAAACATGCTCCTGCAGCATTTCTCTAGTTCTCTCAGTGATTTCTGAGATTCTGATGCTAGGGTGTCTGTTTTCCATGTTTGCAGCAAGCAGAGCATGTGGGCTGCTGTCTGCTTGCTGTGTTTCCATGTTAGAAGCTGTCAAGGTGAACAAGCTCTGCTTCGCGAGAACAGTGTACACTGCTCTCGCTATGTATGCTTCTGTTCATCTGTTTGCACTGTGCACAGCCATTGGTGTTTTTCATTTGTCCTAGGAAGCAAACATGCTCGTGCAGCGTTTCTCTGCTTCTCTCAGTGATTTCTGAGATTCTGATGCTGGGGCGTCTGTTTTCCATGTTTGCAGCAAGCACAGCATGTGCGTTCCTGTCTGCTTGCTCTCTTTCCATGTCAGAAGCTGTCAAGTAGAACAAGCTCTGCTCTGCGAGAACCATGCACACAGCTCTCACTGTGTTTGCTTCTGTTCATTGGTTTGCGCTGTGCACGGCCCAAGTGATTTTTTCACTTTTTCAAGCAAGAAAACATGCTCCTGCAGCATTTCTCTACTTCTCTCTGTGATTTCTGAGATTCTGATCCTAGGGTGTCTGTTTTCCATCTTTGCAACACGCAGAGAATGTAGGCTGAGGTCTGCTTGCTGTGTTTCCATGTTAGAAGCTGTCAAGGTGAACAAGCTCTGCTTTGCGAGAACCATACACACAGCTCTCACTGTGTTTGCTTCTGTTCATTGGTTTGTGCTGTGCACGGGCCAAGTGAGTTTTTCACTTTTTCAAGCAAGAAAACATGCTCCCGCAGCATTTCTCTGCCTCTCTCTCACTGATTTCTGTGATTCTGATGCTGGGGTGTCTGTTTCCCACGTTTGCAGCAAGCAGAGCATGTGGATTGCTGTCTGCTTCCTCTGTTTCCATGTTAGAAGCTGTCAAGTCGAACAAGCTCTGCTATGCGAGAACCATGCACACTGCTCTCACTGTGTTTGCTTCTTTTCATCTGTTTGCACTGTGCACAGCCATTGGTGTTTTTCATTTGTCCTAGCAAGCAAACATGCTCGTGCAGCGTTTCTCTGCTTCGCTCAGTGATTTCTGAGATTCTGATGCTGGGGCGTCTGTTTTCCATGTTTGCAGCCAGCACAGCATGTGGGTTCCTTTCTGCTTGCTCTCTTTCCATGTTAGAAGCTGTCAAGTTGAACAAGCTCTGCTATGCGAGAACCATGCACACTGCTCTCACTGTGTTTGCTTCTTTTCATCTGTTTGCACTGTGCACAGCCATTGGTGTTTTTCATTTGTCCTAGCAAGCAAACATGCTCCCGCAGCATTTCTCTGCCTCTCTCTCACTGATTTCTGTGATTCTGATGCTGGGGTGTCTGTTTCCCATGTTTGCAGCAAGCAGAGCATGTGGATTGCTGTCTGCTTGCTCTGTTTCCATGTTAGAAGCTGTCAAGTCGAACAAGCTCTGCTCTGCGAGAGCAACAGTGCACACAGCTCTCACTGTGTATGCTTCTGTTCATCCGTTTGCACTGTGTACAGCCCAAGTAAGGTTTTCATTTGTCCTAGCAAGAAAATATGCTCCTGCAGCTTTTCTCTGCTTCTCTCAGTGATTTCTGAGATTCTGATGCTGGGGTGTCTGTTCTCCACGTTTGCAGCAAGCAGAGCATGTGGATTGCTGTCTGCTTCCTCTGTTTCCATGTTAGAAGCTGTCAAGTTGAACAAGCTCTGCTATGCGAGAACCATGCACACTGCTCTCACTGTGTTTGCTTCTTTTCATCTGTTTGCGCTGTGCACAGCCATTGGTGTTTTTCATTTGTCCTAGCAAGCAAACATGCTCGTGCAGCGTTTCTCTGCTTCGCTCAGTGATTTCTGAGATTCTGATGCTGGGGCGTCTGTTTTCCATGTTTGCAGCAAGCACAGCATGTGGGTTCCTTTCTGCTTGCTCTCTTTCCATGTTAGAAGCTGTCAAGTTGAACAAGCTCTGCTATGCGAGAACCATGCACACTGCTCTCACTGTGTTTGCTTCTTTTCATCTGTTTGCACTGTGCACAGCCATTGGTGTTTTTCATTTGTCCTAGCAAGCAAACATGCTCCTGCAGCATTTCTCTGCTTCTCTCAGTGATTTCTGAGATTCTGATGCTAGGGTGTCTGTTTTCCATGTTTGCAGCAAGCAGAGCATGTGGGCTGCTGTCTGCTTGCTGTGTTTCCATGTAAGAAGCTGTCAAGGTGAACAAGCTCTGCTTCGCGAGAACAGTGTACACTGCTCTCGCTATGTATGCTTCTGTTCATCTGTTTGCACTGTGCACAGCCCAAGTAAGTTTTTCACTTTTTCAAGCAAGCAAGCATGGTCCTGCAGCATTTCTCTGCTTCGCTCAGTGATTTCTGAGATTCTGATACTAGGGTGTCTGTTTTCCATCTTTGCAACACGCAGAGAATGTAGGCTGAGGTCTGCTTGCTGTGTTTCCATGTTAGAAGCTGTCAAGGTGAACAAGCTCTGCTTTGCGAGAACCATACACACAGCTCTCACTGTGTATGCTTCTGTTCATTGGTTGGCGCTGTGCACGGCCCAAGTGAGTTTTTCACTTTTTCAAGCAAGAAAACATGCTCCTGCAGCATTTCTCTGCTGCTCTCAGTGATTTCTGAGATTCTGATGCTGGGGCGTCTGTTTTCCATGTTTGCAGCAAGCACAGCATGTGGGTTCCTGCCTGCTTGCTCTCTTTCCATGTTAGAAGCTGTCAAGTTGAACAAGCTCTGCTATGCGAGAACCATGCACACAGCTCTCACTGTGTTTGCTTCTGTTCATCTGTTTGCACTGTGCACAGCCATTGGTGTTTTTCATTTGTCCTAGGAAGCAAACATGCTCGTGCAGCGTTTCTCTGCTTCTCTCTGTTATTTCTGAGATTCTGATGCTGGGGCGTCTGTTTTCCATGTTTGCAGCAAGCACAGCATGTGCGTTCCTGTCTGCTTGCTCTCTTTCCATGTCAGAAGCTGTCAAGTAGAACAAGCTCTGCTCTGCGAGAACCATGCACACAGCTCTCACTGTGTTTGCTTCTGTTCATTGGTTTGCGCTGTGCACGGCCCAAGTGATTTTTTCACTTTTTCAAGCAAGAAAACATGCTCCTGCATCATTTCTCTACTTCTCTCTGTGATTTCTGAGATTCTGCTGCTGGGGTGTCTGTTTTCCACATTTGCAGCCAGCAGAGCATATGGATTGCTGTCTGCTTCCTCTGTTTCCATGTTAGAAGCTGTCAAGTCGAACAAGCTCTGCTGTGCGAGAACCATGCACACAGCTCTCACTGTGTATGCTTCTGTTCATCTGTTTGCACTGCGCACAGCCCATTTGTGTTTTTCGTTGGTCCTACCAAGAAAACATGCTCCTGCAGCATTTCTCTACTTCTCTCTGTGATTTCTGAGATTCTGATGCTAGGGTGTCTGTTTTCCATGTTTATAACAAGCAGAGCATGTGGGCTGCTGTCTGCTTGCTCTCTTTCCATGTTAGAAGCTGGCAAGCTGAACAAGCTCTGCTTTGCGAGAACAGTGCACACAGCTCTCACTGTGTTTGCTTCTTTCCATCCGTTTGCACTGTGCATGGCCCATGTGAGTTTTTCATTTGTCCTCGGAAGCAAACATGCTCGTGCAGCATTTCTCTGCTTCTCTCTGTGATTTCTGAGATTCTGATGCTGGGGCGTCTGTTTTCCATATTTGCAGCAAGCACAGCATGTGCGTTCCTGTCTGCTTGCTCTCTTTCCATGTCAGAAGCTGTCAAGTAGAACAAGCTCTGCTCTGCGAGAACCATACACACAGCTCTCACTGTGTTTGCTTCTGTTCATTGGTTTGCACTGTGCACGGCCCAAGTGATTTTTTCACTTTTTCAAGCAAGAAAACATGCTCCTGCAGCATTTCTCTGCTTCTCTCAGTGATTTCTGAGATTCTGATGCTGGGGCGTCTGTTTTCCATGTTTGCAGCAAGCACAGCATGTGGGTTCCTGTCTGCTTGCTCTCTTTCCATGTTAGAAGCTGTCAAGTCGAACAAGCTCTGCTCTGCGAGAACCATGCACACAGCTCTCACTGTGTATGCTTCTGTTCATCTGTTTGCACTGCGCACAGCCCATTTGTGTTTTTCGTTGGTCCTAGCAAGAAAACATGCTCCTGCAGCATTTCTCTACTTCTCTCTGTGATTTCTGAGATTCTGATGCTAGGGTGTCTGTTTTCCATGTTTGCAGCAAGCAGAGCATGTGGGCTGCTGTCTGCTTGCTGTGTTTCCATGTTAGAAGCTGTCAAGGTGAACAAGCTCTGCTTTGCGAGAACCATACACACAGCTCTCACTGTGTATGCTTCTGTTCATTGGTTGGCGCTGTGCACGGCCCAAGTGAGTTTTTCACTTTTTCAAGCAAGAAAACATGCTCCTGCAGCATTTCTCTGTATCTCTCAGTGATTTCTGAGATTCTGATGCTGGGGCGTCTGTTTTCCATGTTTGCAGCAAGCACAGCATGTGGGTTCCTGTCTGCTTGCTCTGTTTCCATGTTAGAAGCTGTCAAGTCGAACAAGCTCTGCTGTGCGAGAACCATGCACACAGCTCTCACTGTGTATGCTTCTGTTCATCTGTTTGCACTGCGCACAGCCCATTTGTGTTTTTCGTTGGTCCTACCAAGAAAACATGCTCCTGCAGCATTTCTCTACTTCTCTCTGTGATTTCTGAGATTCTGATGCTAGGGTGTCTGTTTTCCATGTTTATAACAAGCAGAGCATGTGGGCTGCTGTCTGCTTGCTCTCTTTCCATGTTAGAAGCTGGCAAGCTGAACAAGCTCTGCTTTGCGAGAACAGTGCACACTGCTCTCGCTGTGTATGCTTCTTTCCATCCGTTTGCACTGTGCATGGCCCATGTGAGTTTTTCATTTGTCCTAGGAAGCAAACATGCTCGTGCAGCATTTCTCTGCTTCGCTCAGTGATTTCTGAGATTCTGATGCTGGGGCGTCTGTTTTCCATGTTTGCAGCAAGCACAGCATGTGGGTTCCTTTCTGCTTGCTCTCTTTCCATGTTAGAAGCTGTCAAGGTGAACAAGCTCCGCTCTGCGAGAACCATGCACACAGCTCTCACTGTGTATGCTTCTGTTCTTCTGTTTTCACTGCGCACAGCCCATTTGTGTTTTTCGTTGGTCCTAGCAAGAAAACATGCTCCTGCAGCATTTCTCTACTTCTCTCTGTGATTTCTGAGATTCGGATGCTAGGGTGTCTGTTTTCCATGTTTATAACAAGCAGAGCATGTGGGCTGCTGTCTGCTTGCTCTCTTTCCATGTTAGAAGCTGGCAAGCTGAACAAGCTCTGCTGTGCGAGAACCATACACACGGCTCTCACTGTGTATGCTTCTTTTCATCCGTTTGCGCTGTGCATGGCCCATGTGAGTTTTTCATTTGTCCTAGGAAGCAAACATGCTCCTGCAGCATTTCTCTAGTTCTCTCAGTGATTTCTGAGATTCTGATGCTAGGGTGTCTGTTTTCCATGTTTGCAGCAAGCAGAGCATGTGGGCTGCTGTCTGCTTGCTGTGTTTCCATGTTAGAAGCTGTCAAGGTGAACAAGCTCTGCTTCGCGAGAACAGTGTACACTGCTCTCGCTATGTATGCTTCTGTTCATCTGTTTGCACTGTGCACAGCCCAAGTAAGTTTTTCACTTTTTCAAGCAAGCAAGCATGGTCCTGCAGCATTTCTCTGCTTCGCTCAGTGATTTCTGAGATTCTGATACTAGGGTGTCTGTTTTCCATCTTTGCAACACGCAGAGAATGTAGGCTGAGGTCTGCTTGCTGTGTTTCCATGTTAGAAGCTGTCAAGGTGAACAAGCTCTGCTATGCGAGAAGCATGCACACAGCTCTCACTGTGTTTGCTTCTGTTCATCTGTTTGCACTGTGCACAGCCATTGGTGTTTTTCATTTGTCCTAGGAAGCAAACATGCTCGTGCAGCGTTTCTCTGCTTCTCTCTGTGATTTCTGAGATTCTGATGCTGGGGCGTCTGTTTTCCATGTTTGCAGCAAGCACAGCATGTGCGTTCCTGTCTGCTTGCTCTCTTTCCATGTCAGAAGCTGTCAAGTAGAACAAGCTCTGCTCTGCGAGAACCATGCACACAGCTCTCACTGTGTTTGCTTCTGTTCATTGGTTTGCGCTGTGCACGGCCCAAGTGATTTTTTCACTTTTTCAAGCAAGAAAAGATGCTCCTGCAGCATTTCTCTACTTCTCTCTGTGATTTCTGAGATTCTGATCCTAGGGTGTCTGTTTTCCATCTTTGCAACACGCAGAGAATGTAGGCTGAGGTCTGCTTGCTGTGTTTCCATGTTAGAAGCTGTCAAGGTGAACAAGCTCTGCTTTGCGAGAACCATACACACAGCTCTCACTGTGTTTGCTTCTGTTCATTGGTTTGCGCTGTGCACGGGCCAAGTGAGTTTTTCACTTTTTCAAGCAAGAAAACATGCTCCCGCAGCATTTCTCTGCCTCTCTCTCACTGATTTCTGTGATTCTGATGCTGGGGTGTCTGTTTCCCATGTTTGCAGCAAGCAGAGCATGTGGATTGCTGTCTGCTTGCTCTGTTTCCATGTTAGAAGCTGTCAAGTCGAACAAGCTCTGCTCTGCGAGAGCAACAGTGCACACAGCTCTCACTGTGTATGCTTCTGTTCATCCGTTTGCACTGTGTACAGCCCAAGTAAGGTTTTCATTTGTCCTAGGAAGCAAACATGCTCGTGCAGCATTTCTCTGCTTCTCTCTGTGATTTCTGAGATTCTGATGCTGGGGCGTCTGTTTTCCATATTTGCAGCAAGCACAGCATGTGCGTTCCTGTCTGCTTGCTCTCTTTCCATGTCAGAAGCTGTCAAGTAGAACAAGCTCTGCTCTGCGAGAACCATACACACAGCTCTCACTGTGTTTGCTTCTGTTCATTGGTTTGCACTGTGCACGGCCCAAGTGATTTTTTCACTTTTTCAAGCAAGAAAACATGCTCCTGCAGCATTTCTCTGCTTCTCTCAGTGATTTCTGAGATTCTGATGCTGGGGCGTCTGTTTTCCATGTTTGCAGCAAGCACAGCATGTGGGTTCCTGTCTGCTTGCTCTCTTTCCATGTTAGAAGCTGTCAAGTCGAACAAGCTCTGCTCTGCGAGAACCATGCACACAGCTCTCACTGTGTATGCTTCTGTTCATCTGTTTGCACTGCGCACAGCCCATTTGTGTTTTTCGTTGGTCCTAGCAAGAAAACATGCTCCTGCAGCATTTCTCTACTTCTCTCTGTGATTTCTTAGATTCTGATGCTAGGGTGTCTGTTTTCCATGTTTGCAGCAAGCAGAGCATGTGGGCTGCTGTCTGCTTGCTGTGTTTCCATGTTAGAAGCTGTCAAGGTGAACAAGCTCTGCTTTGCGAGAACCATACACACAGCTCTCACTGTGTATGCTTCTGTTCATTGGTTGGCGCTGTGCACGGCCCAAGTGAGTTTTTCACTTTTTCAAGCAAGAAAACATGCTCCTGCAGCATTTCTCTGTATCTCTCAGTGATTTCCGAGATTCTGATGCTGGGGCGTCTGTTTTCCACGTTTGCAGCAAGCAGAGCATGTGGATTCCTGTCTGCTTGCTCTGTTTCCATGTTAGAAGCTGTCAAGTCGAACAAGCTCTGCTGTGCGAGAACCATGCACACAGCTCTCACTGTGTATGCTTCTGTTCATCTGTTTGCACTGCGCACAGCCCATTTGTGTTTTTCGTTGGTCCTACCAAGAAAACATGCTCCTGCAGCATTTCTCTACTTCTCTCTGTGATTTCTTAGATTCTGATGCTAGGGTGTCTGTTTTCCATGTTTGCAGCAAGCAGAGCATGTGGGCTGCTGTCTGCTTGCTGTGTTTCCATGTTAGAAGCTGTCAAGGTGAACAAGCTCTGCTTTGCGAGAACCATACACACAGCTCTCACTGTGTATGCTTCTGTTCATTGGTTGGCGCTGTGCACGGCCCAAGTGAGTTTTTCACTTTTTCAAGCAAGAAAACATGCTCCTGCAGCATTTCTCTGTATCTCTCAGTGATTTCCGAGATTCTGATGCTGGGGCGTCTGTTTTCCACGTTTGCAGCAAGCAGAGCATGTGGATTCCTGTCTGCTTGCTCTGTTTCCATGTTAGAAGCTGTCAAGTCGAACAAGCTCTGCTGTGCGAGAACCATGCACACAGCTCTCACTGTGTATGCTTCTGTTCATCTGTTTGCACTGCGCACAGCCCATTTGTGTTTTTCGTTGGTCCTACCAAGAAAACATGCTCCTGCAGCATTTCTCTACTTCTCTCTGTGATTTCTGAGATTCTGATGCTAGGGTGTCTGTTTTCCATGTTTATAACAAGCAGAGCATGTGGGCTGCTGTCTGCTTGCTCTCTTTCCATGTTAGAAGCTGGCAAGCTGAACAAGCTCTGCTTTGCGAGAACCATACACACGGCTCTCACTGTGTATGCTTCTTTTCATCCGTCTGCACTGTGCATGGCCCATGTGAGTTTTTCATTTGTCCTAGGAAGCAAACATGCTCCTGCAGCATTTCTCTGCTTCTCTCAGTGATTTCTGAGATTCTGATGCTAGGGTGTCTGTTTTCCATGTTTGCAGCAAGCAGAGCATGTGGGCTGCTGTCTGCTTGCTGTGTTTCCATGTTAGAAGCTGTCAAGGTGAACAAGCTCTGCTTTGCGAGAACCATACACACAGCTCTCACTGTGTATGCTTCTGTTCATTGGTTGGCGCTGTGCACGGCCCAAGTGAGTTTTTCACTTTTTCAAGCAAGAAAACATGCTCCTGCAGCATTTCTCTGTATCTCTCAGTGATTTCTGAGATTCTGATACTAGGGTGTCTGTTTTCCATCTTTGCAACACGCAGAGAATGTAGGCTGAGGTCTGCTTGCTGTGTTTCCATGTTAGAAGCTGTCAAGGTGAACAAGCTCTGCTATGCGAGAACCATGCACACAGCTCTCACTGTGTTTGCTTCTGTTCATCTGTTTGCACTGTGCACAGCCATTGGTGTTTTTCATTTGTCCTAGGAAGCAAACATGCTCGTGCAGCGTTTCTCTGCTTCTCTCTGTGATTTCTGAGATTCTGATGCTGGGGCGTCTGTTTTCCATGTTTGCAGCAAGCACAGCATGTGCGTTCCTGTCTGCTTGCTCTCTTTCCATGTCAGAAGCTGTCAAGTAGAACAAGCTCTGCTCTGCGAGAACCATGCACACAGCTCTCACTGTGTTTGCTTCTGTTCATTGGTTTGCGCTGTGCACGGCCCAAGTGATTTTTTCACTTTTTCAAGCAAGAAAACATGCTCCTGCATCATTTCTCTACTTCTCTCTGTGATTTCTGAGATTCTGCTGCTGGGGTGTCTGTTTTCCACATTTGCAGCCAGCAGGGCATATGGATTGCTGTCTGCTTCCTCTGTTTCCATGTTAGAAGCTGTCAAGTCGAACAAGCTCTGCTGTGCGAGAACCATGCACACAGCTCTCACTGTGTATGCTTCTGTTCATCTGTTTGCACTGCGCACAGCCCATTTGTGTTTTTCGTTGGTCCTACCAAGAAAACATGCTCCTGCAGCATTTCTCTACTTCTCTCTGTGATTTCTGAGATTCTGATGCTAGGGTGTCTGTTTTCCATGTTTATAACAAGCAGAGCATGTGGGCTGCTGTCTGCTTGCTCTCTTTCCATGTTAGAAGCTGGCAAGCTGAACAAGCTCTGCTTTGCGAGAACAGTGCACACAGCTCTCACTGTGTTTGCTTCTTTCCATCCGTTTGCACTGTGCATGGCCCATGTGAGTTTTTCATTTGTCCTCGGAAGCAAACATGCTCGTGCAGCATTTCTCTGCTTCTCTCTGTGATTTCTGAGATTCTGATGCTGGGGCGTCTGTTTTCCATATTTGCAGCAAGCACAGCATGTGCGTTCCTGTCTGCTTGCTCTCTTTCCATGTCAGAAGCTGTCAAGTAGAACAAGCTCTGCTCTGCGAGAACCATACACACAGCTCTCACTGTGTTTGCTTCTGTTCATTGGTTTGCACTGTGCACGGCCCAAGTGATTTTTTCACTTTTTCAAGCAAGAAAACATGCTCCTGCAGCATTTCTCTGCTTCTCTCAGTGATTTCTGAGATTCTGATGCTGGGGCGTCTGTTTTCCATGTTTGCAGCAAGCACAGCATGTGGGTTCCTGTCTGCTTGCTCTCTTTCCATGTTAGAAGCTGTCAAGTCGAACAAGCTCTGCTCTGCGAGAACCATGCACACAGCTCTCACTGTGTATGCTTCTGTTCATCTGTTTGCACTGCGCACAGCCCATTTGTGTTTTTCGTTGGTCCTAGCAAGAAAACATGCTCCTGCAGCATTTCTCTACTTCTCTCTGTGATTTCTGAGATTCTGATGCTAGGGTGTCTGTTTTCCATGTTTGCAGCAAGCAGAGCATGTGGGCTGCTGTCTGCTTGCTGTGTTTCCATGTTAGAAGCTGTCAAGGTGAACAAGCTCTGCTTTGCGAGAACCATACACACAGCTCTCACTGTGTATGCTTCTGTTCATTGGTTGGCGCTGTGCACGGCCCAAGTGAGTTTTTCACTTTTTCAAGCAAGAAAACATGCTCCTGCAGCATTTCTCTGTATCTCTCAGTGATTTCTGAGATTCTGATGCTGGGGCGTCTGTTTTCCATGTTTGCAGCAAGCACAGCATGTGGGTTCCTGTCTGCTTGCTCTGTTTCCATGTTAGAAGCTGTCAAGTCGAACAAGCTCTGCTGTGCGAGAACCATGCACACAGCTCTCACTGTGTATGCTTCTGTTCATCTGTTTGCACTGCGCACAGCCCATTTGTGTTTTTCGTTGGTCCTACCAAGAAAACATGCTCCTGCAGCATTTCTCTACTTCTCTCTGTGATTTCTGAGATTCTGATGCTAGGGTGTCTGTTTTCCATGTTTATAACAAGCAGAGCATGTGGGCTGCTGTCTGCTTGCTCTCTTTCCATGTTAGAAGCTGGCAAGCTGAACAAGCTCTGCTTTGCGAGAACAGTGCACACTGCTCTCGCTGTGTATGCTTCTTTCCATCCGTTTGCACTGTGCATGGCCCATGTGAGTTTTTCATTTGTCCTAGGAAGCAAACATGCTCGTGCAGCATTTCTCTGCTTCGCTCAGTGATTTCTGAGATTCTGATGCTGGGGCGTCTGTTTTCCATGTTTGCAGCAAGCACAGCATGTGGGTTCCTTTCTGCTTGCTCTCTTTCCATGTTAGAAGCTGTCAAGGTGAACAAGCTCCGCTCTGCGAGAACCATGCACACAGCTCTCACTGTGTATGCTTCTGTTCTTCTGTTTTCACTGCGCACAGCCCATTTGTGTTTTTCGTTGGTCCTAGCAAGAAAACATGCTCCTGCAGCATTTCTCTACTTCTCTCTGTGATTTCTGAGATTCGGATGCTAGGGTGTCTGTTTTCCATGTTTATAACAAGCAGAGCATGTGGGCTGCTGTCTGCTTGCTCTCTTTCCATGTTAGAAGCTGGCAAGCTGAACAAGCTCTGCTGTGCGAGAACCATACACACGGCTCTCACTGTGTATGCTTCTTTTCATCCGTTTGCACTGTGCATGGCCCATGTGAGTTTTTCATTTGTCCTAGGAAGCAAACATGCTCCTGCAGCATTTCTCTAGTTCTCTCAGTGATTTCTGAGATTCTGATGCTAGGGTGTCTGTTTTCCATGTTTGCAGCAAGCAGAGCATGTGGGCTGCTGTCTGCTTGCTGTGTTTCCATGTTAGAAGCTGTCAAGGTGAACAAGCTCTGCTTCGCGAGAACAGTGTACACTGCTCTCGCTATGTATGCTTCTGTTCATCTGTTTGCACTGTGCACAGCCCAAGTAAGTTTTTCACTTTTTCAAGCAAGCAAGCATGGTCCTGCAGCATTTCTCTGCTTCGCTCAGTGATTTCTGAGATTCTGATACTAGGGTGTCTGTTTTCCATCTTTGCAACACGCAGAGAATGTAGGCTGAGGTCTGCTTGCTGTGTTTCCATGTTAGAAGCTGTCAAGGTGAACAAGCTCTGCTATGCGAGAAGCATGCACACAGCTCTCACTGTGTTTGCTTCTGTTCATCTGTTTGCACTGTGTGCACAGCCATTGGTGTTTTTCATTTGTCCTAGGAAGCAAACATGCTCGTGCAGCGTTTCTCTGCTTCTCTCTGTGATTTCTGAGATTCTGATGCTGGGGCGTCTGTTTTCCATGTTTGCAGCAAGCACAGCATGTGCGTTCCTGTCTGCTTGCTCTCTTTCCATGTCAGAAGCTGTCAAGTAGAACAAGCTCTGCTCTGCGAGAACCATGCACACAGCTCTCACTGTGTTTGCTTCTGTTCATTGGTTTGCGCTGTGCACGGCCCAAGTGATTTTTTCACTTTTTCAAGCAAGAAAACATGCTCCTGCAGCATTTCTCTACTTCTCTCTGTGATTTCTGAGATTCTGATCCTAGGGTGTCTGTTTTCCATCTTTGCAACACGCAGAGAATGTAGGCTGAGGTCTGCTTGCTGTGTTTCCATGTTAGAAGCTGTCAAGGTGAACAAGCTCTGCTTTGCGAGAACCATACACACAGCTCTCACTGTGTTTGCTTCTGTTCATTGGTTTGCGCTGTGCACGGGCCAAGTGAGTTTTTCACTTTTTCAAGCAAGAAAACATGCTCCCGCAGCATTTCTCTGCCTCTCTCTCACTGATTTCTGTGATTCTGATGCTGGGGTGTCTGTTTCCCATGTTTGCAGCAAGCAGAGCATGTGGATTGCTGTCTGCTTGCTCTGTTTCCATGTTAGAAGCTGTCAAGTCGAACAAGCTCTGCTCTGCGAGAGCAACAGTGCACACAGCTCTCACTGTGTATGCTTCTGTTCATCCGTTTGCACTGTGTACAGCCCAAGTAAGGTTTTCATTTGTCCTAGGAAGCAAACATGCTCGTGCAGCATTTCTCTGCTTCTCTCTGTGATTTCTGAGATTCTGATGCTGGGGCGTCTGTTTTCCATATTTGCAGCAAGCACAGCATGTGCGTTCCTGTCTGCTTGCTCTCTTTCCATGTCAGAAGCTGTCAAGTAGAACAAGCTCTGCTCTGCGAGAACCATACACACAGCTCTCACTGTGTTTGCTTCTGTTCATTGGTTTGCACTGTGCACGGCCCAAGTGATTTTTTCACTTTTTCAAGCAAGAAAACATGCTCCTGCAGCATTTCTCTGCTTCTCTCAGTGATTTCTGAGATTCTGATGCTGGGGCGTCTGTTTTCCATGTTTGCAGCAAGCACAGCATGTGGGTTCCTGTCTGCTTGCTCTCTTTCCATGTTAGAAGCTGTCAAGTCGAACAAGCTCTGCTCTGCGAGAACCATGCACACAGCTCTCACTGTGTATGCTTCTGTTCATCTGTTTGCACTGCGCACAGCCCATTTGTGTTTTTCGTTGGTCCTAGCAAGAAAACATGCTCCTGCAGCATTTCTCTACTTCTCTCTGTGATTTCTGAGATTCTGATGCTAGGGTGTCTGTTTTCCATGTTTGCAGCAAGCAGAGCATGTGGGCTGCTGTCTGCTTGCTGTGTTTCCATGTTAGAAGCTGTCAAGGTGAACAAGCTCTGCTTTGCGAGAACCATACACACAGCTCTCACTGTGTATGCTTCTGTTCATTGGTTGGCGCTGTGCACGGCCCAAGTGAGTTTTTCACTTTTTCAAGCAAGAAAACATGCTCCTGCAGCATTTCTCTGTATCTCTCAGTGATTTCTGAGATTCTGATGCTGGGGCGTCTGTTTTCCATGTTTGCAGCAAGCACAGCATGTGGGTTCCTGTCTGCTTGCTCTGTTTCCATGTTAGAAGCTGTCAAGTCGAACAAGCTCTGCTGTGCGAGAACCATGCACACAGCTCTCACTGTGTATGCTTCTGTTCATCTGTTTGCACTGCGCACAGCCCATTTGTGTTTTTCATTGGTCCTACCAAGAAAACATGCTCCTGCAGCATTTCTCTACTTCTCTCTGTGATTTCTGAGATTCTGATGCTAGGGTGTCTGTTTTCCATGTTTATAACAAGCAGAGCATGTGGGCTGCTGTCTGCTTGCTCTCTTTCCATGTTAGAAGCTGGCAAGCTGAACAAGCTCTGCTTTGCGAGAACAGTGCACACTGCTCTCGCTGTGTATGCTTCTTTCCATCCGTTTGCACTGTGCATGGCCCATGTGAGTTTTTCATTTGTCCTAGGAAGCAAACATGCTCGTGCAGCATTTCTCTGCTTCGCTCAGTGATTTCTGAGATTCTGATGCTGGGGCGTCTGTTTTCCATGTTTGCAGCAAGCACAGCATGTGGGTTCCTTTCTGCTTGCTCTCTTTCCATGTTAGAAGCTGTCAAGGTGAACAAGCTCCGCTCTGCGAGAACCATGCACACAGCTCTCACTGTGTATGCTTCTGTTCTTCTGTTTTCACTGCGCACAGCCCATTTGTGTTTTTCGTTGGTCCTAGCAAGAAAACATGCTCCTGCAGCATTTCTCTACTTCTCTCTGTGATTTCTGAGATTCGGATGCTAGGGTGTCTGTTTTCCATGTTTATAACAAGCAGAGCATGTGGGCTGCTGTCTGCTTGCTCTCTTTCCATGTTAGAAGCTGGCAAGCTGAACAAGCTCTGCTGTGCGAGAACCATACACACGGCTCTCACTGTGTATGCTTCTTTTCATCCGTTTGCACTGTGCATGGCCCATGTGAGTTTTTCATTTGTCCTAGGAAGCAAACATGCTCCTGCAGCATTTCTCTAGTTCTCTCAGTGATTTCTGAGATTCTGATGCTAGGGTGTCTGTTTTCCATGTTTGCAGCAAGCAGAGCATGTGGGCTGCTGTCTGCTTGCTGTGTTTCCATGTTAGAAGCTGTCAAGGTGAACAAGCTCTGCTTCGCGAGAACAGTGTACACTGCTCTCGCTATGTATGCTTCTGTTCATCTGTTTGCACTGTGCACAGCCCAAGTAAGTTTTTCACTTTTTCAAGCAAGCAAGCATGGTCCTGCAGCATTTCTCTGCTTCGCTCAGTGATTTCTGAGATTCTGATACTAGGGTGTCTGTTTTCCATCTTTGCAACACGCAGAGAATGTAGGCTGAGGTCTGCTTGCTGTGTTTCCATGTTAGAAGCTGTCAAGGTGAACAAGCTCTGCTATGCGAGAAGCATGCACACAGCTCTCACTGTGTTTGCTTCTGTTCATCTGTTTGCACTGTGCACAGCCATTGGTGTTTTTCATTTGTCCTAGGAAGCAAACATGCTCGTGCAGCGTTTCTCTGCTTCTCTCTGTGATTTCTGAGATTCTGATGCTGGGGCGTCTGTTTTCCATGTTTGCAGCAAGCACAGCATGTGCGTTCCTGTCTGCTTGCTCTCTTTCCATGTCAGAAGCTGTCAAGTAGAACAAGCTCTGCTCTGCGAGAACCATGCACACAGCTCTCACTGTGTTTGCTTCTGTTCATTGGTTTGCGCTGTGCACGGCCCAAGTGATTTTTTCACTTTTTCAAGCAAGAAAACATGCTCCTGCAGCATTTCTCTACTTCTCTCTGTGATTTCTGAGATTCTGATCCTAGGGTGTCTGTTTTCCATCTTTGCAACACGCAGAGAATGTAGGCTGAGGTCTGCTTGCTGTGTTTCCATGTTAGAAGCTGTCAAGGTGAACAAGCTCTGCTTTGCGAGAACCATACACACAGCTCTCACTGTGTTTGCTTCTGTTCATTGGTTTGCGCTGTGCACGGGCCAAGTGAGTTTTTCACTTTTTCAAGCAAGAAAACATGCTCCCGCAGCATTTCTCTGCCTCTCTCTCACTGATTTCTGTGATTCTGATGCTGGGGTGTCTGTTTCCCATGTTTGCAGCAAGCAGAGCATGTGGATTGCTGTCTGCTTGCTCTGTTTCCATGTTAGAAGCTGTCAAGTCGAACAAGCTCTGCTCTGCGAGAGCAACAGTGCACACAGCTCTCACTGTGTATGCTTCTGTTCATCCGTTTGCACTGTGTACAGCCCAAGTAAGGTTTTCATTTGTCCTAGGAAGCAAACATGCTCGTGCAGCATTTCTCTGCTTCTCTCTGTGATTTCTGAGATTCTGATGCTGGGGCGTCTGTTTTCCATATTTGCAGCAAGCACAGCATGTGCGTTCCTGTCTGCTTGCTCTCTTTCCATGTCAGAAGCTGTCAAGTAGAACAAGCTCTGCTCTGCGAGAACCATACACACAGCTCTCACTGTGTTTGCTTCTGTTCATTGGTTTGCACTGTGCACGGCCCAAGTGATTTTTTCACTTTTTCAAGCAAGAAAACATGCTCCTGCAGCATTTCTCTGCTTCTCTCAGTGATTTCTGAGATTCTGATGCTGGGGCGTCTGTTTTCCATGTTTGCAGCAAGCACAGCATGTGGGTTCCTGTCTGCTTGCTCTCTTTCCATGTTAGAAGCTGTCAAGTCGAACAAGCTCTGCTCTGCGAGAACCATGCACACAGCTCTCACTGTGTATGCTTCTGTTCATCTGTTTGCACTGCGCACAGCCCATTTGTGTTTTTCGTTGGTCCTAGCAAGAAAACATGCTCCTGCAGCATTTCTCTACTTCTCTCTGTGATTTCTTAGATTCTGATGCTAGGGTGTCTGTTTTCCATGTTTGCAGCAAGCAGAGCATGTGGGCTGCTGTCTGCTTGCTGTGTTTCCATGTTAGAAGCTGTCAAGGTGAACAAGCTCTGCTTTGCGAGAACCATACACACAGCTCTCACTGTGTATGCTTCTGTTCATTGGTTGGCGCTGTGCACGGCCCAAGTGAGTTTTTCACTTTTTCAAGCAAGAAAACATGCTCCTGCAGCATTTCTCTGTATCTCTCAGTGATTTCCGAGATTCTGATGCTGGGGCGTCTGTTTTCCACGTTTGCAGCAAGCAGAGCATGTGGATTCCTGTCTGCTTGCTCTGTTTCCATGTTAGAAGCTGTCAAGTCGAACAAGCTCTGCTGTGCGAGAACCATGCACACAGCTCTCACTGTGTATGCTTCTGTTCATCTGTTTGCACTGCGCACAGCCCATTTGTGTTTTTCGTTGGTCCTACCAAGAAAACATGCTCCTGCAGCATTTCTCTACTTCTCTCTGTGATTTCTGAGATTCTGATGCTAGGGTGTCTGTTTTCCATGTTTATAACAAGCAGAGCATGTGGGCTGCTGTCTGCTTGCTCTCTTTCCATGTTAGAAGCTGGCAAGCTGAACAAGCTCTGCTTTGCGAGAACAGTGCACACTGCTCTCGCTGTGTATGCTTCTTTCCATCCGTCTGCACTGTGCATGGCCCATGTGAGTTTTTCATTTGTCCTAGGAAGCAAACATGCTCCTGCAGCATTTCTCTGCTTCTCTCAGTGATTTCTGAGATTCTGATGCTAGGGTGTCTGTTTTCCATGTTTGCAGCAAGCAGAGCATGTGGGCTGCTGTCTGCTTGCTGTGTTTCCATGTTAGAAGCTGTCAAGGTGAACAAGCTCTGCTTCGCGAGAACAGTGTACACTGCTCTCGCTATGTATGCTTCTGTTCATCTGTTTGCACTGTGCACAGCCCAAGTAAGTTTTTCACTTTTTCAAGCAAGCAAGCATGGTCCTGCAGCATTTCTCTGCTTCGCTCAGTGATTTCTGAGATTCTGATACTAGGGTGTCTGTTTTCCATCTTTGCAACACGCAGAGAATGTAGGCTGAGGTCTGCTTGCTGTGTTTCCATGTTAGAAGCTGTCAAGGTGAACAAGCTCTGCTTTGCGAGAACCATACACACAGCTCTCACTATGTATGCTTCTGTTCATTGGTTGGCGCTGTGCACGGCCCAAGTGAGTTTTTCACTTTTTCAAGCAAGAAAACATGCTCCTGCAGCATTTCTCTGCTGCTCTCAGTGATTTCTGAGATTCTGATGCTGGGGTGTCTGTTTTCCATGTTTGCAGCAAGCACAGCATGTGGGTTCCTGCCTGCTTGCTCTCTTTCCATGTTAGAAGCTGTCAAGTTGAACAAGCTCTGCTATGCGAGAACCATGCACACAGCTCTCACTGTGTTTGCTTCTGTTCATCTGTTTACACTGTGCACAGCCATTGGTGTTTTTCATTTGTCCTAGGAAGCAAACATGCTCGTGCAGCGTTTCTCTGCTTCTCTCTGTTATTTCTGAGATTCTGATGCTGGGGCGTCTGTTTTCCATGTTTGCAGCAAGCACAGCATGTGCGTTCCTGTCTGCTTGCTCTCTTTCCATGTCAGAAGCTGTCAAGTAGAACAAGCTCTGCTCTGCGAGAACCATGCACACAGCTCTCACTGTGTTTGCTTCTGTTCATTGGTTTGCGCTGTGCACGGCCCAAGTGATTTTTTCACTTTTTCAAGCAAGAAAACATGCTCCTGCATCATTTCTCTACTTCTCTCTGTGATTTCTGAGATTCTGCTGCTGGGGTGTCTGTTTTCCACATTTGCAGCAAGCAGAGCATGTGGATTGCTGTCTGCTTCCTCTGTTTCCATGTTAGAAGCTGTCAAGTCGAACAAGCTCTGCTGTGCGAGAACCATGCACACAGCTCTCACTGTGTATGCTTCTGTTCATCTGTTTGCACTGCGCACAGCCCATTTGTGTTTTTCGTTGGTCCTAGCAAGAAAACATGCTCCTGCAGCATTTCTCTACTTCTCTCTGTGATTTCTGAGATTCTGATGCTAGGGTGTCTGTTTTCCATGTTTGCAGCAAGCAGAGCATGTGGGCTGCTGTCTGCTTGCTGTGTTTCCATGTTAGAAGCTGTCAAGGTGAACAAGCTCTGCTTTGCGAGAACCATACACACAGCTCTCACTGTGTATGCTTCTGTTCATTGGTTGGCGCTGTGCACGGCCCAAGTGAGTTTTTCACTTTTTCAAGCAAGAAAACATGCTCCTGCAGCATTTCTCTGTATCTCTCAGTGATTTCTGAGATTCTGATGCTGGGGCGTCTGTTTTCCATGTTTGCAGCAAGCACAGCATGTGGGTTCCTGTCTGCTTGCTCTGTTTCCATGTTAGAAGCTGTCAAGTCGAACAAGCTCTGCTGTGCGAGAACCATGCACACAGCTCTCACTGTGTATGCTTCTGTTCATCTGTTTGCACTGCGCACAGCCCATTTGTGTTTTTCGTTGGTCCTACCAAGAAAACATGCTCCTGCAGCATTTCTCTACTTCTCTCTGTGATTTCTGAGATTCTGATGCTAGGGTGTCTGTTTTCCATGTTTATAACAAGCAGAGCATGTGGGCTGCTGTCTGCTTGCTCTCTTTCCATGTTAGAAGCTGGCAAGCTGAACAAGCTCTGCTTTGCGAGAACAGTGCACACTGCTCTCGCTGTGTATGCTTCTTTCCATCCGTTTGCACTGTGCATGGCCCATGTGAGTTTTTCATTTGTCCTAGGAAGCAAACATGCTCGTGCAGCATTTCTCTGCTTCGCTCAGTGATTTCTGAGATTCTGATGCTGGGGCGTCTGTTTTCCATGTTTGCAGCAAGCACAGCATGTGGGCTGCTGTCTGCTTGCTGTGTTTCCATGTTAGAAGCTGTCAAGGTGAACAAGCTCCGCTCTGCGAGAACCATGCACACAGCTCTCACTGTGTATGCTTCTGTTCTTCTGTTTTCACTGCGCACAGCCCATTTGTGTTTTTCGTTGGTCCTAGCAAGAAAACATGCTCCTGCAGCATTTCTCTACTTCTCTCTGTGATTTCTGAGATTCGGATGCTAGGGTGTCTGTTTTCCATGTTTATAACAAGCAGAGCATGTGGGCTGCTGTCTGCTTGCTCTCTTTCCATGTTAGAAGCTGGCAAGCTGAACAAGCTCTGCTGTGCGAGAACCATACACACGGCTCTCACTGTGTATGCTTCTTTTCATCCGTTTGCACTGTGCATGGCCCATGTGAGTTTTTCATTTGTCCTAGGAAGCAAACATGCTCCTGCAGCATTTCTCTAGTTCTCTCAGTGATTTCTGAGATTCTGATGCTAGGGTGTCTGTTTTCCATGTTTGCAGCAAGCAGAGCATGTGGGCTGCTGTCTGCTTGCTGTGTTTCCATGTTAGAAGCTGTCAAGGTGAACAAGCTCTGCTTCGCGAGAACAGTGTACACTGCTCTCGCTATGTATGCTTCTGTTCATCTGTTTGCACTGTGCACAGCCCAAGTAAGTTTTTCACTTTTTCAAGCAAGCAAGCATGGTCCTGCAGCATTTCTCTGCTTCGCTCAGTGATTTCTGAGATTCTGATACTAGGGTGTCTGTTTTCCATCTTTGCAACACGCAGAGAATGTAGGCTGAGGTCTGCTTGCTGTGTTTCCATGTTAGAAGCTGTCAAGGTGAACAAGCTCTGCTATGCGAGAAGCATGCACACAGCTCTCACTGTGTTTGCTTCTGTTCATCTGTTTGCACTGTGTGCACAGCCATTGGTGTTTTTCATTTGTCCTAGGAAGCAAACATGCTCGTGCAGCGTTTCTCTGCTTCTCTCTGTGATTTCTGAGATTCTGATGCTGGGGCGTCTGTTTTCCATGTTTGCAGCAAGCACAGCATGTGCGTTCCTGTCTGCTTGCTCTCTTTCCATGTCAGAAGCTGTCAAGTAGAACAAGCTCTGCTCTGCGAGAACCATGCACACAGCTCTCACTGTGTTTGCTTCTGTTCATTGGTTTGCGCTGTGCACGGCCCAAGTGATTTTTTCACTTTTTCAAGCAAGAAAACATGCTCCTGCAGCATTTCTCTACTTCTCTCTGTGATTTCTGAGATTCTGATCCTAGGGTGTCTGTTTTCCATCTTTGCAACACGCAGAGAATGTAGGCTGAGGTCTGCTTGCTGTGTTTCCATGTTAGAAGCTGTCAAGGTGAACAAGCTCTGCTTTGCGAGAACCATACACACAGCTCTCACTGTGTTTGCTTCTGTTCATTGGTTTGCGCTGTGCACGGGCCAAGTGAGTTTTTCACTTTTTCAAGCAAGAAAACATGCTCCCGCAGCATTTCTCTGCCTCTCTCTCACTGATTTCTGTGATTCTGATGCTGGGGTGTCTGTTTCCCATGTTTGCAGCAAGCAGAGCATGTGGATTGCTGTCTGCTTGCTCTGTTTCCATGTTAGAAGCTGTCAAGTCGAACAAGCTCTGCTCTGCGAGAGCAACAGTGCACACAGCTCTCACTGTGTATGCTTCTGTTCATCCGTTTGCACTGTGTACAGCCCAAGTAAGGTTTTCATTTGTCCTAGGAAGCAAACATGCTCGTGCAGCATTTCTCTGCTTCTCTCTGTGATTTCTGAGATTCTGATGCTGGGGCGTCTGTTTTCCATATTTGCAGCAAGCACAGCATGTGCGTTCCTGTCTGCTTGCTCTCTTTCCATGTCAGAAGCTGTCAAGTAGAACAAGCTCTGCTCTGCGAGAACCATACACACAGCTCTCACTGTGTTTGCTTCTGTTCATTGGTTTGCACTGTGCACGGCCCAAGTGATTTTTTCACTTTTTCAAGCAAGAAAACATGCTCCTGCAGCATTTCTCTGCTTCTCTCAGTGATTTCTGAGATTCTGATGCTGGGGCGTCTGTTTTCCATGTTTGCAGCAAGCACAGCATGTGGGTTCCTGTCTGCTTGCTCTCTTTCCATGTTAGAAGCTGTCAAATCGAACAAGCTCTGCTCTGCGAGAACCATGCACACAGCTCTCACTGTGTATGCTTCTGTTCATCTGTTTGCACTGCGCACAGCCCATTTGTGTTTTTCGTTGGTCCTAGCAAGAAAACATGCTCCTGCAGCATTTCTCTACTTCTCTCTGTGATTTCTTAGATTCTGATGCTAGGGTGTCTGTTTTCCATGTTTGCAGCAAGCAGAGCATGTGGGCTGCTGTCTGCTTGCTGTGTTTCCATGTTAGAAGCTGTCAAAGTGAACAAGCTCTGCTTTGCGAGAACCATACACACAGCTCTCACTGTGTATGCTTCTGTTCATTGGTTGGCGCTGTGCACGGCCCAAGTGAGTTTTTCACTTTTTCAAGCAAGAAAACATGCTCCTGCAGCATTTCTCTGTATCTCTCAGTGATTTCCGAGATTCTGATGCTGGGGCGTCTGTTTTCCACGTTTGCAGCAAGCAGAGCATGTGGATTCCTGTCTGCTTGCTCTGTTTCCATGTTAGAAGCTGTCAAGTCGAACAAGCTCTGCTGTGCGAGAACCATGCACACAGCTCTCACTGTGTATGCTTCTGTTCATCTGTTTGCACTGCGCACAGCCCATTTGTGTTTTTCGTTGGTCCTACCAAGAAAACATGCTCCTGCAGCATTTCTCTACTTCTCTCTGTGATTTCTTAGATTCTGATGCTAGGGTGTCTGTTTTCCATGTTTGCAGCAAGCAGAGCATGTGGGCTGCTGTCTGCTTGCTGTGTTTCCATGTTAGAAGCTGTCAAGGTGAACAAGCTCTGCTTTGCGAGAACCATACACACAGCTCTCACTGTGTATGCTTCTGTTCATTGGTTGGCGCTGTGCACGGCCCAAGTGAGTTTTTCACTTTTTCAAGCAAGAAAACATGCTCCTGCAGCATTTCTCTGTATCTCTCAGTGATTTCCGAGATTCTGATGCTGGGGCGTCTGTTTTCCACGTTTGCAGCAAGCAGAGCATGTGGATTCCTGTCTGCTTGCTCTGTTTCCATGTTAGAAGCTGTCAAGTCGAACAAGCTCTGCTGTGCGAGAACCATGCACACAGCTCTCACTGTGTATGCTTCTGTTCATCTGTTTGCACTGCGCACAGCCCATTTGTGTTTTTCGTTGGTCCTACCAAGAAAACATGCTCCTGCAGCATTTCTCTACTTCTCTCTGTGATTTCTGAGATTCTGATGCTAGGGTGTCTGTTTTCCATGTTTATAACAAGCAGAGCATGTGGGCTGCTGTCTGCTTGCTCTCTTTCCATGTTAGAAGCTGGCAAGCTGAACAAGCTCTGCTTTGCGAGAACAGTGCACACTGCTCTCGCTGTGTATGCTTCTTTCCATCCGTCTGCACTGTGCATGGCCCATGTGAGTTTTTCATTTGTCCTAGGAAGCAAACATGCTCCTGCAGCATTTCTCTGCTTCTCTCAGTGATTTCTGAGATTCTGATGCTAGGGTGTCTGTTTTCCATGTTTGCAGCAAGCAGAGCATGTGGGCTGCTGTCTGCTTGCTGTGTTTCCATGTTAGAAGCTGTCAAGGTGAACAAGCTCTGCTTCGCGAGAACAGTGTACACTGCTCT
Source organism: Delichon dasypus (assembly GCA_037837765.1). Lineage (NCBI taxonomy): Eukaryota > Metazoa > Chordata > Aves > Passeriformes > Hirundinidae > Delichon > Delichon dasypus. Next base: position 2,023,401 of record JBBAXF010000036.1, read on the forward strand.
CGCTATGTATGCTTCTGTTCATCTGTTTGCACTGTGCACAGCCCAAGTAAGTTTTTCACTTTTTCAAGCAAGCAAGCATGGTCCTGCAGCATTTCTCTGCTTCGCTCAGTGATTTCTGAGATTCTGATACTAGGGTGTCTGTTTTCCATCTTTGCAACACGCAGAGAATGTAGGCTGAGGTCTGCTTGCTGTGTTTCCATGTTAGAAGCTGTCAAGGTGAACAAGCTCTGCTATGCGAGAACCATGCACGCAGCTCTCACTGTGTATGCTTCTGTTCATCTGTTTGCACTGCGCACAGCCCATTTGTGTTTTTCGTTGGTCCTACCAAGAAAACATGCTCCTGCAGCATTTCTCTACTTCTCTCTGTGATTTCTGAGATTCTGATGCTAGGGTGTCTGTTTTCCATGTTTATAACAAGCAGAGCATGTGGGCTGCTGTCTGCTTGCTCTCTTTCCATGTTAGAAGCTGGCAAGCTGAACAAGCTCTGCTTTGCGAGAACAGTGCACACAGCTCTCACTGTGTTTGCTTCTTTCCATCCGTTTGCACTGTGCATGGCCCATGTGAGTTTTTCATTTGTCCTCGGAAGCAAACATGCTCGTGCAGCATTTCTCTGCTTCTCTCTGTGATTTCTGAGATTCTGATGCTGGGGCGTCTGTTTTCCATATTTGCAGCAAGCACAGCATGTGCGTTCCTGTCTGCTTGCTCTCTTTCCATGTCAGAAGCTGTCAAGTAGAACAAGCTCTGCTCTGCGAGAACCATACACACAGCTCTCACTGTGTTTGCTTCTGTTCATTGGTTTGCACTGTGCACGGCCCAAGTGATTTTTTCACTTTTTCAAGCAAGAAAACATGCTCCTGCAGCATTTCTCTGCTTCTCTCAGTGATTTCTGAGATTCTGATGCTGGGGCGTCTGTTTTCCATGTTTGCAGCAAGCACAGCATGTGGGTTCCTGTCTGCTTGCTCTCTTTCCATGTTAGAAGCTGTCAAGTCGAACAAGCTCTGCTCTGCGAGAACCATGCACACAGCTCTCACTGTGTATGCTTCTGTTCATCTGTTTGCACTGCGCACAGCCCATTTGTGTTTTTCGTTGGTCCTAGCAAGAAAACATGCTCCTGCAGCATTTCTCTACTTCTCTCTGTGATTTCTGAGATTCTGATGCTAGGGTGTCTGTTTTCCATGTTTGCAGCAAGCAGAGCATGTGGGCTGCTGTCTGCTTGCTGTGTTTCCATGTTAGAAGCTGTCAAGGTGAACAAGCTCTGCTTTGCGAGAACCATACACACAGCTCTCACTGTGTATGCTTCTGTTCATTGGTTGGCGCTGTGCACGGCCCAAGTGAGTTTTTCACTTTTTCAAGCAAGAAAACATGCTCCTGCAGCATTTCTCTGTATCTCTCAGTGATTTCTGAGATTCTGATGCTGGGGCGTCTGTTTTCCATGTTTGCAGCAAGCACAGCATGTGGGTTCCTGTCTGCTTGCTCTGTTTCCATGTTAGAAGCTGTCAAGTCGAACAAGCTCTGCTGTGCGAGAACCATGCACACAGCTCTCACTGTGTATGCTTCTGTTCATCTGTTTGCACTGCGCACAGCCCATTTGTGTTTTTCGTTGGTCCTACCAAGAAAACATGCTCCTGCAGCATTTCTCTACTTCTCTCTGTGATTTCTGAGATTCTGATGCTAGGGTGTCTGTTTTCCATGTTTATAACAAGCAGAGCATGTGGGCTGCTGTCTGCTTGCTCTCTTTCCATGTTAGAAGCTGGCAAGCTGAACAAGCTCTGCTTTGCGAGAACAGTGCACACTGCTCTCGCTGTGTATGCTTCTTTCCATCCGTTTGCACTGTGCATGGCCCATGTGAGTTTTTCATTTGTCCTAGGAAGCAAACATGCTCGTGCAGCATTTCTCTGCTTCGCTCAGTGATTTCTGAGATTCTGATGCTGGGGCGTCTGTTTTCCATGTTTGCAGCAAGCACAGCATGTGGGTTCCTTTCTGCTTGCTCTCTTTCCATGTTAGAAGCTGTCAAGGTGAACAAGCTCCGCTCTGCGAGAACCATGCACACAGCTCTCACTGTGTATGCTTCTGTTCTTCTGTTTTCACTGCGCACAGCCCATTTGTGTTTTTCGTTGGTCCTAGCAAGAAAACATGCTCCTGCAGCATTTCTCTACTTCTCTCTGTGATTTCTGAGATTCGGATGCTAGGGTGTCTGTTTTCCATGTTTATAACAAGCAGAGCATGTGGGCTGCTGTCTGCTTGCTCTCTTTCCATGTTAGAAGCTGGCAAGCTGAACAAGCTCTGCTGTGCGAGAACCATACACACGGCTCTCACTGTGTATGCTTCTTTTCATCCGTTTGCGCTGTGCATGGCCCATGTGAGTTTTTCATTTGTCCTAGGAAGCAAACATGCTCCTGCAGCATTTCTCTAGTTCTCTCAGTGATTTCTGAGATTCTGATGCTAGGGTGTCTGTTTTCCATGTTTGCAGCAAGCAGAGCATGTGGGCTGCTGTCTGCTTGCTGTGTTTCCATGTTAGAAGCTGTCAAGGTGAACAAGCTCTGCTTCGCGAGAACAGTGTACACTGCTCTCGCTATGTATGCTTCTGTTCATCTGTTTGCACTGTGCACAGCCCAAGTAAGTTTTTCACTTTTTCAAGCAAGCAAGCATGGTCCTGCAGCATTTCTCTGCTTCGCTCAGTGATTTCTGAGATTCTGATACTAGGGTGTCTGTTTTCCATCTTTGCAACACGCAGAGAATGTAGGCTGAGGTCTGCTTGCTGTGTTTCCATGTTAGAAGCTGTCAAGGTGAACAAGCTCTGCTATGCGAGAAGCATGCACACAGCTCTCACTGTGTTTGCTTCTGTTCATCTGTTTGCACTGTGCACAGCCATTGGTGTTTTTCATTTGTCCTAGGAAGCAAACATGCTCGTGCAGCGTTTCTCTGCTTCTCTCTGTGATTTCTGAGATTCTGATGCTGGGGCGTCTGTTTTCCATGTTTGCAGCAAGCACAGCATGTGCGTTCCTGTCTGCTTGCTCTCTTTCCATGTCAGAAGCTGTCAAGTAGAACAAGCTCTGCTCTGCGAGAACCATGCACACAGCTCTCACTGTGTTTGCTTCTGTTCATTGGTTTGCGCTGTGCACGGCCCAAGTGATTTTTTCACTTTTTCAAGCAAGAAAACATGCTCCTGCAGCATTTCTCTACTTCTCTCTGTGATTTCTGAGATTCTGATCCTAGGGTGTCTGTTTTCCATCTTTGCAACACGCAGAGAATGTAGGCTGAGGTCTGCTTGCTGTGTTTCCATGTTAGAAGCTGTCAAGGTGAACAAGCTCTGCTTTGCGAGAACCATACACACAGCTCTCACTGTGTTTGCTTCTGTTCATTGGTTTGCGCTGTGCACGGGCCAAGTGAGTTTTTCACTTTTTCAAGCAAGAAAACATGCTCCCGCAGCATTTCTCTGCCTCTCTCTCACTGATTTCTGTGATTCTGATGCTGGGGTGTCTGTTTCCCATGTTTGCAGCAAGCAGAGCATGTGGATTGCTGTCTGCTTGCTCTGTTTCCATGTTAGAAGCTGTCAAGTCGAACAAGCTCTGCTCTGCGAGAGCAACAGTGCACACAGCTCTCACTGTGTATGCTTCTGTTCATCCGTTTGCACTGTGTACAGCCCAAGTAAGGTTTTCATTTGTCCTAGGAAGCAAACATGCTCGTGCAGCATTTCTCTGCTTCTCTCTGTGATTTCTGAGATTCTGATGCTGGGGCGTCTGTTTTCCATATTTGCAGCAAGCACAGCATGTGCGTTCCTGTCTGCTTGCTCTCTTTCCATGTCAGAAGCTGTCAAGTAGAACAAGCTCTGCTCTGCGAGAACCATACACACAGCTCTCACTGTGTTTGCTTCTGTTCATTGGTTTGCACTGTGCACGGCCCAAGTGATTTTTTCACTTTTTCAAGCAAGAAAACATGCTCCTGCAGCATTTCTCTGCTTCTCTCAGTGATTTCTGAGATTCTGATGCTGGGGCGTCTGTTTTCCATGTTTGCAGCAAGCACAGCATGTGGGTTCCTGTCTGCTTGCTCTCTTTCCATGTTAGAAGCTGTCAAGTCGAACAAGCTCTGCTCTGCGAGAACCATGCACACAGCTCTCACTGTGTATGCTTCTGTTCATCTGTTTGCACTGCGCACAGCCCATTTGTGTTTTTCGTTGGTCCTAGCAAGAAAACATGCTCCTGCAGCATTTCTCTACTTCTCTCTGTGATTTCTGAGATTCTGATGCTAGGGTGTCTGTTTTCCATGTTTGCAGCAAGCAGAGCATGTGGGCTGCTGTCTGCTTGCTGTGTTTCCATGTTAGAAGCTGTCAAGGTGAACAAGCTCTGCTTTGCGAGAACCATACACACAGCTCTCACTGTGTATGCTTCTGTTCATTGGTTGGCGCTGTGCACGGCCCAAGTGAGTTTTTCACTTTTTCAAGCAAGAAAACATGCTCCTGCAGCATTTCTCTGTATCTCTCAGTGATTTCTGAGATTCTGATGCTGGGGCGTCTGTTTTCCATGTTTGCAGCAAGCACAGCATGTGGGTTCCTGTCTGCTTGCTCTGTTTCCATGTTAGAAGCTGTCAAGTCGAACAAGCTCTGCTGTGCGAGAACCATGCACACAGCTCTCACTGTGTATGCTTCTGTTCATCTGTTTGCACTGCGCACAGCCCATTTGTGTTTTTCGTTGGTCCTACCAAGAAAACATGCTCCTGCAGCATTTCTCTACTTCTCTCTGTGATTTCTGAGATTCTGATGCTAGGGTGTCTGTTTTCCATGTTTATAACAAGCAGAGCATGTGGGCTGCTGTCTGCTTGCTGTGTTTCCATGTTAGAAGCTGTCAAGCTGAACAAGCTCTGCTTTGCGAGAACAGTGCACACTGCTCTCGCTGTGTATGCTTCTTTCCATCCGTTTGCACTGTGCATGGCCCATGTGAGTTTTTCATTTGTCCTAGGAAGCAAACATGCTCGTGCAGCATTTCTCTGCTTCGCTCAGTGATTTCTGAGATTCTGATGCTGGGGCGTCTGTTTTCCATGTTTGCAGCAAGCACAGCATGTGGGTTCCTTTCTGCTTGCTCTCTTTCCATGTTAGAAGCTGTCAAGGTGAACAAGCTCCGCTCTGCGAGAACCATGCACACAGCTCTCACTGTGTATGCTTCTGTTCTTCTGTTTTCACTGCGCACAGCCCATTTGTGTTTTTCGTTGGTCCTAGCAAGAAAACATGCTCCTGCAGCATTTCTCTACTTCTCTCTGTGATTTCTGAGATTCGGATGCTAGGGTGTCTGTTTTCCATGTTTATAACAAGCAGAGCATGTGGGCTGCTGTCTGCTTGCTCTCTTTCCATGTTAGAAGCTGGCAAGCTGAACAAGCTCTGCTGTGCGAGAACCATACACACGGCTCTCACTGTGTATGCTTCTTTTCATCCGTTTGCACTGTGCATGGCCCATGTGAGTTTTTCATTTGTCCTAGGAAGCAAACATGCTCCTGCAGCATTTCTCTAGTTCTCTCAGTGATTTCTGAGATTCTGATGCTAGGGTGTCTGTTTTCCATGTTTGCAGCAAGCAGAGCATGTGGGCTTGCTGTCTGCTTGCTGTGTTTCCATGTTAGAAGCTGTCAAGGTGAACAAGCTCTGCTTCGCGAGAACAGTGTACACTGCTCTCGCTATGTATGCTTCTGTTCATCTGTTTGCACTGTGCACAGCCCAAGTAAGTTTTTCACTTTTTCAAGCAAGCAAGCATGGTCCTGCAGCATTTCTCTGCTTCGCTCAGTGATTTCTGAGATTCTGATACTAGGGTGTCTGTTTTCCATCTTTGCAACACGCAGAGAATGTAGGCTGAGGTCTGCTTGCTGTGTTTCCATGTTAGAAGCTGTCAAGGTGAACAAGCTCTGCTATGCGAGAAGCATGCACACAGCTCTCACTGTGTTTGCTTCTGTTCATCTGTTTGCACTGTGCACAGCCATTGGTGTTTTTCATTTGTCCTAGGAAGCAAACATGCTCGTGCAGCGTTTCTCTGCTTCTCTCTGTGATTTCTGAGATTCTGATGCTGGGGCGTCTGTTTTCCATGTTTGCAGCAAGCACAGCATGTGCGTTCCTGTCTGCTTGCTCTCTTTCCATGTCAGAAGCTGTCAAGTAGAACAAGCTCTGCTCTGCGAGAACCATGCACACAGCTCTCACTGTGTTTGCTTCTGTTCATTGGTTTGCGCTGTGCACGGCCCAAGTGATTTTTTCACTTTTTCAAGCAAGAAAACATGCTCCTGCAGCATTTCTCTACTTCTCTCTGTGATTTCTGAGATTCTGATCCTAGGGTGTCTGTTTTCCATCTTTGCAACACGCAGAGAATGTAGGCTGAGGTCTGCTTGCTGTGTTTCCATGTTAGAAGCTGTCAAGGTGAACAAGCTCTGCTTTGCGAGAACCATACACACAGCTCTCACTGTGTTTGCTTCTGTTCATTGGTTTGCGCTGTGCACGGGCCAAGTGAGTTTTTCACTTTTTCAAGCAAGAAAACATGCTCCCGCAGCATTTCTCTGCCTCTCTCTCACTGATTTCTGTGATTCTGATGCTGGGGTGTCTGTTTCCCATGTTTGCAGCAAGCAGAGCATGTGGATTGCTGTCTGCTTGCTCTGTTTCCATGTTAGAAGCTGTCAAGTCGAACAAGCTCTGCTCTGCGAGAGCAACAGTGCACACAGCTCTCACTGTGTATGCTTCTGTTCATCCGTTTGCACTGTGTACAGCCCAAGTAAGGTTTTCATTTGTCCTAGGAAGCAAACATGCTCGTGCAGCATTTCTCTGCTTCTCTCTGTGATTTCTGAGATTCTGATGCTGGGGCGTCTGTTTTCCATATTTGCAGCAAGCACAGCATGTGCGTTCCTGTCTGCTTGCTCTCTTTCCATGTCAGAAGCTGTCAAGTAGAACAAGCTCTGCTCTGCGAGAACCATACACACAGCTCTCACTGTGTTTGCTTCTGTTCATTGGTTTGCACTGTGCACGGCCCAAGTGATTTTTTCACTTTTTCAAGCAAGAAAACATGCTCCTGCAGCATTTCTCTGCTTCTCTCAGGTGATTTCTGAGATTCTGATGCTGGGGCGTCTGTTTTCCATGTTTGCAGCAAGCACAGCATGTGGGTTCCTGTCTGCTTGCTCTCTTTCCATGTTAGAAGCTGTCAAGTCGAACAAGCTCTGCTCTGCGAGAACCATGCACACAGCTCTCACTGTGTATGCTTCTGTTCATCTGTTTGCACTGCGCACAGCCCATTGTGTTTTTCGTTGGTCCTAGCAAGAAAACATGCTCCTGCAGCATTTCTCTACTTCTCTCTGTGATTTCTTAGATTCTGATGCTAGGGTGTCTGTTTTCCATGTTTGCAGCAAGCAGAGCATGTGGGCTGCTGTCTGCTTGCTGTGTTTCCATGTTAGAAGCTGTCAAGGTGAACAAGCTCTGCTTTGCGAGAACCATACACACAGCTCTCACTGTGTATGCTTCTGTTCATTGGTTGGCGCTGTGCACGGCCCAAGTGAGTTTTTCACTTTTTCAAGCAAGAAAACATGCTCCTGCAGCATTTCTCTGTATCTCTCAGTGATTTCCGAGATTCTGATGCTGGGGCGTCTGTTTTCCACGTTTGCAGCAAGCAGAGCATGTGGATTCCTGTCTGCTTGCTCTGTTTCCATGTTAGAAGCTGTCAAGTCGAACAAGCTCTGCTGTGCGAGAACCATGCACACAGCTCTCACTGTGTATGCTTCTGTTCATCTGTTTGCACTGCGCACAGCCCATTTGTGTTTTTCGTTGGTCCTACCAAGAAAACATGCTCCTGCAGCATTTCTCTACTTCTCTCTGTGATTTCTGAGATTCTGATGCTAGGGTGTCTGTTTTCCATGTTTATAACAAGCAGAGCATGTGGGCTGCTGTCTGCTTGCTCTCTTTCCATGTTAGAAGCTGGCAAGCTGAACAAGCTCTGCTTTGCGAGAACAGTGCACACTGCTCTCGCTGTGTATGCTTCTTTCCATCCGTTTGCACTGTGCATGGCCCATGTGAGTTTTTCATTTGTCCTAGGAAGCAAACATGCTCGTGCAGCATTTCTCTGCTTCGCTCAGTGATTTCTGAGATTCTGATGCTGGGGCGTCTGTTTTCCATGTTTGCAGCAAGCACAGCATGTGGGTTCCTTTCTGCTTGCTCTCTTTCCATGTTAGAAGCTGTCAAGGTGAACAAGCTCCGCTCTGCGAGAACCATGCACACAGCTCTCACTGTGTATGCTTCTGTTCTTCTGTTTTCACTGCGCACAGCCCATTTGTGTTTTTCGTTGGTCCTAGCAAGAAAACATGCTCCTGCAGCATTTCTCTACTTCTCTCTGTGATTTCTGAGATTCGGATGCTAGGGTGTCTGTTTTCCATGTTTATAACAAGCAGAGCATGTGGGCTGCTGTCTGCTTGCTCTCTTTCCATGTTAGAAGCTGGCAAGCTGAACAAGCTCTGCTGTGCGAGAACCATACACACGGCTCTCACTGTGTATGCTTCTTTTCATCCGTTTGCGCTGTGCATGGCCCATGTGAGTTTTTCATTTGTCCTAGGAAGCAAACATGCTCCTGCAGCATTTCTCTAGTTCTCTCAGTGATTTCTGAGATTCTGATGCTAGGGTGTCTGTTTTCCATGTTTGCAGCAAGCAGAGCATGTGGGCTGCTGTCTGCTTGCTGTGTTTCCATGTTAGAAGCTGTCAAGGTGAACAAGCTCTGCTTCGCGAGAACAGTGTACACTGCTCTCGCTATGTATGCTTCTGTTCATCTGTTTGCACTGTGCACAGCCCAAGTAAGTTTTTCACTTTTTCAAGCAAGCAAGCATGGTCCTGCAGCATTTCTCTGCTTCGCTCAGTGATTTCTGAGATTCTGATACTAGGGTGTCTGTTTTCCATCTTTGCAACACGCAGAGAATGTAGGCTGAGGTCTGCTTGCTGTGTTTCCATGTTAGAAGCTGTCAAGGTGAACAAGCTCTGCTATGCGAGAAGCATGCACACAGCTCTCACTGTGTTTGCTTCTGTTCATCTGTTTGCACTGTGCACAGCCATTGGTGTTTTTCATTTGTCCTAGGAAGCAAACATGCTCGTGCAGCGTTTCTCTGCTTCTCTCTGTGATTTCTGAGATTCTGATGCTGGGGCGTCTGTTTTCCATGTTTGCAGCAAGCACAGCATGTGCGTTCCTGTCTGCTTGCTCTCTTTCCATGTCAGAAGCTGTCAAGTAGAACAAGCTCTGCTCTGCGAGAACCATGCACACAGCTCTCACTGTGTTTGCTTCTGTTCATTGGTTTGCGCTGTGCACGGCCCAAGTGATTTTTTCACTTTTTCAAGCAAGAAAACATGCTCCTGCAGCATTTCTCTACTTCTCTCTGTGATTTCTGAGATTCTGATCCTAGGGTGTCTGTTTTCCATCTTTGCAACACGCAGAGAATGTAGGCTGAGGTCTGCTTGCTGTGTTTCCATGTTAGAAGCTGTCAAGGTGAACAAGCTCTGCTTTGCGAGAACCATACACACAGCTCTCACTGTGTTTGCTTCTGTTCATTGGTTTGCGCTGTGCACGGGCCAAGTGAGTTTTTCACTTTTTCAAGCAAGAAAACATGCTCCCGCAGCATTTCTCTGCCTCTCTCTCACTGATTTCTGTGATTCTGATGCTGGGGTGTCTGTTTCCCATGTTTGCAGCAAGCAGAGCATGTGGATTGCTGTCTGCTTGCTCTGTTTCCATGTTAGAAGCTGTCAAGTCGAACAAGCTCTGCTCTGCGAGAGCAACAGTGCACACAGCTCTCACTGTGTATGCTTCTGTTCATCCGTTTGCACTGTGTACAGCCCAAGTAAGGTTTTCATTTGTCCTAGGAAGCAAACATGCTCGTGCAGCATTTCTCTGCTTCTCTCTGTGATTTCTGAGATTCTGATGCTGGGGCGTCTGTTTTCCATATTTGCAGCAAGCACAGCATGTGCGTTCCTGTCTGCTTGCTCTCTTTCCATGTCAGAAGCTGTCAAGTAGAACAAGCTCTGCTCTGCGAGAACCATACACACAGCTCTCACTGTGTTTGCTTCTGTTCATTGGTTTGCACTGTGCACGGCCCAAGTGATTTTTTCACTTTTTCAAGCAAGAAAACATGCTCCTGCAGCATTTCTCTGCTTCTCTCAGTGATTTCTGAGATTCTGATGCTGGGGCGTCTGTTTTCCATGTTTGCAGCAAGCACAGCATGTGGGTTCCTGTCTGCTTGCTCTCTTTCCATGTTAGAAGCTGTCAAGTCGAACAAGCTCTGCTCTGCGAGAACCATGCACACAGCTCTCACTGTGTATGCTTCTGTTCATCTGTTTGCACTGCGCACAGCCCATTTGTGTTTTTCGTTGGTCCTAGCAAGAAAACATGCTCCTGCAGCATTTCTCTACTTCTCTCTGTGATTTCTGAGATTCTGATGCTAGGGTGTCTGTTTTCCATGTTTGCAGCAAGCAGAGCATGTGGGCTGCTGTCTGCTTGCTGTGTTTCCATGTTAGAAGCTGTCAAGGTGAACAAGCTCTGCTTTGCGAGAACCATACACACAGCTCTCACTGTGTATGCTTCTGTTCATTGGTTGGCGCTGTGCACGGCCCAAGTGAGTTTTTCACTTTTTCAAGCAAGAAAACATGCTCCTGCAGCATTTCTCTGTATCTCTCAGTGATTTCTGAGATTCTGATGCTGGGGCGTCTGTTTTCCATGTTTGCAGCAAGCACAGCATGTGGGTTCCTGTCTGCTTGCTCTGTTTCCATGTTAGAAGCTGTCAAGTCGAACAAGCTCTGCTGTGCGAGAACCATGCACACAGCTCTCACTGTGTATGCTTCTGTTCATCTGTTTGCACTGCGCACAGCCCATTTGTGTTTTTCGTTGGTCCTACCAAGAAAACATGCTCCTGCAGCATTTCTCTACTTCTCTCTGTGATTTCTGAGATTCTGATGCTAGGGTGTCTGTTTTCCATGTTTATAACAAGCAGAGCATGTGGGCTGCTGTCTGCTTGCTGTGTTTCCATGTTAGAAGCTGTCAAGCTGAACAAGCTCTGCTTTGCGAGAACAGTGCACACTGCTCTCGCTGTGTATGCTTCTTTCCATCCGTTTGCACTGTGCATGGCCCATGTGAGTTTTTCATTTGTCCTAGGAAGCAAACATGCTCGTGCAGCATTTCTCTGCTTCGCTCAGTGATTTCTGAGATTCTGATGCTGGGGCGTCTGTTTTCCATGTTTGCAGCAAGCACAGCATGTGGGTTCCTTTCTGCTTGCTCTCTTTCCATGTTAGAAGCTGTCAAGGTGAACAAGCTCCGCTCTGCGAGAACCATGCACACAGCTCTCACTGTGTATGCTTCTGTTCTTCTGTTTTCACTGCGCACAGCCCATTTGTGTTTTTCGTTGGTCCTAGCAAGAAAACATGCTCCTGCAGCATTTCTCTACTTCTCTCTGTGATTTCTGAGATTCGGATGCTAGGGTGTCTGTTTTCCATGTTTATAACAAGCAGAGCATGTGGGCTGCTGTCTGCTTGCTCTCTTTCCATGTTAGAAGCTGGCAAGCTGAACAAGCTCTGCTGTGCGAGAACCATACACACGGCTCTCACTGTGTATGCTTCTTTTCATCCGTTTGCACTGTGCATGGCCCATGTGAGTTTTTCATTTGTCCTAGGAAGCAAACATGCTCCTGCAGCATTTCTCTAGTTCTCTCAGTGATTTCTGAGATTCTGATGCTAGGGTGTCTGTTTTCCATGTTTGCAGCAAGCAGAGCATGTGGGCTGCTGTCTGCTTGCTGTGTTTCCATGTTAGAAGCTGTCAAGGTGAACAAGCTCTGCTTCGCGAGAACAGTGTACACTGCTCTCGCTATGTATGCTTCTGTTCATCTGTTTGCACTGTGCACAGCCCAAGTAAGTTTTTCACTTTTTCAAGCAAGCAAGCATGGTCCTGCAGCATTTCTCTGCTTCGCTCAGTGATTTCTGAGATTCTGATACTAGGGTGTCTGTTTTCCATCTTTGCAACACGCAGAGAATGTAGGCTGAGGTCTGCTTGCTGTGTTTCCATGTTAGAAGCTGTCAAGGTGAACAAGCTCTGCTATGCGAGAAGCATGCACACAGCTCTCACTGTGTTTGCTTCTGTTCATCTGTTTGCACTGTGCACAGCCATTGGTGTTTTTCATTTGTCCTAGGAAGCAAACATGCTCGTGCAGCGTTTCTCTGCTTCTCTCTGTGATTTCTGAGATTCTGATGCTGGGGCGTCTGTTTTCCATGTTTGCAGCAAGCACAGCATGTGCGTTCCTGTCTGCTTGCTCTCTTTCCATGTCAGAAGCTGTCAAGTAGAACAAGCTCTGCTCTGCGAGAACCATGCACACAGCTCTCACTGTGTTTGCTTCTGTTCATTGGTTTGCGCTGTGCACGGCCCAAGTGATTTTTTCACTTTTTCAAGCAAGAAAACATGCTCCTGCAGCATTTCTCTACTTCTCTCTGTGATTTCTGAGATTCTGATCCTAGGGTGTCTGTTTTCCATCTTTGCAACACGCAGAGAATGTAGGCTGAGGTCTGCTTGCTGTGTTTCCATGTTAGAAGCTGTCAAGGTGAACAAGCTCTGCTTTGCGAGAACCATACACACAGCTCTCACTGTGTTTGCTTCTGTTCATTGGTTTGCGCTGTGCACGGGCCAAGTGAGTTTTTCACTTTTTCAAGCAAGAAAACATGCTCCCGCAGCATTTCTCTGCCTCTCTCTCACTGATTTCTGTGATTCTGATGCTGGGGTGTCTGTTTCCCATGTTTGCAGCAAGCAGAGCATGTGGATTGCTGTCTGCTTGCTCTGTTTCCATGTTAGAAGCTGTCAAGTCGAACAAGCTCTGCTCTGCGAGAGCAACAGTGCACACAGCTCTCACTGTGTATGCTTCTGTTCATCCGTTTGCACTGTGTACAGCCCAAGTAAGGTTTTCATTTGTCCTAGGAAGCAAACATGCTCGTGCAGCATTTCTCTGCTTCTCTCTGTGATTTCTGAGATTCTGATGCTGGGGCGTCTGTTTTCCATATTTGCAGCAAGCACAGCATGTGCGTTCCTGTCTGCTTGCTCTCTTTCCATGTCAGAAGCTGTCAAGTAGAACAAGCTCTGCTCTGCGAGAACCATACACACAGCTCTCACTGTGTTTGCTTCTGTTCATTGGTTTGCACTGTGCACGGCCCAAGTGATTTTTTCACTTTTTCAAGCAAGAAAACATGCTCCTGCAGCATTTCTCTGCTTCTCTCAGTGATTTCTGAGATTCTGATGCTGGGGCGTCTGTTTTCCATGTTTGCAGCAAGCACAGCATGTGGGTTCCTGTCTGCTTGCTCTCTTTCCATGTTAGAAGCTGTCAAGTCGAACAAGCTCTGCTCTGCGAGAACCATGCACACAGCTCTCACTGTGTATGCTTCTGTTCATCTGTTTGCACTGCGCACAGCCCATTTGTGTTTTTCGTTGGTCCTAGCAAGAAAACATGCTCCTGCAGCATTTCTCTACTTCTCTCTGTGATTTCTTAGATTCTGATGCTAGGGTGTCTGTTTTCCATGTTTGCAGCAAGCAGAGCATGTGGGCTGCTGTCTGCTTGCTGTGTTTCCATGTTAGAAGCTGTCAAGGTGAACAAGCTCTGCTTTGCGAGAACCATACACACAGCTCTCACTGTGTATGCTTCTGTTCATTGGTTGGCGCTGTGCACGGCCCAAGTGAGTTTTTCACTTTTTCAAGCAAGAAAACATGCTCCTGCAGCATTTCTCTGTATCTCTCAGTGATTTCCGAGATTCTGATGCTGGGGCGTCTGTTTTCCACGTTTGCAGCAAGCAGAGCATGTGGATTCCTGTCTGCTTGCTCTGTTTCCATGTTAGAAGCTGTCAAGTCGAACAAGCTCTGCTGTGCGAGAACCATGCACACAGCTCTCACTGTGTATGCTTCTGTTCATCTGTTTGCACTGCGCACAGCCCATTTGTGTTTTTCGTTGGTCCTACCAAGAAAACATGCTCCTGCAGCATTTCTCTACTTCTCTCTGTGATTTCTGAGATTCTGATGCTAGGGTGTCTGTTTTCCATGTTTATAACAAGCAGAGCATGTGGGCTGCTGTCTGCTTGCTCTCTTTCCATGTTAGAAGCTGGCAAGCTGAACAAGCTCTGCTTTGCGAGAACAGTGCACACTGCTCTCGCTGTGTATGCTTCTTTCCATCCGTCTGCACTGTGCATGGCCCATGTGAGTTTTTCATTTGTCCTAGGAAGCAAACATGCTCCTGCAGCATTTCTCTGCTTCTCTCAGTGATTTCTGAGATTCTGATGCTAGGGTGTCTGTTTTCCATGTTTGCAGCAAGCAGAGCATGTGGGCTGCTGTCTGCTTGCTGTGTTTCCATGTTAGAAGCTGTCAAGGTGAACAAGCTCTGCTTCGCGAGAACAGTGTACACTGCTCTCGCTATGTATGCTTCTGTTCATCTGTTTGCACTGTGCACAGCCCAAGTAAGTTTTTCACTTTTTCAAGCAAGCAAGCATGGTCCTGCAGCATTTCTCTGCTTCGCTCAGTGATTTCTGAGATTCTGATACTAGGGTGTCTGTTTTCCATCTTTGCAACACGCAGAGAATGTAGGCTGAGGTCTGCTTGCTGTGTTTCCATGTTAGAAGCTGTCAAGGTGAACAAGCTCTGCTTTGCGAGAACCATACACACAGCTCTCACTATGTATGCTTCTGTTCATTGGTTGGCGCTGTGCACGGCCCAAGTGAGTTTTTCACTTTTTCAAGCAAGAAAACATGCTCCTGCAGCATTTCTCTGCTGCTCTCAGTGATTTCTGAGATTCTGATGCTGGGGTGTCTGTTTTCCATGTTTGCAGCAAGCACAGCATGTGGGTTCCTGCCTGCTTGCTCTCTTTCCATGTTAGAAGCTGTCAAGTTGAACAAGCTCTGCTATGCGAGAACCATGCACACAGCTCTCACTGTGTTTGCTTCTGTTCATCTGTTTACACTGTGCACAGCCATTGGTGTTTTTCATTTGTCCTAGGAAGCAAACATGCTCGTGCAGCGTTTCTCTGCTTCTCTCTGTTATTTCTGAGATTCTGATGCTGGGGCGTCTGTTTTCCATGTTTGCAGCAAGCACAGCATGTGCGTTCCTGTCTGCTTGCTCTCTTTCCATGTCAGAAGCTGTCAAGTAGAACAAGCTCTGCTCTGCGAGAACCATGCACACAGCTCTCACTGTGTTTGCTTCTGTTCATTGGTTTGCGCTGTGCACGGCCCAAGTGATTTTTTCACTTTTTCAAGCAAGAAAACATGCTCCTGCATCATTTCTCTACTTCTCTCTGTGATTTCTGAGATTCTGCTGCTGTGGTGTCTGTTTTCCACATTTGCAGCAAGCTGAGCATGTGGATTGCTGTCTGCTTCCTCTGTTTCCATGTTAGAAGCTGTCAAGTCGAACAAGCTCTGCTGTGCGAGAACCATGCACACAGCTCTCACTGTGTATGCTTCTGTTCATCTGTTTGCACTGCGCACAGCCCATTTGTGTTTTTCGTTGGTCCTACCAAGAAAACATGCTCCTGCAGCATTTCTCTACTTCTCTCTGTGATTTCTGAGATTCTGATGCTAGGGTGTCTGTTTTCCATGTTTATAACAAGCAGAGCATGTGGGCTGCTGTCTGCTTGCTCTCTTTCCATGTTAGAAGCTGGCAAGCTGAACAAGCTCTGCTTTGCGAGAACAGTGCACACTGCTCTCGCTGTGTATGCTTCTTTCCATCCGTCTGCACTGTGCATGGCCCATGTGAGTTTTTCATTTGTCCTAGGAAGCAAACATGCTCCTGCAGCATTTCTCTGCTTCTCTCAGTGATTTCTGAGATTCTGATGCTAGGGTGTCTGTTTTCCATGTTTGCAGCAAGCAGAGCATGTGGGCTGCAGTCTGCTTGCTGTGTTTCCATGTTAGAAGCTGTCAAGGTGAACAAGCTCTGCTTCGCGAGAACAGTGTACACTGCTCTCGCTATGTATGCTTCTGTTCATCTGTTTGCACTGTGCACAGCCCAAGTAAGTTTTTCACTTTTTCAAGCAAGCAAGCATGGTCCTGCAGCATTTCTCTGCTTCGCTCAGTGATTTCTGAGATTCTGATACTAGGGTGTCTGTTTTCCATCTTTGCAACACGCAGAGAATGTAGGCTGAGGTCTGCTTGCTGTGTTTCCATGTTAGAAGCTGTCAAGGTGAACAAGCTCTGCTTTGCGAGAACCATACACACAGCTCTCACTGTGTATGCTTCTGTTCATTGGTTGGCGCTGTGCACGGCCCAAGTGAGTTTTTCACTTTTTCAAGCAAGAAAACATGCTCCTGCATCATTTCTCTACTTCTCTCTGTGATTTCTGAGATTCTGCTGCTGGGGTGTCTGTTTTCCACATTTGCAGCAAGCAGAGCATGTGGATTGCTGTCTGCTTCCTCTGTTTCCATGTTAGAAGCTGTCAAGTCGAACAAGCTCTGCTGTGCGAGAACCATGCACACAGCTCTCACTGTGTATGCTTCTGTTCATCTGTTTGCACTGCGCACAGCCCATTTGTGTTTTTCGTTGGTCCTACCAAGAAAACATGCTCCTGCAGCATTTCTCTACTTCTCTCTGTGATTTCTGAGATTCTGATGCTAGGGTGTCTGTTTTCCATGTTTATAACAAGCAGAGCATGTGGGCTGCTGTCTGCTTGCTCTCTTTCCATGTTAGAAGCTGGCAAGCTGAACAAGCTCTGCTTTGCGAGAACAGTGCACACTGCTCTCGCTGTGTATGCTTCTTTCCATCCGTTTGCACTGTGCATGGCCCATGTGAGTTTTTCATTTGTCCTAGGAAGCAAACATGCTCGTGCAGCATTTCTCTGCTTCGCTCAGTGATTTCTGAGATTCTGATGCTGGGGCGTCTGTTTTCCATGTTTGCAGCAAGCACAGCATGTGGGTTCCTTTCTGCTTGCTCTCTTTCCATGTTAGAAGCTGTCAAGGTGAACAAGCTCCGCTCTGCGAGAACCATGCACACAGCTCTCACTGTGTATGCTTCTGTTCTTCTGTTTGCACTGCACACAGCCCATTTGTGTTTTTCGTTGGTCCTAGCAAGAAAACATGCTCCTGCATCATTTCTCTACTTCTCTCTGTGATTTCTTAGATTCGGATGCTAGGGTGTCTGTTTTCCATGTTTATAACAAGCAGAGCATGTGGGCTGCTGTCTGCTTGCTCTCTTTCCATGTTAGAAGCTGGCAAGCTGAACAAGCTCTGCTGTGCGAGAACCATACACACGGCTCTCACTGTGTATGCTTCTTTTCATCCGTTTGCACTGTGCATGGCCCATGTGAGTTTTTCATTTGTCCTAGGAAGCAAACATGCTCCTGCAGCATTTCTCTAGTTCTCTCAGTGATTTCTGAGATTCTGATGCTAGGGTGTCTGTTTTCCATGTTTGCAGCAAGCAGAGCATGTGGGCTGCTGTCTGCTTGCTGTGTTTCCATGTTAGAAGCTGTCAAGGTGAACAAGCTCTGCTTCGCGAGAACAGTGTACACTGCTCTCGCTATGTATGCTTCTGTTCATCTGTTTGCACTGTGCACAGCCCAAGTAAGTTTTTCACTTTTTCAAGCAAGCAAGCATGGTCCTGCAGCATTTCTCTGCTTCGCTCAGTTATTTCTGAGATTCTGATACTAGGGTGTCTGTTTTCCATCTTTGCAACACGCAGAGAATGTAGGCTGAGGTCTGCTTGCTGTGTTTCCATGTTAGAAGCTGTCAAGGTGAACAAGCTCTGCTTTGCGAGAACCATACACACAGCTCTCACTGTGTTTGCTTCTGTTCATTGGTTTGCGCTGTGCACGGGCCAAGTGAGTTTTTCACTTTTTCAAGCAAGAAAACATGCTCCCGCAGCATTTCTCTGCCTCTCTCTCACTGATTTCTGTGATTCTGATGCTGGGGTGTCTGTTTCCCATGTTTGCAGCAAGCAGAGCATGTGGATTGCTGTCTGCTTGCTCTGTTTCCATGTTAGAAGCTGTCAAGTCGAACAAGCTCTGCTCTGCGAGAGCAACAGTGCACACAGCTCTCACTGTGTATGCTTCTGTTCATCCGTTTGCACTGTGTACAGCCCAAGTAAGGTTTTCATTTGTCCTAGGAAGCAAACATGCTCGTGCAGCATTTCTCTGCTTCTCTCTGTGATTTCTGAGATTCTGATGCTGGGGCGTCTGTTTTCCATATTTGCAGCAAGCACAGCATGTGCGTTCCTGTCTGCTTGCTCTCTTTCCATGTCAGAAGCTGTCAAGTAGAACAAGCTCTGCTCTGCGAGAACCATACACACAGCTCTCACTGTGTTTGCTTCTGTTCATTGGTTTGCACTGTGCACGGCCCAAGTGATTTTTTCACTTTTTCAAGATAGAAAACATGCTCCTGCAGCATTTCTCTGCTTCTCTCAGTGATTTCTGAGATTCTGATGCTGGGGCGTCTGTTTTCCATGTTTGCAGCAAGCACAGCATGTGGGTTCCTGTCTGCTTGCTCTCTTTCCATGTTAGAAGCTGTCAAGTCGAACAAGCTCTGCTCTGCGAGAACCATGCACACAGCTCTCACTGTGTATGCTTCTGTTCATCTGTTTGCACTGCGCACAGCCCATTTGTGTTTTTCGTTGGTCCTAGCAAGAAAACATGCTCCTGCAGCATTTCTCTACTTCTCTCTGTGATTTCTTAGATTCTGATGCTAGGGTGTCTGTTTTCCATGTTTGCAGCAAGCAGAGCATGTGGGCTGCTGTCTGCTTGCTGTGTTTCCATGTTAGAAGCTGTCAAGGTGAACAAGCTCTGCTTTGCGAGAACCATACACACAGCTCTCACTGTGTATGCTTCTGTTCATTGGTTGGCGCTGTGCACGGCCCAAGTGAGTTTTTCACTTTTTCAAGCAAGAAAACATGCTCCTGCAGCATTTCTCTGTATCTCTCAGTGATTTTTGAGATTCTGATGCTGGGGCGTCTGTTTTCCACGTTTGCAGCAAGCAGAGCATGTGGATTCCTGTCTGCTTGCTCTGTTTACATGTTAGAAGCTGTCAAGTCGAACAAGCTCTGCTGTGCGAGAACCATGCACACAGCTCTCACTGTGTATGCTTCTGTTCATCTGTTTGCACTGCGCACAGCCCATTTGTGTTTTTCGTTGGTCCTACCAAGAAAACATGCTCCTGCAGCATTTCTCTACTTCTCTCTGTGATTTCTGAGATTCTGATGCTAGGGTGTCTGTTTTCCATGTTTATAACAAGCAGAGCATGTGGGCTGCTGTCTGCTTGCTCTCTTTCCATGTTAGAAGCTGGCAAGCTGAACAAGCTCTGCTTTGCGAGAACAGTGCACACTGCTCTCGCTGTGTATGCTTCTTTCCATCCGTCTGCACTGTGCATGGCCCATGTGAGTTTTTCATTTGTCCTAGGAAGCAAACATGCTCCTGCAGCATTTCTCTGCTTCTCTCAGTGATTTCTGAGATTCTGATGCTAGGGTGTCTGTTTTCCATGTTTGCAGCAAGCAGAGCATGTGGGCTGCTGTCTGCTTGCTGTGTTTCCATGTTAGAAGCTGTCAAGGTGAACAAGCTCTGCTTCGCGAGAACAGTGTACACTGCTCTCGCTATGTATGCTTCTGTTCATCTGTTTGCACTGTGCACAGCCCAAGTAAGTTTTTCACTTTTTCAAGCAAGCAAGCATGGTCCTGCAGCATTTCTCTGCTTCGCTCAGTGATTTCTGAGATTCTGATACTAGGGTGTCTGTTTTCCATCTTTGCAACACGCAGAGAATGTAGGCTGAGGTCTGCTTGCTGTGTTTCCATGTTAGAAGCTGTCAAGGTGAACAAGCTCTGCTTTGCGAGAACCATACACACAGCTCTCACTGTGTATGCTTCTGTTCATTGGTTGGCGCTGTGCACGGCCCAAGTGAGTTTTTCACTTTTTCAAGCAAGAAAACATGCTCCTGCAGCATTTCTCTGCTGCTCTCAGTGATTTCTGAGATTCTGATGCTGGGGCGTCTGTTTTCCATGTTTGCAGCAAGCACAGCATGTGGGTTCCTGCCTGCTTGCTCTCTTTCCATGTTAGAAGCTGTCAAGTTGAACAAGCTCTGCTATGCGAGAACCATGCACACAGCTCTCACTGTGTTTGCTTCTGTTCATCTGTTTGCACTGTGCACAGCCATTGGTGTTTTTCATTTGTCCTAGGAAGCAAACATGCTCGTGCAGCGTTTCTCTGCTTCTCTCTGTTATTTCTGAGATTCTGATGCTGGGGCGTCTGTTTTCCATGTTTGCAGCAAGCACAGCATGTGCGTTCCTGTCTGCTTGCTCTCTTTCCATGTCAGAAGCTGTCAAGTAGAACAAGCTCTGCTCTGCGAGAACCATGCACACAGCTCTCACTGTGTTTGCTTCTGTTCATTGGTTTGCGCTGTGCACGGCCCAAGTGATTTTTTCACTTTTTCAAGCAAGAAAACATGCTCCTGCATCATTTCTCTACTTCTCTCTGTGATTTCTGAGATTCTGCTGCTGGGGTGTCTGTTTTCCACATTTGCAGCAAGCAGAGGATGTGGATTGCTGTCTGCTTCCTCTGTTTCCATGTTAGAAGCTGTCAAGTCGAACAAGCTCTGCTGTGCGAGAACCATGCACACAGCTCTCACTGTGTATGCTTCTGTTCATCTGTTTGCACTGCGCACAGCCCATTTGTGTTTTTCGTTGGTCCTACCAAGAAAACATGCTCCTGCAGCATTTCTCTACTTCTCTCTGTGATTTCTGAGATTCTGATGCTAGGGTGTCTGTTTTCCATGTTTATAACAAGCAGAGCATGTGGGCTGCTGTCTGCTTGCTCTCTTTCCATGTTAGAAGCTGGCAAGCTGAACAAGCTCTGCTTTGCGAGAACAGTGCACACTGCTCTCGCTGTGTATGCTTCTTTCCATCCGTTTGCACTGTGCATGGCCCATGTGAGTTTTTCATTTGTCCTAGGAAGCAAACATGCTCGTGCAGCATTTCTCTGCTTCGCTCAGTGATTTCTGAGATTCTGATGCTGGGGCGTCTGTTTTCCATGTTTGCAGCAAGCACAGCATGTGGGTTCCTTTCTGCTTGCTCTCTTTCCATGTTAGAAGCTGTCAAGGTGAACAAGCTCCGCTCTGCGAGAACCATGCACACAGCTCTCACTGTGTATGCTTCTGTTCTTCTGTTTGCACTGCGCACAGCCCATTTGTGTTTTTCGTTGGTCCTAGCAAGAAAACATGCTCCTGCAGCATTTCTCTACTTCTCTCTGTGATTTCTGAGATTCGGATGCTAGGGTGTCTGTTTTCCATGTTTATAACAAGCAGAGCATGTGGGCTGCTGTCTGCTTGCTCTCTTTCCATGTTAGAAGCTGGCAAGCTGAACAAGCTCTGCTGTGCGAGAACCATACACACGGCTCTCACTGTGTATGCTTCTTTTCATCCGTTTGCACTGTGCATGGCCCATGTGAGTTTTTCATTTGTCCTAGGAAGCAAACATGCTCCTGCAGCATTTCTCTAGTTCTCTCAGTGATTTCTGAGATTCTGATGCTAGGGTGTCTGTTTTCCATGTTTGCAGCAAGCAGAGCATGTGGGCTGCTGTCTGCTTGCTGTGTTTCCATGTTAGAAGCTGTCAAGGTGAACAAGCTCTGCTTCGCGAGAACAGTGTACACTGCTCTCGCTATGTATGCTTCTGTTCATCTGTTTGCACTGTGCACAGCCCAAGTAAGTTTTTCACTTTTTCAAGCAAGCAAGCATGGTTCTGCAGCATTTCTCTGCTTCGCTCAGTGATTTCTGAGATTCTGATACTAGGGTGTCTGTTTTCCATCTTTGCAACACGCAGAGAATGTAGGCTGAGGTCTGCTTGCTGTGTTTCCATGTTAGAAGCTGTCAAGGTGAACAAGCTCTGCTATGCGAGAACCATGCACACAGCTCTCACTGTGTTTGCTTCTGTTCATCTGTTTGCACTGTGCACAGCCATTGGTGTTTTTCATTTGTCCTAGGAAGCAAACATGCTCGTGCAGCGTTTCTCTGCTTCTCTCTGTGATTTCTGAGATTCTGATGCTGGGGCGTCTGTTTTCCATGTTTGCAGCAAGCACAGCATGTGCGTTCCTGTCTGCTTGCTCTCTTTCCATGTCAGAAGCTGTCAAGTAGAACAAGCTCTGCTCTGCGAGAACCATGCACACAGCTCTCACTGTGTTTGCTTCTGTTCATTGGTTTGCGCTGTGCACGGCCCAAGTGATTTTTTCACTTTTTCAAGCAAGAAAACATGCTCCTGCAGCATTTCTCTACTTCTCTCTGTGATTTCTGAGATTCTGATCCTAGGGTGTCTGTTTTCCATCTTTGCAACACGCAGAGAATGTAGGCTGAGGTCTGCTTGCTGTGTTTCCATGTTAGAAGCTGTCAAGGTGAACAAGCTCTGCTTTGCGAGAACCATACACACAGCTCTCACTGTGTTTGCTTCTGTTCATTGGTTTGCGCTGTGCACGGGCCAAGTGAGTTTTTCACTTTTTCAAGCAAGAAAACATGCTCCCGCAGCATTTCTCTGCCTCTCTCTCACTGATTTCTGTGATTCTGATGCTGGGGTGTCTGTTTCCCATGTTTGCAGCAAGCAGAGCATGTGGATTGCTGTCTGCTTGCTCTGTTTCCATGTTAGAAGCTGTCAAGTCGAACAAGCTCTGCTCTGCGAGAGCAACAGTGCACACAGCTCTCACTGTGTATGCTTCTGTTCATCCGTTTGCACTGTGTACAGCCCAAGTAAGGTTTTCATTTGTCCTAGGAAGCAAACATGCTCGTGCAGCATTTCTCTGCTTCTCTCTGTGATTTCTGAGATTCTGATGCTGGGGCGTCTGTTTTCCATATTTGCAGCAAGCACAGCATGTGCGTTCCTGTCTGCTTGCTCTCTTTCCATGTCAGAAGCTGTCAAGTAGAACAAGCTCTGCTCTGCGAGAACCATACACACAGCTCTCACTGTGTTTGCTTCTGTTCATTGGTTTGCACTGTGCACGGCCCAAGTGATTTTTTCACTTTTTCAAGCAAGAAAACATGCTCCTGCAGCATTTCTCTGCTTCTCTCAGTGATTTCTGAGATTCTGATGCTGGGGCGTCTGTTTTCCATGTTTGCAGCAAGCACAGCATGTGGGTTCCTGTCTGCTTGCTCTCTTTCCATGTTAGAAGCTGTCAAGTCGAACAAGCTCTGCTCTGCGAGAACCATGCACACAGCTCTCACTGTGTATGCTTCTGTTCATCTGTTTGCACTGCGCACAGCCCATTTGTGTTTTTCGTTGGTCCTAGCAAGAAAACATGCTCCTGCAGCATTTCTCTACTTCTCTCTGTGATTTCTTAGATTCTGATGCTAGGGTGTCTGTTTTCCATGTTTGCAGCAAGCAGAGCATGTGGGCTGCTGTCTGCTTGCTGTGTTTCCATGTTAGAAGCTGTCAAGGTGAACAAGCTCTGCTTTGCGAGAACCATACACACAGCTCTCACTGTGTATGCTTCTGTTCATTGGTTGGCGCTGTGCACGGCCCAAGTGAGTTTTTCACTTTTTCAAGCAAGAAAACATGCTCCTGCAGCATTTCTCTGTATCTCTCAGTGATTTCTGAGATTCTGATGCTGGGGCGTCTGTTTTCCATGTTTGCAGCAAGCACAGCATGTGGGTTCCTGTCTGCTTGCTCTGTTTCCATGTTAGAAGCTGTCAAGTCGAACAAGCTCTGCTGTGCGAGAACCATGCACACAGCTCTCACTGTGTATGCTTCTGTTCATCTGTTTGCACTGCGCACAGCCCATTTGTGTTTTTCGTTGGTCCTACCAAGAAAACATGCTCCTGCAGCATTTCTCTACTTCTCTCTGTGATTTCTGAGATTCTGATGCTAGGGTGTCTGTTTTCCATGTTTATAACAAGCAGAGCATGTGGGCTGCTGTCTGCGAGCTCTCTTTCCATGTCAGAAGCTGTCAAGTAGAACAAGCTCTGCTCTGCGAGAACCATGCACACAGCTCTCACTGTGTTTGCTTCTGTTCATTGGTTTGCGCTGTGCACGGCCCAACTGATTTTTTCACTTTTTCAAGCAAGAAAACATGCTCCTGCAGCATTTCTCTACTTCTCTCTGTGATTTCTGAGATTCTGATGCTGGGGTGTCTGTTTTCCACATTTGCAGCAAGCAGAGCATGTGGATTGCTGTCTGCTTGCTCTGTTTCCATGTTAGAAGCTGTCAAGTCGAACAAGCTCTGCTGTGCGAGAACCATGCACACAGCTCTCACTGTGTATGCTTCTGTTCATCTGTTTGCACTGCGCACAGCCCATTTGTGTTTTTCGTTGGTCCTACCAAGAAAACATGCTCCTGCAGCATTTCTCTACTTCTCTCTGTGATTTCTGAGATTCTGATGCTAGGGTGTCTGTTTTCCATGTTTATAACAAGCAGAGCATGTGGGCTGCTGTCTGCTTGCTCTCTTTCCATGTTAGAAGCTGGCAAGCTGAACAAGCTCTGCTTTGCGAGAACAGTGCACACAGCTCTCACTGTGTATGCTTCTTTCCATCCGTCTGCACTGTGCATGGCCCATGTGAGTTTTTCATTTGTCCTAGGAAGCAAACATGCTCCTGCAGCATTTCTCTGCTTCTCTCAGTGATTTCTGAGATTCTGATGCTAGGGTGTCTGTTTTCCATGTTTGCAGCAAGCAGAGCATGTGGGCTGCTGTCTGCTTGCTGTGTTTCCATGTTAGAAGCTGGCAAGCTGAACAAGCTCTGCTGTGCGAGAACCATACACACGGCTCTCACTGTGTATGCTTCTTTTCATCCGTTTGCACTGTGCATGGCCCATGTGAGTTTTTCATTTGTCCTAGGAAGCAAACATGCTCCTGCAGCATTTCTCTAGTTCTCTCAGTGATTTCTGAGATTCTGATGCTAGGGTGTCTGTTTTCCATGTTTGCAGCAAGCAGAGCATGTGGGCTGCTGTCTGCTTGCTGTGTTTCCATGTTAGAAGCTGTCAAGGTGAACAAGCTCTGCTTCGCGAGAACAGTGTACACTGCTCTCGCTATGTATGCTTCTGTTCATCTGTTTGCACTGTGCACAGCCCAAGTAAGTTTTTCACTTTTTCAAGCAAGCAAGCATGGTCCTGCAGCATTTCTCTGCTTCGCTCAGTGATTTCTGAGATTCTGATACTAGGGTGTCTGTTTTCCATCTTTGCAACACGCAGAGAATGTAGGCTGAGGTCTGCTTGCTGTGTTTCCATGTTAGAAGCTGTCAAGGTGAACAAGCTCTGCTTTGCGAGAACCATACACACAGCTCTCACTGTGTATGCTTCTGTTCATTGGTTGGCGCTGTGCACGGCCCACGTGAGTTTTTCACTTTTTCAAGCAAGAAAACATGCTCCTGCAGCATTTCTCTGCTGCTCTCAGTGATTTCTGAGATTCTGATGCTGGGGCGTCTGTTTTCCATGTTTGCAGCAAGCACAGCATGTGGGTTCCTGCCTGCTTGCTCTCTTTCCATGTTAGAAGCTGTCAAGTTGAACAAGCTCTGCTATGCGAGAACCATGCACACAGCTCTCACTGTGTTTGCTTCTGTTCATCTGTTTGCACTGTGCACAGCCATTGGTGTTTTTCATTTGTCCTAGGAAGCAAACATGCTCGTGCAGCGTTTCTCTGCTTCTCTCTGTTATTTCTGAGATTCTGATGCTGGGGCGTCTGTTTTCCATGTTTGCAGCAAGCACAGCATGTGCGTTCCTGTCTGCTTGCTCTCTTTCCATGTCAGAAGCTGTCAAGTAGAACAAGCTCTGCTCTGCGAGAACCATGCACACAGCTCTCACTGTGTTTGCTTCTGTTCATTGGTTTGCGCTGTGCACGGCCCAAGTGATTTTTTCACTTTTTCAAGCAAGAAAACATGCTCCTGCATCATTTCTCTACTTCTCTCTGTGATTTCTGAGATTCTGCTGCTGGGGTGTCTGTTTTCCACATTTGCAGCAAGCAGAGCATGTGGATTGCTGTCTGCTTCCTCTGTTTCCATGTTAGAAGCTGTCAAGTCGAACAAGCTCTGCTGTGCGAGAACCATGCACACAGCTCTCACTGTGTATGCTTCTGTTCATCTGTTTGCACTGCGCACAGCCCATTTGTGTTTTTCGTTGGTCCTACCAAGAAAACATGCTCCTGCAGCATTTCTCTACTTCTCTCTGTGATTTCTGAGATTCTGATGCTAGGGTGTCTGTTTTCCATGTTTATAACAAGCAGAGCATGTGGGCTGCTGTCTGCTTGCTCTCTTTCCATGTTAGAAGCTGGCAAGCTGAACAAGCTCTGCTTCGCGAGAACAGTGCACACTGCTCTCGCTGTGTATGCTTCTTTCCATCCGTTTGCACTGTGCATGGCCCATGTGAGTTTTTCATTTGTCCTAGGAAGCAAACATGCTCGTGCAGCATTTCTCTGCTTCGCTCAGTGATTTCTGAGATTCTGATGCTGGGGCGTCTGTTTTCCATGTTTGCAGCAAGCACAGCATGTGGGTTCCTTTCTGCTTGCTCTCTTTCCATGTTAGAAGCTGTCAAGGTGAACAAGCTCCGCTCTGCGAGAACCATGCACACAGCTCTCACTGTGTATGCTTCTGTTCTTCTGTTTGCACTGCGCACAGCCCATTTGTGTTTTTCGTTGGTCCTAGCAAGAAAACATGCTCCTGCAGCATTTCTCTACTTCTCTCTGTGATTTCTGAGATTCGGATGCTAGGGTGTCTGTTTTCCATGTTTATAACAAGCAGAGCATGTGGGCTGCTGTCTGCTTGCTCTCTTTCCATGTTAGAAGCTGGCAAGCTGAACAAGCTCTGCTGTGCGAGAACCATACACACGGCTCTCACTGTGTATGCTTCTTTTCATCCGTTTGCACTGTGCATGGCCCATGTGAGTTTTTCATTTGTCCTAGGAAGCAAACATGCTCCTGCAGCATTTCTCTAGTTCTCTCAGTGATTTCTGAGATTCTGATGCTAGGGTGTCTGTTTTCCATGTTTGCAGCAAGCAGAGCATGTGGGCTGCTGTCTGCTTGCTGTGTTTCCATGTTAGAAGCTGTCAAGGTGAACAAGCTCTGCTTCGCGAGAACAGTGTACACTGCTCTCGCTATGTATGCTTCTGTTCATCTGTTTGCACTGTGCACAGCCCAAGTAAGTTTTTCACTTTTTCAAGCAAGCAAGCATGGTCCTGCAGCATTTCTCTGCTTCGCTCAGTGATTTCTGAGATTCTGATACTAGGGTGTCTGTTTTCCATCTTTGCAACACGCAGAGAATGTAGGCTGAGGTCTGCTTGCTGTGTTTCCATGTTAGAAGCTGTCAAGGTGAACAAGCTCTGCTATGCGAGAACCATGCACACAGCTCTCACTGTGTTTGCTTCTGTTCATCTGTTTGCACTGTGCACAGCCATTGGTGTTTTTCATTTGTCCTAGGAAGCAAACATGCTCCTGCAGCGTTTCTCTGCTTCTCTCTGTGATTTCTGAGATTCTGATGCTGGGGCGTCTGTTTTCCATGTTTGCAGCAAGCACAGCATGTGCGTTCCTGTCTGCTTGCTCTCTTTCCATGTCAGAAGCTGTCAAGTAGAACAAGCTCTGCTCTGCGAGAACCATGCACACAGCTCTCACTGTGTTTGCTTCTGTTCATTGGTTTGCGCTGTGCACGGCCCAAGTGATTTTTTCACTTTTTCAAGCAAGAAAACATGCTCCTGCAGCATTTCTCTACTTCTCTCTGTGATTTCTGAGATTCTGATGCTAGGGTGTCTGTTTTCCATCTTTGCAACACGCAGAGAATGTAGGCTGAGGTCTGCTTGCTGTGTTTCCATGTTAGAAGCTGTCAAGGTGAACAAGCTCTGCTTTGCGAGAACCATACACACAGCTCTCACTGTGTTTGCTTCTGTTCATTGGTTTGCGCTGTGCACGGGCCAAGTGAGTTTTTCACTTTTTCAAGCAAGAAAACATGCTCCCGCAGCATTTCTCTGCCTCTCTCTCACTGATTTCTGTGATTCTGATGCTGGGGTGTCTGTTTCCCATGTTTGCAGCAAGCAGAGCATGTGGATTGCTGTCTGCTTGCTCTGTTTCCATGTTAGAAGCTGTCAAGTCGAACAAGCTCTGCTCTGCGAGAGCAACAGTGCACACAGCTCTCACTGTGTATGCTTCTGTTCATCCGTTTGCACTGTGTACAGCCCAAGTAAGGTTTTCATTTGTCCTAGGAAGCAAACATGCTCGTGCAGCATTTCTCTGCTTCTCTCTGTGATTTCTGAGATTCTGATGCTGGGGCGTCTGTTTTCCATATTTGCAGCAAGCACAGCATGTGCGTTCCTGTCTGCTTGCTCTCTTTCCATGTCAGAAGCTGTCAAGTAGAACAAGCTCTGCTCTGCGAGAACCATACACACAGCTCTCACTGTGTTTGCTTCTGTTCATTGGTTTGCACTGTGCACGGCCCAAGTGATTTTTTCACTTTTTCAAGCAAGAAAACATGCTCCTGCAGCATTTCTCTGCTTCTCTCTGTTATTTCTGAGATTCTGATGCTGGGGCGTCTGTTTTCCATGTTTGCAGCAAGCACAGCATGTGGGTTCCTGTCTGCTTGCTCTCTTTCCATGTTAGAAGCTGTCAAGTCGAACAAGCTCTGCTCTGCGAGAACCATGCACACAGCTCTCACTGTGTATGCTTCTGTTCATCTGTTTGCACTGCGCACAGCCCATTTGTGTTTTTCGTTGGTCCTAGCAAGAAAACATGCTGCTGCAGCATTTCTCTACTTCTCTCTGTGATTTCTTAGATTCTGATGCTAGGGTGTCTGTTTTCCATGTTTGCAGCAAGCAGAGCATGTGGGCTGCTGTCTGCTTGCTGTGTTTCCATGTTAGAAGCTGTCAAGGTGAACAAGCTCTGCTTTGCGAGAACCATACACACAGCTCTCACTGTGTATGCTTCTGTTCATTGGTTGGCGCTGTGCACGGCCCAAGTGAATTTTTCACTTTTTCAAGCAAGAAAACATGCTCCTGCAGCATTTCTCTGTATCTCTCAGTGATTTCTGAGATTCTGATGCTGGGGCGTCTGTTTTCCATGTTTGCAGCAAGCACAGCATGTGGGTTCCTGTCTGCTTGCTCTGTTTCCATGTTAGAAGCTGTCAAGTCGAACAAGCTCTGCTGTGCGAGAACCATGCACACAGCTCTCACTGTGTATGCTTCTGTTCATCTGTTTGCACTGCGCACAGCCCATTTGTGTTTTTCGTTGGTCCTAGCAAGAAAACATGCTCCTGCAGCATTTCTCTACTTCTCTCTGTGATTTCTGAGATTCTGATGCTAGGGTGTCTGTTTTCCATGTTTATAACAAGCAGAGCATGTGGGCTGCTGTCTGCTTGCTCTCTTTCCATGTCAGAAGCTGTCAAGTAGAACAAGCTCTGCTCTGCGAGAACCATGCACACAGCTCTCACTGTGTTTGCTTCTGTTCATTGGTTTGCGCTGTGCACGGCCCAACTGATTTTTTCACTTTTTCAAGCAAGAAAACATGCTCCTGCAGCATTTCTCTACTTCTCTCTGTGATTTCTGAGATTCTGATGCTGGGGTGTCTGTTTTCCACATTTGCAGCAAGCAGAGCATGTGGATTGCTGTCTGCTTGCTCTGTTTCCATGTTAGAAGCTGTCAAGGTGAACAAGCTCTGCTTCGCGAGAACCATGCACACAGCTCTCACTGTGTATGCTTCTGTTCATCTGTTTGCACTGCGCACAGCCCATTTGTGTTTTTCGTTGGTCCTACCAAGAAAACATGCTCCTGCAGCATTTCTCTACTTCTCTCTGTGATTTCTGAGATTCTGATGCTAGGGTGTCTGTTTTCCATGTTTATAACAAGCAGAGCATGTGGGCTGCTGTCTGCTTGCTCTCTTTCCATGTTAGAAGCTGGCAAGCTGAACAAGCTCTGCTTTGCGAGAACAGTGCACACTGCTCTCGCTGTGTATGCTTCTTTCCATCCGTCTGCACTGTGCATGGCCCATGTGAGTTTTTCATTTGTCCTAGGAAGCAAACATGCTCCTGCAGCATTTCTCTGCTTCTCTCAGTGATTTCTGAGATTCTGATGCTAGGGTGTCTGTTTTCCATGTTTGCAGCAAGCAGAGCATGTGGGCTGCTGTCTGCTTGCTGTGTTTCCATGTTAGAAGCTGTCAAGGTGAACAAGCTCTGCTTCGCGAGAACAGTGTACACTGCTCTCGCTATGTATGCTTCTGTTCATCTGTTTGCACTGTGCACAGCCCAAGTAAGTTTTTCACTTTTTCAAGCAAGCAAGCATGGTCCTGCAGCATTTCTCTGCTTCGCTCAGTGATTTCTGAGATTCTGATACTAGGGTGTCTGTTTTCCATCTTTGCAACACGCAGAGAATGTAGGCTGAGGTCTGCTTGCTGTGTTTCCATGTTAGAAGCTGTCAAGGTGAACAAGCTCTGCTTTGCGAGAACCATACACACAGCTCTCACTGTGTATGCTTCTGTTCATTGGTTGGCGCTGTGCACGGCCCAAGTGAGTTTTTCACTTTTTCAAGCAAGAAAACATGCTCCTGCAGCATTTCTCTGCTGCTCTCAGTGATTTCTGAGATTCTGATGCTGGGGCGTCTGTTTTCCATGTTTGCAGCAAGCACAGCATGTGGGTTCCTGCCTGCTTGCTCTCTTTCCATGTTAGAAGCTGTCAAGTTGAACAAGCTCTGCTATGCGAGAACCATGCACACAGCTCTCACTGTGTTTGCTTCTGTTCATCTGTTTGCACTGTGCACAGCCATTGGTGTTTTTCATTTGTCCTAGGAAGCAAACATGCTCGTGCAGCGTTTCTCTGCTTCTCTCTGTGATTTCTGAGATTCTGATGCTGGGGCGTCTGTTTTCCATGTTTGCAGCAAGCACAGCATGTGCGTTCCTGTCTGCTTGCTCTCTTTCCATGTCAGAAGCTGTCAAGTAGAACAAGCTCTGCTCTGCGAGAACCATGCACACAGCTCTCACTGTGTTTGCTTCTGTTCATTGGTTTGCGCTGTGCACGGCCCAAGTGATTTTTTCACTTTTTCAAGCAAGAAAACATGCTCCTGCATCATTTCTCTACTTCTCTCTGTGATTTCTGAGATTCTGCTGCTGGGGTGTCTGTTTTCCACATTTGCAGCAAGCAGAGCATGTGGATTGCTGTCTGCTTCCTCTGTTTCCATGTTAGAAGCTGTCAAGTCGAACAAGCTCTGCTGTGCGAGAACCATGCACACAGCTCTCACTGTGTATGCTTCTGTTCATCTGTTTGCACTGCGCACAGCCCATTTGTGTTTTTCGTTGGTCCTACCAAGAAAACATGCTCCTGCAGCATTTCTCTACTTCTCTCTGTGATTTCTGAGATTCTGATGCTAGGGTGTCTGTTTTCCATGTTTATAACAAGCAGAGCATGTGGGCTGCTGTCTGCTTGCTCTCTTTCCATGTTAGAAGCTGGCAAGCTGAACAAGCTCTGCTTCGCGAGAACAGTGCACACTGCTCTCGCTGTGTATGCTTCTTTCCATCCGTTTGCACTGTGCATGGCCCATGTGAGTTTTTCATTTGTCCTAGGAAGCAAACATGCTCGTGCAGCATTTCTCTGCTTCGCTCAGTGATTTCTGAGATTCTGATGCTGGGGCGTCTGTTTTCCATGTTTGCAGCAAGCACAGCATGTGGGTTCCTTTCTGCTTGCTCTCTTTCCATGTTAGAAGCTGTCAAGGTGAACAAGCTCCGCTCTGCGAGAACCATGCACACAGCTCTCACTGTGTATGCTTCTGTTCTTCTGTTTGCACTGCGCACAGCCCATTTGTGTTTTTCGTTGGTCCTAGCAAGAAAACATGCTCCTGCAGCATTTCTCTACTTCTCTCTGTGATTTCTGAGATTCGGATGCTAGGGTGTCTGTTTTCCATGTTTATAACAAGCAGAGCATGTGGGCTGCTGTCTGCTTGCTCTCTTTCCATGTTAGAAGCTGGCAAGCTGAACAAGCTCTGCTGTGCGAGAACCATACACACGGCTCTCACTGTGTATGCTTCTTTTCATCCGTTTGCACTGTGCATGGCCCATGTGAGTTTTTCATTTGTCCTAGGAAGCAAACATGCTCCTGCAGCATTTCTCTAGTTCTCTCAGTGATTTCTGAGATTCTGATGCTAGGGTGTCTGTTTTCCATGTTTGCAGCAAGCAGAGCATGTGGGCTGCTGTCTGCTTGCTGTGTTTCCATGTTAGAAGCTGTCAAGGTGAACAAGCTCTGCTTCGCGAGAACAGTGTACACTGCTCTCGCTATGTATGCTTCTGTTCATCTGTTTGCACTGTGCACAGCCCAAGTAAGTTTTTCACTTTTTCAAGCAAGCAAGCATGGTCCTGCAGCATTTCTCTGCTTCGCTCAGTGATTTCTGAGATTCTGATACTAGGGTGTCTGTTTTCCATCTTTGCAACATGCAGAGAATGTAGGCTGAGGTCTGCTTGCTGTGTTTCCATGTTAGAAGCTGTCAAGGTGAACAAGCTCTGCTATGCGAGAACCATGCACACAGCTCTCACTGTGTTTGCTTCTGTTCATCTGTTTGCACTGTGCACAGCCATTGGTGTTTTTCATTTGTCCTAGGAAGCAAACATGCTCGTGCAGCGTTTCTCTGCTTCTCTCTGTGATTTCTGGGATTCTGATGCTGGGGCGTCTGTTTTCCATGTTTGCAGCAAGCACAGCATGTGCGTTCCTGTCTGCTTGCTCTCTTTCCATGTCAGAAGCTGTCAAGTAGAACAAGCTCTGCTCTGCGAGAACCATGCACACAGCTCTCACTGTGTTTGCTTCTGTTCATTGGCTTGCGCTGTGCACGGCCCAAGTGATTTTTTCACTTTTTCAAGCAAGAAAACATGCTCCTGCAGCATTTCTCTACTTCTCTCTGTGATTTCTGAGATTCTGATCCTAGGGTGTCTGTTTTCCATCTTTGCAACACGCAGAGAATGTAGGCTGAGGTCTGCTTGCTGTGTTTCCATGTTAGAAGCTGTCAAGGTGAACAAGCTCTGCTTTGCGAGAACCATACACACAGCTCTCACTGTGTTTGCTTCTGTTCATTGGTTTGCGCTGTGCACGGGCCAAGTGAGTTTTTCATTTTTCAAGCAAGAAAACATGCTCCTGCAGCATTTCTCTACTTCTCTCTGTGATTTCTGAGATTCTGATGCTGGGGTGTCTGTTTCCCATGTTTGCAGCAAGCAGAGCATGTGGATTGCTGTCTGCTTGCTCTGTTTCCATGTTAGAAGCTGTCAAGTCGAACAAGCTCTGCTCTGCGAGAGCAACAGTGCACACAGCTCTCACTGTGTATGCTTCTGTTCATCCGTTTGCACTGTGTACAGCCCAAGTAAGGTTTTCATTTGTCCTAGCAAGAAAATATGCTCCTGCAGCATTTCTCTGCTTCTCTCAGTGATTTCTGAGATTCTGATGCTGGGGTGTCTGTTCTCCACGTTTGCAGCAAGCAGAGCATGTGGATTGCTGTCTGCTTCCTCTGTTTCCATGTTAGAAGCTGTCAAGTCGAACAAGCTCTGCTATGCGAGAACCATGCACACTGCTCTCACTGTGTTTGCTTCTTTTCATCTGTTTGCACTGTGCACAGCCATTGGTGTTTTTCATTTGTCCTAGCAAGCAAACATGCTCGTGCAGCGTTTCTCTGCTTCGCTCAGTGATTTCTGAGATTCTGATGCTGGGGCGTCTGTTTTCCATGTTTGCAGCAAGCACAGCATGTGGGTTCCTTTCTGCTTGCTCTCTTTCCATGTTAGAAGCTGTCAAGTCGAACAAGCTATGCTATGCGAGAACCATGCACACTGCTCTCACTGTGTTTGCTTCCTTTCATGTGTTTGCACTGTGCACAGCCATTGGTGTTTTTCATTTGTCCTAGGAAGCAAACATGCTCCTGCAGCATTTCTCTGCTTCTCTCAGTGATTTCTGAGATTCTGATGCTAGGGTGTCTGTTTTCCATGTTTGCAGCAAGCAGAGCATGTGGGCTGCTGTCTGCTTGCTGTGTTTCCATGTTAGAAGCTGTCAAGGTGAACAAGCTCTGCTTCGCGAGAACAGTGTACACTGCTCTCGCTATGTATGCTTCTGTTCATCTGTTTGCACTGTGCACAGCCCAAGTAAGTTTTTCACTTTTTCAAGCAAGCAAGCATGGTCCTGCAGCATTTCTCTGCTTCGCTCAGTGATTTCTGAGATTCTGATACTAGGGTGTCTGTTTTCCATCTTTGCAACACGCAGAGAATGTAGGTTGAGGTCTGCTTGCTGTGTTTCCATGTTAGAAGCTGTCAAGGTGAACAAGCTCTGCTTTGCGAGAACCATACACACAGCTCTCACTGTGTATGCTTCTGTTCATTGGTTGGCGCTGTGCACGGCCCAAGTGAGTTTTTCACTTTTTCAAGCAAGAAAACATGCTCCTGCAGCATTTCTCTGCTTCTCTCTGTGATTTCTGAGATTCTGATGCTGGGGCGTCTGTTTTCCATGTTTATAACAAGCAGAGCATGTGGGCTGCTGTCTGCTTTCTCTCTTTCCATGTCAGAAGCTGTCAAGTAGAACAAGCTCTGCTCTGCGAGAACCATGCACACAGCTCTCACTGTGTTTGCTTCTGTTCATTGGTTTGCGCTGTGCACGGCCCAACTGATTTTTTCACTTTTTCAAGCAAGAAAACATGCTCCTGCAGCATTTCTCTACTTCTCTCTGTGATTTCTGAGATTCTGCTGTTGGGCTGTCTGTTTTCCACATTTGCAGCAAGCAGAGCATGTGGATTGCTGTCTGCTTCCTCTGTTTCCATGTTAGAAGCTGTCAAGTCGAACAAGCTCTGCTGTGCGAGAACCATGCACACAGCTCTCACTGTGTATGCTTCTGTTCATCTGTTTGCACTGCGCACAGCCCATTTGTGTTTTTCGTTGGTCCTACCAAGAAAACATGCTCCTGCAGCATTTCTCTACTTCTCTCTGTGATTTCTGAGATTCTGATGCTAGGGTGTCTGTTTTCCATGTTTATAACAAGCAGAGCATGTGGGCTGCTGTCTGCTTGCTCTCTTTCCATGTTAGAAGCTGGCAAGCTGAACAAGCTCTGCTTTGCGAGAACAGTGCACACTGCTCTCGCTGTGTATGCTTCTTTCCATCCGTTTGCACTGTGCATGGCCCATGTGAGTTTTTCATTTGTCCTAGGAAGCAAACATGCTCGTGCAGCGTTTCTCTGCTTCGCTCAGTGATTTCTGAGATTCTGATGCTGGGGCGTCTGTTTTCCATGTTTGCAGCAAGCACAGCATGTGGGTTCCTTTCTGCTTGCTCTCTTTCCATGTTAGAAGCTGTCAAGGTGAACAAGCTCCGCTCTGCGAGAACCATGCACACAGCTCTCACTGTGTATGCTTCTGTTCTTCTGTTTGCACTGCGCACAGCCCATTTGTGTTTTTCGTTGGTCCTAGCAAGAAAACATGCTCCTGCAGCATTTCTCTACTTCTCTCTGAGATTTCTGAGATTCGGATGCTAGGGTGTCTGTTTTCCATGTTTATAACAAGCAGAGCATGTGGGCTGCTGTCTGCTTGCTCTCTTTCCATGTTAGAAGCTGGCAAGCTGAACAAGCTCTGCTCTGCGAGAACCATACACACGGCTCTCACTGTGTATGCTTCTTTTCATCCGTTTGCACTGTGCATGGCCCATGTGAGTTTTTCATTTGTCCTAGGAAGCAAACATGCTCCTGCAGCATTTCTCTACTTCTCTCAGTGATTTCTGAGCTTCTGATGCTAGGGTGTCTGTTTTCCATGTTTGCAGCAAGCAGAGCATGTGGGCTGCTGTCTGCTTGCTGTGTTTCCATGTTAGAAGCTGTCAAGGTGAACAAGCTCTGCTTCGCGAGAACAGTGTACACTGCTCTCGCTATGTATGCTTCTGTTCATCTGTTTGCACTGTGCACAGCCCAAGTAAGTTTTTCACTTTTTCAAGACAGCAAGCATGGTCCTGCAGCATTTCTCTGCTTCGCTCAGTGATTTCTGAGATTCTGATACTAGGGTGTCTGTTTTCCATCTTTGCAACACGCAGAGAATGTAGGCTGAGGTCTGCTTGCTGTGTTTCCATGTTAGAAGCTGTCAAGTTGAACAAGCTCTGCTATGCGAGAACCATGCACACAGCTCTCACTGTGTTTGCTTCTGTTCATCTGTTTGCACTGTGCACAGCCATTGGTGTTTTTCATTTGTCCTAGGAAGCAAACATGCTCGTGCAGCGTTTCTCTGCTTCTCTCTGTGATTTCTGAGATTCTGATGCTGGGGCGTCTGTTTTCCATGTTTGCAGCAAGCACAGCATGTGCGTTCCTGTCTGCTTGCTCTTTTTCCATGTTAGAAGCTGTCAAGTAGAACAATCTCAGCTCTGCGAGAACCATGCACACGGCTCTCACTGTGTTTGCTTCTGTTCATTGGTTTGCGCTGTGCACGGCCCAAGTGATTTTTTCACTTTTTCAAGCAAGAAAACATGCTCCTGCAGCATTTCTCTACTTCTCTCTGTGATTTCTGAGATTCTGATCCTAGGGTGTCTGTTTTCCATCTTTGCAACACGCAGAGAATGTAGGCTGAGGTCTGCTTGCTGTGTTTCCATGTTAGAAGCTGTCAAGGTGAACAAGCTCTGCTTTGCGAGAACCATACACACAGCTCTCACTGTGTTTGCTTCTGTTCATTGGTTTGCGCTGTGCACGGGCCCAGTGATTTTTTCACTTTTTCAAGCAAGAAAACATGCTCCTGCAGCATTTCTCTACTTCTCTCTGTGATTTCTGAGATTCTGATGCTGGGGTGTCTGTTTCCCATGTTTGCAGCAAGCAGAGCATGTGGATTGCTGTCTGCTTGCTCTGTTTCCATGTTAGAAGCTGTCAAGTCGAACAAGCTCTGCTCTGCGAGAGCAACAGTGCACACAGCTCTCACTGTGTATGCTTCTGTTCATCCGTTTGCACTGTGTACAGCCCAAGTAAGGTTTTCATTTGTCCTAGCAAGAAAATATGCTCCTGCAGCATTTCTCTGCTTCTCTCAGTGATTTCTGAGATTCTGATGCTGGGGTGTCTGTTCTCCACGTTTGCAGCAAGCAGAGCATGTGGATTGCTGTCTGCTTCCTCTGTTTCCATGTTAGAAGCTGTCAAGTCGAACAAGCTCTGCTATGCGAGAACCATGCACACTGCTCTCACTGTGTTTGCTTCTTTTCATCTGTTTGCACTGTGCACAGCCATTGGTGTTTTTCATTTGTCCTAGCAAGCAAACTTGCTCGTGCAGCGTTTCTCTGCTTCGCTCAGTGATTTCTGAGATTCTGATGCTGGGGCGTCTGTTTTCCATGTTTGCAGCAAGCACAGCATGTGGGTTCCTTTCTGCTTGCTCTCTTTCCATGTTAGAAGCTGTCAAGTTGAACAAGCTCTGCTATGCGAGAACCATGCACACTGCTCTCACTGTGTTTGCTTCTTTTCATCTGTTTGCACTGTGCACAGCCATTGGTGTTTTTCATTTGTCCTAGCAAGCAAACATGCTCCTGCAGCATTTCTCTGCTTCTCTCAGTGATTTCTGAGATTCTGATGCTAGGGTGTCTGTTTTCCATGTTTGCAGCAAGCAGAGCATGTGGGCTGCTGTCTGCTTGCTGTGTTTCCATGTTAGAAGCTGTCAAGGTGAACAAGCTCTGCTTCGCGAGAACAGTGTACACTGCTCTCGCTATGTATGCTTCTGTTCATCTGTTTGCACTGTGCACAGCCATTGGTGATTTTCATTTGTCCTAGGAAGCAAAGATGCTCGTGCAGCGTTTCTCTGCTTCTCTCTGTTATTTCTGAGATTCTGATGCTGGGGCGTCTGTTTTCCATGTTTATAACAAGCAGAGCATGTGGGTTCCTCTCTGCTTGCTCTCTTTCCATGTTAGAAGCTGTCAAGTTGAACAAGCTCTGCTATGCGAGAACCATGCACACAGCTCTCACTGTGTTTGCTTCTGTTCATCTGTTTGCACTGTGCACAGCCATTGGTGTTTTTCATTTGTCCTAGGAAGCAAACATGCTCGTGCAGCGTTTCTCTGCTTCTCTCTGTTATTTCTGAGATTCTGATGCTGGGGCGTCTGTTTTCCATGTTTATAACAAGCAGAGCATGTGGGCTGCTGTCTGCTTGCTCTCTTTCCATGTCAGAAGCTGTCAAGTAGAACAAGCTCTGCTCTGCGAGAACCATGCACACAGCTCTCACTGTGTTTGCTTCTGTTCATTGGTTTGCGCTGTGCACGGCCCAAGTGATTTTTTCACTTTTTCAAGCAAGAAAACATGCTCCTGCATCATTTCTCTACTTCTCTCTGTGATTTCTGAGATTCTGCTGCTGGGGTGTCTGTTTTCCACATTTGCAGCAAGCAGAGCATGTGGATTGCTGTCTGCTTCCTCTGTTTCCATGTTAGAAACTGTAAAGTCGAACAAGCTCTGCTGTGCGAGAACAGTGCACACTGCTCTCACTGTGTATGCTTCTGTTCATCCGTTTGCACTGTGCACAGCCCAAGTAAGGTTTTCATTTGTCCTAGCAAGAAAACATGCCCACGCAGCATTTCTCTGCTCCTCTCATTGATTTTTGTGATTATGATGCTGGGGCGACTGTTTTCCATGTTTGCCGCAAACAGAGCATGTGGGCTGCTGTCTGCTTGCTGTGTTTCCATGTTAGAAGCTGTCAAGTAGAACAAGCTCTGCTCTGCGAGAGCCATGCACACAGCTCTCACTGTGTATGCTTCTTTTCATCCGTTTGCACTGTGCATGGCCCATGTGAGTTTTTCATTTGTCCTAGGAAGCAAACAAGCTCCTGCAGCATTTCTCTACTTCTCTCTGTGATTTCTGAGATTCTGATCCTAGGGTGTCTGTTTTCCATCTTTGCAACACGCAGAGAATGTAGGCTGAGGTCTGCTTGCTGTGTTTCCATGTTAGAAGCTGTCAAGGTGAACAAGCTCTGCTTTGCGAGAACCATACACACAGCTCTCACTGTGTTTGCTTCTGTTCATTGGTTTGCGCTGTGCACGGGCCAAGTGAGTTTTTCATTTTTCAAGCAAGAAAACATGCTCCTGCAGCATTTCTCTACTTCTCTCTGTGATTTCTGAGATTCTGATGCTGGGGTGTCTGTTTCCCATGTTTGCAGCAAGCAGAGCATGTGGATTGCTGTCTGCTTGCTCTGTTTCCATGTTAGAAGCTGTCAAGTCGAACAAGCTCTGCTCTGCGAGAGCAACAGTGCACACAGCTCTCACTGTGTATGCTTCTGTTCATCCGTTTGCACTGTGTACAGCCCAAGTAAGGTTTTCATTTGTCCTAGCAAGAAAATATGCTCCTGCAGCATTTCTCTGCTTCTCTCAGTGATTTCTGAGATTCTGATGCTGGGGTGTCTGTTCTCCACGTTTGCAGCAAGCAGAGCATGTGGATTGCTGTCTGCTTCCTCTGTTTCCATGTTAGAAGCTGTCAAGTCGAACAAGCTATGCTATGCGAGAACCATGCACACTGCTCTCACTGTGTTTGCTTCCTTTCATGTGTTTGCACTGTGCACAGCCATTGGTGTTTTTCATTTGTCCTAGGAAGCAAACATGCTCCTGCAGCATTTCTCTGCTTCTCTCAGTGATTTCTGAGATTCTGATGCTAGGGTGTCTGTTTTCCATGTTTGCAGCAAGCAGAGCATGTGGGCTGCTGTCTGCTTGCTGTGTTTCCATGTTAGAAGCTGTCAAGGTGAACAAGCTCTGCTTCGCGAGAACAGTGTACACTGCTCTCGCTATGTATGCTTCTGTTCATCTGTTTGCACTGTGCACAGCCCAAGTAAGTTTTTCACTTTTTCAAGCAAGCAAGCATGGTCCTGCAGCATTTCTCTGCTTCGCTCAGTGATTTCTGAGATTCTGATACTAGGGTGTCTGTTTTCCATCTTTGCAACACGCAGAGAATGTAGGTTGAGGTCTGCTTGCTGTGTTTCCATGTTAGAAGCTGTCAAGGTGAACAAGCTCTGCTTTGCGAGAACCATACACACAGCTCTCACTGTGTATGCTTCTGTTCATTGGTTGGCGCTGTGCACGGCCCAAGTGAGTTTTTCACTTTTTCAAGCAAGAAAACATGCTCCTGCAGCATTTCTCTGCTTCTCTCTGTGATTTCTGAGATTCTGATGCTGGGGCGTCTGTTTTCCATGTTTGCAGCAAGCACAGCATGTGGGTTCCTGCCTGCTTGCTCTCTTTCCATGTTAGAAGCTGTCAAGTTGAACAAGCTCTGCTATGCGAGAACCATGCACACAGCTCTCACTGTGTTTGCTTCTGTTCATCTGTTTGCACTGTGCACAGCCATTGGTGTTTTTCATTTGTCCTAGGAAGCAAACATGCTCGTGCAGCGTTTCTCTGCTTCTCTCTGTTATTTCTGAGATTCTGATGCTGGGGCGTCTGTTTTCCATGTTTATAACAAGCAGAGCATGTGGGCTGCTGTCTGCTTTCTCTCTTTCCATGTCAGAAGCTGTCAAGTAGAACAAGCTCTGCTCTGCGAGAACCATGCACACAGCTCTCACTGTGTTTGCTTCTGTTCATTGGTTTGCGCTGTGCACGGCCCAACTGATTTTTTCACTTTTTCAAGCAAGAAAACATGCTCCTGCAGCATTTCTCTACTTCTCTCTGTGATTTCTGAGATTCTGCTGTTGGGCTGTCTGTTTTCCACATTTGCAGCAAGCAGAGCATGTGGATTGCTGTCTGCTTCCTCTGTTTCCATGTTAGAAGCTGTCAAGTCGAACAAGCTCTGCTGTGCGAGAACCATGCACACAGCTCTCACTGTGTATGCTTCTGTTCATCTGTTTGCACTGCGCACAGCCCATTTGTGTTTTTCGTTGGTCCTACCAAGAAAACATGCTCCTGCAGCATTTCTCTACTTCTCTCTGTGATTTCTGAGATTCTGATGCTAGGGTGTCTGTTTTCCATGTTTATAACAAGCAGAGCATGTGGGCTGCTGTCTGCTTGCTCTCTTTCCATGTTAGAAGCTGGCAAGCTGAACAAGCTCTGCTTTGCGAGAACAGTGCACACTGCTCTCGCTGTGTATGCTTCTTTCCATCCGTTTGCACTGTGCATGGCCCATGTGAGTTTTTCATTTGTCCTAGGAAGCAAACATGCTCCTGCAGCGTTTCTCTGCTTCGCTCAGTGATTTCTGAGATTCTGATGCTGGGGCGTCTGTTTTCCATGTTTGCAGCAAGCACAGCATGTGGGTTCCTTTCTGCTTGCTCTCTTTCCATGTTAGAAGCTGTCAAGGTGAACAAGCTCCGCTCTGCGAGAACCATGCACACAGCTCTCACTGTGTATGCTTCTGTTCTTCTGTTTGCACTGCGCAC
Source organism: Delichon dasypus (assembly GCA_037837765.1). Lineage (NCBI taxonomy): Eukaryota > Metazoa > Chordata > Aves > Passeriformes > Hirundinidae > Delichon > Delichon dasypus. The sequence continues at coordinate 2,064,583 of JBBAXF010000036.1, forward strand.
AGCCCATTTGTGTTTTTCGTTGGTCCTAGCAAGAAAACATGCTCCTGCAGCATTTCTCTACTTCTCTCTGTGATTTCTGAGATTCGGATGCTAGGGTGTCTGTTTTCCATGTTTATAACAAGCAGAGCATGTGGGCTGCTGTCTGCTTGCTCTCTTTCCATGTTAGAAGCTGGCAAGCTGAACAAGCTCTGCTCTGCGAGAACCATACACACGGCTCTCACTGTGTATGCTTCTTTTCATCCGTTTGCACTGTGCATGGCCCATGTGAGTTTTTCATTTGTCCTAGGAAGCAAACATGCTCCTGCAGCATTTCTCTACTTCTCTCAGTGATTTCTGAGCTTCTGATGCTAGGGTGTCTGTTTTCCATGTTTGCAGCAAGCAGAGCATGTGGGCTGCTGTCTGCTTGCTGTGTTTCCATGTTAGAAGCTGTCAAGGTGAACAAGCTCTGCTTCGCGAGAACAGTGTACACTGCTCTCGCTATGTATGCTTCTGTTCATCTGTTTGCACTGTGCACAGCCCAAGTAAGTTTTTCACTTTTTCAAGACAGCAAGCATGGTCCTGCAGCATTTCTCTGCTTCGCTCAGTGATTTCTGAGATTCTGATACTAGGGTGTCTGTTTTCCATCTTTGCAACACGCAGAGAATGTAGGCTGAGGTCTGCTTGCTGTGTTTCCATGTTAGAAGCTGTCAAGTTGAACAAGCTCTGCTATGCGAGAACCATGCACACAGCTCTCACTGTGTTTGCTTCTGTTCATCTGTTTGCACTGTGCACAGCCATTGGTGTTTTTCATTTGTCCTAGGAAGCAAACATGCTCGTGCAGCGTTTCTCTGCTTCTCTCTGTGATTTCTGAGATTCTGATGCTGGGGCGTCTGTTTTCCATGTTTGCAGCAAGCACAGCATGTGCGTTCCTGTCTGCTTGCTCTTTTTCCATGTCAGAAGCTGTCAAGTAGAACAATCTCAGCTCTGCGAGAACCATGCACACGGCTCTCACTGTGTTTGCTTCTGTTCATTGGTTTGCGCTGTGCACGGCCCAAGTGATTTTTTCACTTTTTCAAGCAAGAAAACATGCTCCTGCAGCATTTCTCTACTTCTCTCTGTGATTTCTGAGATTCTGATCCTAGGGTGTCTGTTTTCCATCTTTGCAACACGCAGAGAATGTAGGCTGAGGTCTGCTTGCTGTGTTTCCATGTTAGAAGCTGTCAAGGTGAACAAGCTCTGCTTTGCGAGAACCATACACACAGCTCTCACTGTGTTTGCTTCTGTTCATTGGTTTGCGCTGTGCACGGGCCCAGTGATTTTTTCACTTTTTCAAGCAAGAAAACATGCTCCTGCAGCATTTCTCTACTTCTCTCTGTGATTTCTGAGATTCTGATGCTGGGGTGTCTGTTTCCCATGTTTGCAGCAAGCAGAGCATGTGGATTGCTGTCTGCTTGCTCTGTTTCCATGTTAGAAGCTGTCAAGTCGAACAAGCTCTGCTCTGCGAGAGCAACAGTGCACACAGCTCTCACTGTGTATGCTTCTGTTCATCCGTTTGCACTGTGTACAGCCCAAGTAAGGTTTTCATTTGTCCTAGCAAGAAAATATGCTCCTGCAGCATTTCTCTGCTTCTCTCAGTGATTTCTGAGATTCTGATGCTGGGGTGTCTGTTCTCCACGTTTGCAGCAAGCAGAGCATGTGGATTGCTGTCTGCTTCCTCTGTTTCCATGTTAGAAGCTGTCAAGTCGAACAAGCTCTGCTATGCGAGAACCATGCACACTGCTCTCACTGTGTTTGCTTCTTTTCATCTGTTTGCACTGTGCACAGCCATTGGTGTTTTTCATTTGTCCTAGCAAGCAAACTTGCTCGTGCAGCGTTTCTCTGCTTCGCTCAGTGATTTCTGAGATTCTGATGCTGGGGCGTCTGTTTTCCATGTTTGCAGCAAGCACAGCATGTGGGTTCCTTTCTGCTTGCTCTCTTTCCATGTTAGAAGCTGTCAAGTTGAACAAGCTCTGCTATGCGAGAACCATGCACACTGCTCTCACTGTGTTTGCTTCTTTTCATCTGTTTGCACTGTGCACAGCCATTGGTGTTTTTCATTTGTCCTAGCAAGCAAACATGCTCCTGCAGCATTTCTCTGCTTCTCTCAGTGATTTCTGAGATTCTGATGCTAGGGTGTCTGTTTTCCATGTTTGCAGCAAGCAGAGCATGTGGGCTGCTGTCTGCTTGCTGTGTTTCCATGTTAGAAGCTGTCAAGGTGAACAAGCTCTGCTTCGCGAGAACAGTGTACACTGCTCTCGCTATGTATGCTTCTGTTCATCTGTTTGCACTGTGCACAGCCATTGGTGATTTTCATTTGTCCTAGGAAGCAAAGATGCTCGTGCAGCGTTTCTCTGCTTCTCTCTGTTATTTCTGAGATTCTGATGCTGGGGCGTCTGTTTTCCATGTTTATAACAAGCAGAGCATGTGGGTTCCTCTCTGCTTGCTCTCTTTCCATGTTAGAAGCTGTCAAGTTGAACAAGCTCTGCTATGCGAGAACCATGCACACAGCTCTCACTGTGTTTGCTTCTGTTCATCTGTTTGCACTGTGCACAGCCATTGGTGTTTTTCATTTGTCCTAGGAAGCAAACATGCTCGTGCAGCGTTTCTCTGCTTCTCTCTGTTATTTCTGAGATTCTGATGCTGGGGCGTCTGTTTTCCATGTTTATAACAAGCAGAGCATGTGGGCTGCTGTCTGCTTGCTCTCTTTCCATGTCAGAAGCTGTCAAGTAGAACAAGCTCTGCTCTGCGAGAACCATGCACACAGCTCTCACTGTGTTTGCTTCTGTTCATTGGTTTGCGCTGTGCACGGCCCAAGTGATTTTTTCACTTTTTCAAGCAAGAAAACATGCTCCTGCATCATTTCTCTACTTCTCTCTGTGATTTCTGAGATTCTGCTGCTGGGGTGTCTGTTTTCCACATTTGCAGCAAGCAGAGCATGTGGATTGCTGTCTGCTTCCTCTGTTTCCATGTTAGAAACTGTCAAGTCGAACAAGCTCTGCTGTGCGAGAACAGTGCACACTGCTCTCACTGTGTATGCTTCTGTTCATCCGTTTGCACTGTGCACAGCCCAAGTAAGGTTTTCATTTGTCCTAGCAAGAAAACATGCCCACGCAGCATTTCTCTGCTCCTCTCATTGATTTTTGTGATTATGATGCTGGGGCGACTGTTTTCCATGTTTGCCGCAAACAGAGCATGTGGGCTGCTGTCTGCTTCCTCTGTTTCCATGTTAGAAGCTGTCAAGTCGAACAAGCTATGCTATGCGAGAACCATGCACACTGCTCTCACTGTGTTTGCTTCCTTTCATGTGTTTGCACTGTGCACAGCCATTGGTGTTTTTCATTTGTCCTAGGAAGCAAACATGCTCCTGCAGCATTTCTCTGCTTCTCTCAGTGATTTCTGAGATTCTGATGCTAGGGTGTCTGTTTTCCATGTTTGCAGCAAGCAGAGCATGTGGGCTGCTGTCTGCTTGCTGTGTTTCCATGTTAGAAGCTGTCAAGGTGAACAAGCTCTGCTTCGCGAGAACAGTGTACACTGCTCTCGCTATGTATGCTTCTGTTCATCTGTTTGCACTGTGCACAGCCCAAGTAAGTTTTTCACTTTTTCAAGCAAGCAAGCATGGTCCTGCAGCATTTCTCTGCTTCGCTCAGTGATTTCTGAGATTCTGATACTAGGGTGTCTGTTTTCCATCTTTGCAACACGCAGAGAATGTAGGTTGAGGTCTGCTTGCTGTGTTTCCATGTTAGAAGCTGTCAAGGTGAACAAGCTCTGCTTTGCGAGAACCATACACACAGCTCTCACTGTGTATGCTTCTGTTCATTGGTTGGCGCTGTGCACGGCCCAAGTGAGTTTTTCACTTTTTCAAGCAAGAAAACATGCTCCTGCAGCATTTCTCTGCTTCTCTCTGTGATTTCTGAGATTCTGATGCTGGGGCGTCTGTTTTCCATGTTTGCAGCAAGCACAGCATGTGGGTTCCTGCCTGCTTGCTCTCTTTCCATGTTAGAAGCTGTCAAGTTGAACAAGCTCTGCTATGCGAGAACCATGCACACAGCTCTCACTGTGTTTGCTTCTGTTCATCTGTTTGCACTGTGCACAGCCATTGGTGTTTTTCATTTGTCCTAGGAAGCAAACATGCTCGTGCAGCGTTTCTCTGCTTCTCTCTGTTATTTCTGAGATTCTGATGCTGGGGCGTCTGTTTTCCATGTTTATAACAAGCAGAGCATGTGGGCTGCTGTCTGCTTTCTCTCTTTCCATGTCAGAAGCTGTCAAGTAGAACAAGCTCTGCTCTGCGAGAACCATGCACACAGCTCTCACTGTGTTTGCTTCTGTTCATTGGTTTGCGCTGTGCACGGCCCAACTGATTTTTTCACTTTTTCAAGCAAGAAAACATGCTCCTGCAGCATTTCTCTACTTCTCTCTGTGATTTCTGAGATTCTGCTGTTGGGCTGTCTGTTTTCCACATTTGCAGCAAGCAGAGCATGTGGATTGCTGTCTGCTTCCTCTGTTTCCATGTTAGAAGCTGTCAAGTCGAACAAGCTCTGCTCTGCGAGAGCAACAGTGCACACAGCTCTCACTGTGTATGCTTCTGTTCATCCGTTTGCACTGTGTACAGCCCAAGTAAGGTTTTCATTTGTCCTAGCAAGAAAATATGCTCCTGCAGCATTTCTCTGCTTCTCTCAGTGATTTCTGAGATTCTGATGCTGGGGTGTCTGTTCTCCACGTTTGCAGCAAGCAGAGCATGTGGATTGCTGTCTGCTTCCTCTGTTTCCATGTTAGAAGCTGTCAAGTCGAACAAGCTATGCTATGCGAGAACCATGCACACTGCTCTCACTGTGTTTGCTTCCTTTCATGTGTTTGCACTGTGCACAGCCATTGGTGTTTTTCATTTGTCCTAGGAAGCAAACATGCTCCTGCAGCATTTCTCTGCTTCTCTCAGTGATTTCTGAGATTCTGATGCTAGGGTGTCTGTTTTCCATGTTTGCAGCAAGCAGAGCATGTGGGCTGCTGTCTGCTTGCTGTGTTTCCATGTTAGAAGCTGTCAAGGTGAACAAGCTCTGCTTCGCGAGAACAGTGTACACTGCTCTCGCTATGTATGCTTCTGTTCATCTGTTTGCACTGTGCACAGCCCAAGTAAGTTTTTCACTTTTTCAAGCAAGCAAGCATGGTCCTGCAGCATTTCTCTGCTTCGCTCAGTGATTTCTGAGATTCTGATACTAGGGTGTCTGTTTTCCATCTTTGCAACACGCAGAGAATGTAGGTTGAGGTCTGCTTGCTGTGTTTCCATGTTAGAAGCTGTCAAGGTGAACAAGCTCTGCTTTGCGAGAACCATACACACAGCTCTCACTGTGTATGCTTCTGTTCATTGGTTGGCGCTGTGCACGGCCCAAGTGAGTTTTTCACTTTTTCAAGCAAGAAAACATGCTCCTGCAGCATTTCTCTGCTTCTCTCTGTGATTTCTGAGATTCTGATGCTGGGGCGTCTGTTTTCCATGTTTGCAGCAAGCACAGCATGTGGGTTCCTGCCTGCTTGCTCTCTTTCCATGTTAGAAGCTGTCAAGTTGAACAAGCTCTGCTATGCGAGAACCATGCACACAGCTCTCACTGTGTTTGCTTCTGTTCATCTGTTTGCACTGTGCACAGCCATTGGTGTTTTTCATTTGTCCTAGGAAGCAAACATGCTCGTGCAGCGTTTCTCTGCTTCTCTCTGTTATTTCTGAGATTCTGATGCTGGGGCGTCTGTTTTCCATGTTTATAACAAGCAGAGCATGTGGGCTGCTGTCTGCTTTCTCTCTTTCCATGTCAGAAGCTGTCAAGTAGAACAAGCTCTGCTCTGCGAGAACCATGCACACAGCTCTCACTGTGTTTGCTTCTGTTCATTGGTTTGCGCTGTGCACGGCCCAACTGATTTTTTCACTTTTTCAAGCAAGAAAACATGCTCCTGCAGCATTTCTCTACTTCTCTCTGTGATTTCTGAGATTCTGCTGTTGGGCTGTCTGTTTTCCACATTTGCAGCAAGCAGAGCATGTGGATTGCTGTCTGCTTCCTCTGTTTCCATGTTAGAAGCTGTCAAGTCGAACAAGCTCTGCTGTGCGAGAACCATGCACACAGCTCTCACTGTGTATGCTTCTGTTCATCTGTTTGCACTGCGCACAGCCCATTTGTGTTTTTCGTTGGTCCTACCAAGAAAACATGCTCCTGCAGCATTTCTCTACTTCTCTCTGTGATTTCTGAGATTCTGATGCTAGGGTGTCTGTTTTCCATGTTTATAACAAGCAGAGCATGTGGGCTGCTGTCTGCTTTCTCTCTTTCCATGTCAGAAGCTGTCAAGTAGAACAAGCTCTGCTTTGCGAGAACAGTGCACACTGCTCTCGCTGTGTATGCTTCTTTCCATCCGTTTGCACTGTGCATGGCCCATGTGAGTTTTTCATTTGTCCTAGGAAGCAAACATGCTCCTGCAGCGTTTCTCTGCTTCGCTCAGTGATTTCTGAGATTCTGATGCTGGGGCGTCTGTTTTCCATGTTTGCAGCAAGCACAGCATGTGGGTTCCTTTCTGCTTGCTCTCTTTCCATGTTAGAAGCTGTCAAGGTGAACAAGCTCCGCTCTGCGAGAACCATGCACACAGCTCTCACTGTGTATGCTTCTGTTCTTCTGTTTGCACTGCGCACAGCCCATTTGTGTTTTTCGTTGGTCCTAGCAAGAAAACATGCTCCTGCAGCATTTCTCTACTTCTCTCTGTGATTTCTGAGATTCTGATGCTAGGGTGTCTGTTTTCCATGTTTGCAGCAAGCAGAGCATGTGGGCTGCTGTCTGCTTGCTGTGTTTCCATGTTAGAAGCTGACAAGGTGAACAAGCTCTGCTTCGCGAGAACAGTGCACACTGCTCTCGCTATGTATGCTTCTGTTCATCTGTTTGCACTGTGCACAGCCCAAGTAAGTTTTTCACTTTTTCAAGCAAGCAAGCATGGTCCTGCAGCATTTCTCTGCTTCGCTCAGTGATTTCTGAGATTCTGATGCTGGGGCGTCTGTTTTCCATGTTTGCAGCAAGCACAGCATGTGGGTTCCTTTCTGCTTGCTCTCTTTCCATGTTAGAAGCTGTCAAGTAGAACAAGCTCTGCTCTGCGAGAACCATGCACACAGCTCTTACTGTGTATGCTTCTGTTAATCTGTTTGCACTGCGCACAGCCCATTTGTGTTTTTCGTTGGTCCTAGGAAGCAAACATGCTCCTGCAGCATTTCTCTACTTCTCTCAGTGATTTCTGAGATTCTGATGCTAGGGTGTCTGTTTTCCACGTTTGCAGCATGCAGAGCATGTGGGCTGCGGTCTGCTTGCTCTGTTTCCATGTTAGAAGCTGTCAAGTCGAACAAGCTCTGCTGTGCGAGAACAGTGCACACAGCTCTCACTGTGTTTGCTTCTGTTCAGCTGTTTGCACTGTGCATGGCCCATGTGAGTTTTTCATTTGTCCTAGGAAGCAAACAAGCTCCTGCAGCATTTCTCTACTTCTCTCAGTGATTTCTGAGATTCTGATGCTAGGGCGTCTGTTTTCCACGTTTGCAGCAAGCAGAGCATGTGGATTACTGTCTGCTTTCTCTGTTTCCATGTTAGAAACTGTCAAGTCGAACAAGCTCTGCTGTGCGAGAACAGTGCACACTGCTCTCACTGTGTATGCTTCTGTTCATCCGTTTGCACTGTGCACAGCCCAAGTAAGGTTTTCATTTGTCCTAGCAAGAAAACATGCCCACGCAGCATTTCTCTGCTCCTCTCATTGATTTTTGTGATTATGATGCTGGGGCGACTGTTTTCCATGTTTGCCGCAAACAGAGCATGTGGGCTGCTGTCTGCTTGCTGTGTTTCCATGTTAGAAGCTGTCAAGTAGAACAAGCTCTGCTCTGCGAGAGCCATGCACACAGCTCTCACTGTGTATGCTTCTTTTCATCCGTTTGCACTGTGCATGGCCCAAGTAAGGTTTTCATTTGTCCTAGCAAGAAAATATGCTCCTGCAGCATTTCTCTACTTCTCTCTGTGATTTCTGAGATTCTCATGCTGGGGTGTCTGTTTTCCATGTTTGCAGCAAGCAGAGCATGTGGGCTGCTGTCTGCTTGCTGTGTTTCCATGTTAGAAGCTGTCAAGGTGAACAAGCTCTGCTTCACGAGAACAGTGCACACTGCTCTCGCTATGTATGCTTCTGTTCATCTGTTTGCACTGTGCACAGCCCAAGTAAGTTTTTCACTTTTTCAAGCAAGCAAGCATGGTCCTGCAGCATTTCTCTGCTTCGCTCAGTGATTTCTGAGATTCTGATACTAGGGTGTCTGTTTTCCATCTTTGCAACACGCAGAGAATGTAGGCTGAGGTCTGCTTGCTGTGTTTCCATGTTAGAAGCTGTCAAGGCGAACAAGCTCTGCTTTGCGAGAACCATACACACAGGTCTCACTGTGTTTGCTTCTGTTCATTGGTTGGCGCTGTGCACGGCCCAAGTGAGTTTTTCACTTTTTCAAGCAAGAAAATATGCTCCTGCAGCATTTCTCTGCTTCTCTCAGTGATTTCTGAGATTCTGATGCTGGGGCGTCTGTTTTCCATGTTTGCAGCAAGCACAGCATGTGGGTTCCTGTCTGCTTGCTCTCTTTCCATGTTAGAAGCTGTCAAGTTGAACAAGCTCTGCTATGCGAGAACCATGCACACAGCTCTCACTGTGTTTGCTTCTGTTCATCTGTTTGCACTGTGCACAGCCATTGGTGTTTTTCATTTGTCCTAGGAAGCAAACATGCTCCTGCAGCATTTCTCTGCTTCTCTCTGTGATTTCTGAGATTCTGATGCTGGGGCGTCTGTTTTCCATGTTTGCAGCAAGCACAGCATGTGGGTTCCTGTCTCCTTGCTCTCTTTCCATGTTAGAAGCTGTCAAGTAGAACAAGCTCTGCTCTGCGAGAACCATGCACACAGCTCTCACTGTGTATGCTTCTGTTCATCTGTTTGCACTGCGCACAGCCCATTTGTGTTTTTCGTTGTTCCTAGCAAGAAAACATGCTCCTGCAGCATTTCTCTACTTCTCTCTGTGATTTCTGAGATTCTGATGCTGGGGTGTCTGTTTTCCATGTTTGCAGCAAGCAGAGCATGTGGGCTGCTGTCTGCTTGCTGTGTTTCCATGTTAGAAGCTGACAAGGTGAACAAGCTCTGCTTCGCGAGAACAGTGCACACTGGTCTCGCTATGTATGCTTCTGTTCATCTGTTTGCACTGTGCACAGCCCAAGTAAGTTTTTCACTTTTTCAAGCAAGCAAACATGCTCCTGCAGCATTTCTCTGCTTCTCTCTGTTATTTCTGAGATTCTGATGCTGGGGCGTCTGTTTTCCATGTTTGCAGCAAGCACTGCATGTGCGTTCCTGTCTGCTTGCTCTCTTTCCATGTCAGAAGCTGTCAAGTAGAACAAGCTCTGCTCTGCGAGAACCATGCACACAGCTCTCACTGTGTTTGCTTCTGTTCATTGGTTTGCGCTGTGCACGGCCCAACTGATTTTTTCACTTTTTCAAGCAAGAAAACATGCTCCTGCAGCATTTCTCTACTTCTCTCTGTGATTTCTGAGATTCTGCTGCTGGGGTGTCTGTTTTCCACATTTGCAGCAAGCAGAGCATGTGGATTGCTGTCTGCTTCCTCTGTTTCCATGTTAGAAGCTGTCAAGTCGAACAAGCTCTGCTGTGCGAGAACCATGCACACAGCTCTCACTGTGTATGCTTCTGTTCATCTGTTTGCACTGCGCACAGCCCATTTGTGTTTTTCGTTGGTCCTACCAAGAAAACTTGCTCCTGCAGCATTTCTCTACTTCTCTCTGTGATTTCTGAGATTCTGATGCTAGGGTGTCTGTTTTCCATGTTTATAACAAGCAGAGCATGTGGGCTGCTGTCTGCTTGCTCTCTTTCCATGTTAGAAGCTGGCAAGCTGAACAAGCTCTGCTTTGCGAGAACAGTGCACACTGCTCTCGCTGTGTATGCTTCTTTCCATCCGTTTGCACTGTGCATGGCCCATGTGAGTTTTTCATTTGTCCTAGGAAGCAAACATGCTCCTGCAGCGTTTCTCTGCTTCGCTCAGTGATTTCTGAGATTCTGATGCTGGGGCGTCTGTTTTCCATGTTTGCAGCAAGCACAACATGTGCGTTCCTGTCTGCTTGCTGTGTTTCCATGTTAGAAGCTGTCAAGGTGAACAAGCTCTGCTCTGCGAGAACCATGCACACAGCTCTCACTGTGTATGCTTCTGTTCTTCTGTTTGCACTGCGCACAGCCCATTTGTGTTTTTCGTTGGTCCTAGCAAGAAAACATGCTCCTGCAGCATTTCTCTACTTCTCTCTGTGATTTCTGAGATTCGGATGCTAGGGTGTCTGTTTTCCATGTTTATAACAAGCAGAGCATGTGGGCTGCTGTCTGCTTGCTCTCTTTCCATGTTAGAAGCTGGCAAGCTGAACAAGCTCTGCTCTGCGAGAACCATACACACGGCTCTCACTGTGTATGCTTCTTTTCATCCGTTTGCACTGTGCATGGCCCATGTGAGTTTTTCATTTGTCCTAGGAAGCAAACATGCTCCTGCAGCATTTCTCTACTTCTCTCAGTGATTTCTGAGATTCTGATGCTAGGGTGTCTGTTTTCCATGTTTGCAGCAAGCAGAGCATGTGGGCTGCTGTCTGCTTGCTGTGTTTCCATGTTAGAAGCTGTCAAGGTGAACAAGCTCTGCTTCGCGAGAACAGTGTACACTGCTCTCGCTATGTATGCTTCTGTTCATCTGTTTGCACTGTGCACAGCCCAAGTAAGTTTTTCACTTTTTCAAGCAAGCAAGCATGGTCCTGCAGCATTTCTCTGCTTCGCTCAGTGATTTCTGAGATTCTGATACTAGGGTGTCTGTTTTCCATCTTTGCAACACGCAGAGAATGTAGGCTGAGGTCTGCTTGCTGTGTTTCCATGTTAGAAGCTGTCAAGTTGAACAAGCTCTGCTCTGCGAGAACAGGGCACACAGCTCTCACTGTGTTTGCTTCTGTTCATCTGTTTGCACTGTGCACAGCCATTGGTGTTTTTCATTTGTCCTAGGAAGCAAACATGCTCGTGCAGCGTTTCTCTGCTTCTCTCTGTGATTTCTGAGATTCTGATGCTGGGGCGTCTGTTTTCCATGTTTGCAGCAAGCACAGCATGCGCGTTCCTGTCTGCTTGCTCTCTTTCCATGTCAGAAGCTGTCAAGTAGAACAAGCTCTGCTCTGCGAGAACCATGCACACAGCTCTCACTGTGTTTGCTTCTGTTCATTGGTTTGCGCTGTGCACGGCCCAAGTGATTTTCTCACTTTTTCAAGCAAGAAAACATGCTCCTGCAGCATTTCTCTACTTCTCTCTGTGATTTCTGAGATTCTGATCCTAGGGTGTCTGTTTTCCATCTTTGCAACACGCAGAGAATGTAGGCTGAGGTCTGCTTGCTGTGTTTCCATGTTAGAAGCTGTCAAGGTGAACAAGCTCTGCTTTGCGAGAACCATACACACAGCTCTCACTGTGTTTGCTTCTGTTCATTGGTTTGCGCTGTGCACGGGCCAAGTGAGTTTTTCACTTTTTCAAGCAAGAAAACATGCTCCCGCAGCATTTCTCTGCCTCTCTCTCACTGATTTCTGTGATTCTGATGCTGGGGTGTCTGTTTCCCATGTTTGCAGCAAGCAGAGCATGTGGATTGCTGTCTGCTTGCTCTGTTTCCATGTCAGAAGCTGTCAAGTCGAACAAGCTCTGCTCTGCGAGAGCAACAGTGCACACAGCTCTCACTGTGTAAGCTTCTGTTCATCCGTTTGCACTGTGTACAGCCCAAGTAAGGTTTTCATTTGTCCTAGCAAGAAAATATGCTCCTGCAGCTTTTCTCTGCTTCTCTCAGTGATTTCTGAGATTCTGATGCTGGGGTGTCTGTTCTCCACGTTTGCAGCAAGCAGAGCATGTGGATTGCTGTCTGCTTCCTCTGTTTCCATGTTAGAAGCTGTCAAGTTGAACAAGCTCTGCTATGCGAGAACCATGCACACTGCTCTCACTGTGTTTGCTTCTTTTCATCTGTTTGCACTGTGCACAGCCATTGGTGTTTTTCATTTGTCCTAGCAAGCAAACATGCTCGTGCAGCGTTTCTCTGCTTCGCTCAGTGATTTCTGAGATTCTGATGCTGGGGCGTCTGTTTTCCATGTTTGCAGCAAGCACAGCATGTGGGTTCCTTTCTGCTTGCTCTCTTTCCATGTTAGAAGCTGTCAAGTTGAACAAGCTCTGCTATGCGAGAACCATGCACACTGCTCTCACTGTGTTTGCTTCTTTTCATCTGTTTGCACTGTGCACAGCCATTGGTGTTTTTCATTTGTCCTAGCAAGCAAACATGCTCCTGCAGCATTTCTCTGCTTCTCTCAGTGATTTCTGAGATTCTGATGCTAGGGTGTCTGTTTTCCATGTTTGCAGCAAGCAGAGCATGTGGGCTGCTGTCTGCTTGCTGTGTTTCCATATTAGAAGCTGTCAAGGTGAACAAGCTCTGCTTCGCGAGAACCGTGTACACTGCTCTCGCTATGTATGCTTCTGTTCATCTGTTTGCACTGTGCACAGCCCAAGTAAGTTTTTCACTTTTTCAAGCAAGCAAGCATGGTCCTGCAGCATTTCTCTGCTTCGCTCAGTGATTTCTGAGATTCTGATACTAGGGTGTCTGTTTTCCATCTTTGCAACACGCAGAGAATGTAGGCTGAGGTCTGCTTGCTGTGTTTCCATGTTAGAAGCTGTCAAGGTGAACAAGCTCTGCTTTGCGAGAACCATACACACAGCTCTCACTGTGTATGCTTCTGTTCATTGGTTGGCGCTGTGCACGGCCCAAGTGAGTTTTTCACTTTTTCAAGCAAGAAAACATGCTCCTGCAGCATTTCTCTGCTGCTCTCAGTGATTTCTGAGATTCTGATGCTGGGGCGTCTGTTTTCCATGTTTGCAGCAAGCACAGCATGTGGGTTCCTGCCTGCTTGCTCTCTTTCCATGTTAGAAGCTGTCAAGTTGAACAAGCTCTGCTATGCGAGAACCATGCACACAGCTCTCACTGTGTTTGCTTCTGTTCATCTGTTTGCACTGTGCACAGCCATTGGTGTTTTTCATTTGTCCTAGGAAGCAAACATGCTCGTGCAGCGTTTCTCTGCTTCTCTCTGTTATTTCTGAGATTCTGATGCTGGGGCGTCTGTTTTCCATGTTTGCAGCAAGCACAGCATGTGCGTTCCTGTCTGCTTGCTCTCTTTCCATGTCAGAAGCTGTCAAGTAGAACAAGCTCTGCTCTGCGAGAACCATGCACACAGCTCTCACTGTGTTTGCTTCTGTTCATTGGTTTGCGCTGTGCACGGCCCAAGTGAGTTTTTCACTTTTTCAAGCAAGAAAACATGCTCCTGCATCATTTCTCTACTTCTCTCTGTGATTTCTGAGATTCTGCTGCTGGGGTGTCTGTTTTCCACATTTGCAGCAAGCAGAGCATGTGGATTGCTGTCTGCTTCCTCTGTTTCCATGTTAGAAGCTGTCAAGTCGAACAAGCTCTGCTGTGCGAGAACCATGCACACAGCTCTCACTGTGTATGCTTCTGTTCATCTGTTTGCACTGCGCACAGCCCATTTGTGTTTTTCGTTGGTCCTACCAAGAAAACATGCTCCTGCAGCATTTCTCTACTTCTCTCTGTGATTTCTGAGATTCTGATGCTAGGGTGTCTGTTTTCCATGTTTATAACAAGCAGAGCATGTGGGCTGCTGTCTGCTTGCTCTCTTTCCATGTTAGAAGCTGGCAAGCTGAACAAGCTCTGCTTTGCGAGAACAGTGCACACAGCTCTCACTGTGTTTGCTTCTTTCCATCCGTTTGCACTGTGCATGGCCCATGTGAGTTTTTCATTTGTCCTAGGAAGCAAACATGCTCGTGCAGCATTTCTCTGCTTCTCTCTGTGATTTCTGAGATTCTGATGCTGGGGCGTCTGTTTTCCATATTTGCAGCAAGCACAGCATGTGCGTTCCTGTCTGCTTGCTCTCTTTCCATGTCAGAAGCTGTCAAGTAGAACAAGCTCTGCTCTGCGAGAACCATACACACAGCTCTCACTGTGTTTGCTTCTGTTCATTGGTTTGCACTGTGCACGGCCCAAGTGATTTTTTCACTTTTTCAAGCAAGAAAACATGCTCCTGCAGCATTTCTCTGCTTCTCTCAGTGATTTCTGAGATTCTGATGCTGGGGCGTCTGTTTTCCATGTTTGCAGCAAGCACAGCATGTGGGTTCCTGTCTGCTTGCTCTCTTTCCATGTTAGAAGCTGTCAAGTCGAACAAGCTCTGCTCTGCGAGAACCATGCACACAGCTCTCACTGTGTATGCTTCTGTTCATCTGTTTGCACTGCGCACAGCCCATTTGTGTTTTTCGTTGGTCCTAGCAAGAAAACATGCTCCTGCAGCATTTCTCTACTTCTCTCAGTGATTTCTTAGATTCTGATGCTAGGGTGTCTGTTTTCCATGTTTGCAGCAAGCAGAGCATGTGGGCTGCTGTCTGCTTGCTGTGTTTCCATGTTAGAAGCTGTCAAGGTGAACAAGCTCTGCTTTGCGAGAACCATACACACAGCTCTCACTGTGTATGCTTCTGTTCATTGGTTGGCGCTGTGCACGGCCCAAGTGAGTTTTTCACTTTTTCAAGCAAGAAAACATGCTCCTGCAGCATTTCTCTGTATCTCTCAGTGATTTCTGAGATTCTGATGCTGGGGCGTCTGTTTTCCATGTTTGCAGCAAGCACAGCATGTGGGTTCCTGTCTGCTTGCTCTGTTTCCATGTTAGAAGCTGTCAAGTCGAACAAGCTCTGCTGTGCGAGAACCATGCACACAGCTCTCACTGTGTATGCTTCTGTTCATCTGTTTGCACTGCGCACAGCCCATTTGTGTTTTTCGTTGGTCCTACCAAGAAAACATGCTCCTGCAGCATTTCTCTACTTCTCTCTGTGATTTCTGAGATTCTGATGCTAGGGTGTCTGTTTTCCATGTTTATAACAAGCAGAGCATGTGGGCTGCTGTCTGCTTGCTCTCTTTCCATGTCAGAAGCTGTCAAGTAGAACAAGCTCTGCTCTGCGAGAACCATGCACACAGCTCTCACTGTGTTTGCTTCTGTTCATTGGTTTGCGCTGTGCACGGCCCAACTGATTTTTTCACTTTTTCAAGCAAGAAAACATGCTCCTGCAGCATTTCTCTACTTCTCTCTGTGATTTCTGAGATTCTGATGCTGGGGTGTCTGTTTTCCACATTTGCAGCAAGCAGAGCATGTGGATTGCTGTCTGCTTGCTCTGTTTCCATGTTAGAAGCTGTCAAGTCGAACAAGCTCTGCTGTGCGAGAACCATGCACACAGCTCTCACTGTGTATGCTTCTGTTCATCTGTTTGCACTGCGCACAGCCCATTTGTGTTTTTCGTTGGTCCTACCAAGAAAACATGCTCCTGCAGCATTTCTCTACTTCTCTCTGTGATTTCTGAGATTCTGATGCTAGGGTGTCTGTTTTCCATGTTTATAACAAGCAGAGCATGTGGGCTGCTGTCTGCTTGCTCTTTTTCCATGTTAGAAGCTGGCAAGCTGAACAAGCTCTGCTTTGCGAGAACAGTGCACACTGCTCTCGCTGTGTATGCTTCTTTCCATCCGTCTGCACTGTGCATGGCCCATGTGAGTTTTTCATTTGTCCTAGGAAGCAAACATGCTCGTGCAGCGTTTCTCTGCTTCGCTCAGTGATTTCTGAGATTCTGATGCTGGGGCGTCTGTTTTCCATGTTTGCAGCAAGCACAGCATGTGGGTTCCTTTCTGCTTGCTCTCTTTCCATGTTAGAAGCTGTCAAGTAGAACAAGCTCTGCTCTGCGAGAACCATGCACACAGCTCTCACTGTGTATGCTTCTGTTCATCTGTTTGCACTGCGCACAGCCCATTTGTGTTTTTCGTTGGTCCTACCAAGAAAACATGCTCCTGCAGCATTTCTCTACTTCTCTCAGTGATTTCTGAGATTCTGATGCTAGGGTGTCTGTTTTCCATGTTTGCAGCAAGCAGAGCATGTGGGCTGCTGTCTGCTTGCTGTGTTTCCATGTTAGAAGCTGTCAAGGTGAACAAGCTCTGCTTCGCGAGAACAGTGTACACTGCTCTCGCTATGTATGCTTCTGTTCATCTGTTTGCACTGTGCACAGCCCAAGTAAGTTTTTCACTTTTTCAAGCAAGCAAGCATGGTCCTGCAGCATTTCTCTGCTTCGCTCAGTGATTTCTGAGATTCTGATACTAGGGTGTCTGTTTTCCATCTTTGCAACACGCAGAGAATGTAGGCTGAGGTCTGCTTGCTGTGTTCCCATGTTAGAAGCTGTCAAGGTGAACAAGCTCTGCTTTGCGAGAACCATACACACAGCTCTCACTGTGTATGCTTCTGTTCATTGGTTGGCGCTGTGCACGGCCCAAGTGAGTTTTTCACTTTTTCAAGCAAGAAAACATGCTCCTGCAGCATTTCTCTGCTGCTCTCAGTGATTTCTGAGATTCTGATGCTGGGGCGTCTGTTTTCCATGTTTGCAGCAAGCACAGCATGTGGGTTCCTGCCTGCTTGCTCTCTTTCCATGTTAGAAGCTGTCAAGTTGAACAAGCTCTGCTATGCGAGAACCATGCACACAGCTCTCACTGTGTTTGCTTCTGTTCATCTGTTTGCACTGTGCACAGCCATTGGTGTTTTTCATTTGTCCTAGGAAGCAAACATGCTCGTGCAGCGTTTCTCTGCTTCTCTCTGTTATTTCTGAGATTCTGATGCTGGGGCGTCTGTTTTCCATGTTTGCAGCAAGCACAGCATGTGCGTTCCTGTCTGCTTGCTCTCTTTCCATGTCAGAAGCTGTCAAGTAGAACAAGCTCTGCTCTGCGAGAACCATGCACACAGCTCTCACTGTGTATGCTTCTGTTCATCTGTTTGCACTGCGCACAGCCCATTTGTGTTTTTCGTTGGTCCTACCAAGAAAACATGCTCCTGCAGCATTTCTCTACTTCTCTCTGTGATTTCTGAGATTCTGATGCTAGGGTGTCTGTTTTCCATGTTTATAACAAGCAGAGCATGTGGGCTGCTGTCTGCTTGCTCTCTTTCCATGTTAGAAGCTGGCAAGCTGAACAAGCTCTGCTTTGCGAGAACAGTGCACACAGCTCTCACTGTGTTTGCTTCTTTCCATCCGTTTGCACTGTGCATGGCCCATGTGAGTTTTTCATTTGTCCTAGGAAGCAAACATGCTCGTGCAGCATTTCTCTGCTTCTCTCTGTGATTTCTGAGATTCTGATGCTGGGGCGTCTGTTTTCCATATTTGCAGCAAGCACAGCATGTGCGTTCCTCTCTGCTTGCTCTCTTTCCATGTCAGAAGCTGTCAAGTAGAACAAGCTCTGCTCTGCGAGAACCATACACACAGCTCTCACTGTGTTTGCTTCTGTTCATTGGTTTGCACTGTGCACGGCCCAAGTGATTTTTTCACTTTTTCAAGCAAGAAAACATGCTCCTGCAGCATTTCTCTGCTTCTCTCAGTGATTTCTGAGATTCTGATGCTGGGGCGTCTGTTTTCCATGTTTGCAGCAAGCACAGCATGTGGGTTCCTGTCTGCTTGCTCTCTTTCCATGTTAGAAGCTGTCAAGTCGAACAAGCTCTGCTCTGCGAGAACCATGCACACAGCTCTCACTGTGTATGCTTCTGTTCATCTGTTTGCACTGCGCACAGCCCATTTGTGTTTTTCGTTGGTCCTAGCAAGAAAACATGCTCCTGCAGCATTTCTCTACTTCTCTCTGTGATTTCTTAGATTCTGATGCTAGGGTGTCTGTTTTCCATGTTTGCAGCAAGCAGAGCATGTGGGCTGCTGTCTGCTTGCTGTGTTTCCATGTTAGAAGCTGTCAAGGTGAACAAGCTCTGCTTTGCGAGAACCATACACACAGCTCTCACTGTGTATGCTTCTGTTCATTGGTTGGCGCTGTGCACGGCCCAAGTGAGTTTTTCACTTTTTCAAGCAAGAAAACATGCTCCTGCAGCATTTCTCTGTATCTCTCAGTGATTTCTGAGATTCTGATGCTGGGGCGTCTGTTTTCCATGTTTGCAGCAAGCACAGCATGTGGGTTCCTGTCTGCTTGCTCTGTTTCCATGTTAGAAGCTGTCAAGTCGAACAAGCTCTGCTGTGCGAGAACCATGCACACAGCTCTCACTGTGTATGCTTCTGTTCATCTGTTTGCACTGCGCACAGCCCATTTGTGTTTTTCGTTGGTCCTACCAAGAAAACATGCTCCTGCAGCATTTCTCTACTTCTCTCTGTGATTTCTGAGATTCTGATGCTAGGGTGTCTGTTTTCCATGTTTATAACAAGCAGAGCATGTGGGCTGCTGTCTGCGAGCTCTCTTTCCATGTCAGAAGCTGTCAAGTAGAACAAGCTCTGCTCTGCGAGAACCATGCACACAGCTCTCACTGTGTTTGCTTCTGTTCATTGGTTTGCGCTGTGCACGGCCCAACTGATTTTTTCACTTTTTCAAGCAAGAAAACATGCTCCTGCAGCATTTCTCTACTTCTCTCTGTGATTTCTGAGATTCTGATGCTGGGGTGTCTGTTTTCCACATTTGCAGCAAGCAGAGCATGTGGATTGCTGTCTGCTTGCTCTGTTTCCATGTTAGAAGCTGTCAAGTCGAACAAGCTCTGCTGTGCGAGAACCATGCACACAGCTCTCACTGTGTATGCTTCTGTTCATCTGTTTGCACTGCGCACAGCCCATTTGTGTTTTTCGTTGGTCCTACCAAGAAAACATGCTCCTGCAGCATTTCTCTACTTCTCTCTGTGATTTCTGAGATTCTGATGCTAGGGTGTCTGTTTTCCATGTTTATAACAAGCAGAGCATGTGGGCTGCTGTCTGCTTGCTCTTTTTCCATGTTAGAAGCTGGCAAGCTGAACAAGCTCTGCTTTGCGAGAACAGTGCACACTGCTCTCGCTGTGTAAGCTTCTTTCCATCCGTCTGCACTGTGCATGGCCCATGTGAGTTTTTCATTTGTCCTAGGAAGCAAACATGCTCGTGCAGCGTTTCTCTGCTTCGCTCAGTGATTTCTGAGATTCTGATGCTGGGGCGTCTGTTTTCCATGTTTGCAGCAAGCACAGCATGTGGGTTCCTTTCTGCTTGCTCTCTTTCCATGTTAGAAGCTGTCAAGTAGAACAAGCTCTGCTCTGCGAGAACCATGCACACAGCTCTCACTGTGTATGCTTCTGTTCATCTGTTTGCACTGCGCACAGCCCATTTGTGTTTTTCGTTGGTCCTACCAAGAAAACATGCTCCTGCAGCATTTCTCTACTTCTCTCAGTGATTTCTGAGATTCTGATGCTAGGGTGTCTGTTTTCCATGTTTGCAGCAAGCAGAGCATGTGGGCTGCTGTCTGCTTGCTGTGTTTCCATGTTAGAAGCTGTCAAGGTGAACAAGCTCTGCTTCGCGAGAACAGTGTACACTGCTCTCGCTATGTATGCTTCTGTTCATCTGTTTGCACTGTGCACAGCCCAAGTAAGTTTTTCACTTTTTCAAGCAAGCAAGCGTGGTCCTGCAGCATTTCTCTGCTTCGCTCAGTGATTTCTGAGATTCTGATACTAGGGTGTCTGTTTTCCATCTTTGCAACACGCAGAGAATGTAGGCTGAGGTCTGCTTGCTGTGTTCCCATGTTAGAAGCTGTCAAGGTGAACAAGCTCTGCTTTGCGAGAACCATACACACAGCTCTCACTGTGTATGCTTCTGTTCATTGGTTGGCGCTGTGCACGGCCCAAGTGAGTTTTTCACTTTTTCAAGCAAGAAAACATGCTCCTGCAGCATTTCTCTGGTGCTCTCAGTGATTTCTGAGATTCTGATGCTGGGGCGTCTGTTTTCCATGTTTGCAGCAAGCACAGCATGTGGGTTCCTGCCTGCTTGCTCTCTTTCCATGTTAGAAGCTGTCAAGTTGAACAAGCTCTGCTATGCGAGAACCATGCACACAGCTCTCACTGTGTTTGCTTCTGTTCATCTGTTTGCACTGTGCACAGCCATTGGTGTTTTTCATTTGTCCTAGGAAGCAAACATGCTCGTGCAGCGTTTCTCTGCTTCTCTCTGTTATTTCTGAGATTCTGATGCTGGGGCGTCTGTTTTCCATGTTTGCAGCAAGCACAGCATGTGGGTTCCTTTCTGCTTGCTCTCTTTCCATGTCAGAAGCTGTCAAGTAGAACAAGCTCTGCTCTGCGAGAACCATGCACACAGCTCTCACTGTGTTTGCTTCTTTCCATCCGTTTGCACTGTGCATGGCCCATGTGAGTTTTTCATTTGTCCTAGGAAGCAAACATGCTCGTGCAGCATTTCTCTGCTTCTCTCTGTGATTTCTGAGATTCTGATGCTGGGGCGTCTGTTTTCCATATTTGCAGCAAGCACAGCATGTGCGTTCCTGTCTGCTTGCTCTCTTTCCATGTCAGAAGCTGTCAAGTAGAACAAGCTCTGCTCTGCGAGAACCATACACACAGCTCTCACTGTGTTTGCTTCTGTTCATTGGTTTGCACTGTGCACGGCCCAAGTGATTTTTTCACTTTTTCAAGCAAGAAAACATGCTCCTGCAGCATTTCTCTGCTTCTCTCAGTGATTTCTGAGATTCTGATGCTGGGGCGTCTGTTTTCCATGTTTGCAGCAAGCACAGCATGTGGGTTCCTGTCTGCTTGCTCTCTTTCCATGTTAGAAGCTGTCAAGTCGAACAAGCTCTGCTCTGCGAGAACCATGCACACAGCTCTCACTGTGTATGCTTCTGTTCATCTGTTTGCACTGCGCACAGCCCATTTGTGTTTTTCGTTGGTCCTAGCAAGAAAACATGCTCCTGCAGCATTTCTCTACTTCTCTCAGTGATTTCTTAGATTCTGATGCTAGGGTGTCTGTTTTCCATGTTTGCAGCAAGCAGAGCATGTGGGCTGCTGTCTGCTTGCTGTGTTTCCATGTTAGAAGCTGTCAAGGTGAACAAGCTCTGCTTTGCGAGAACCATACACACAGCTCTCACTGTGTATGCTTCTGTTCATTGGTTGGCGCTGTGCACGGCCCAAGTGAGTTTTTCACTTTTTCAAGCAAGAAAACATGCTCCTGCAGCATTTCTCTGTATCTCTCAGTGATTTCTGAGATTCTGATGCTGGGGCGTCTGTTTTCCATGTTTGCAGCAAGCACAGCATGTGGGTTCCTGTCTGCTTGCTCTGTTTCCATGTTAGAAGCTGTCAAGTCGAACAAGCTCTGCTGTGCGAGAACCATGCACACAGCTCTCACTGTGTATGCTTCTGTTCATCTGTTTGCACTGCGCACAGCCCATTTGTGTTTTTCGTTGGTCCTACCAAGAAAACATGCTCCTGCAGCATTTCTCTACTTCTCTCTGTGATTTCTGAGATTCTGATGCTAGGGTGTCTGTTTTCCATGTTTATAACAAGCAGAGCATGTGGGCTGCTGTCTGCTTGCTCTCTTTCCATGTCAGAAGCTGTCAAGTAGAACAAGCTCTGCTCTGCGAGAACCATGCACACAGCTCTCACTGTGTTTGCTTCTGTTCATTGGTTTGCGCTGTGCACGGCCCAACTGATTTTTTCACTTTTTCAAGCAAGAAAACATGCTCCTGCAGCATTTCTCTACTTCTCTCTGTGATTTCTGAGATTCTGATGCTGGGGTGTCTGTTTTCCACATTTGCAGCAAGCAGAGCATGTGGATTGCTGTCTGCTTGCTCTGTTTCCATGTTAGAAGCTGTCAAGTCGAACAAGCTCTGCTGTGCGAGAACCATGCACACAGCTCTCACTGTGTATGCTTCTGTTCATCTGTTTGCACTGCGCACAGCCCATTTGTGTTTTTCGTTGGTCCTACCAAGAAAACATGCTCCTGCAGCATTTCTCTACTTCTCTCTGTGATTTCTGAGATTCTGATGCTAGGGTGTCTGTTTTCCATGTTTATAACAAGCAGAGCATGTGGGCTGCTGTCTGCTTGCTCTTTTTCCATGTTAGAAGCTGGCAAGCTGAACAAGCTCTGCTTTGCGAGAACAGTGCACACTGCTCTCGCTGTGTATGCTTCTTTCCATCCGTCTGCACTGTGCATGGCCCATGTGAGTTTTTCATTTGTCCTAGGAAGCAAACATGCTCGTGCAGCGTTTCTCTGCTTCGCTCAGTGATTTCTGAGATTCTGATGCTGGGGCGTCTGTTTTCCATGTTTGCAGCAAGCACAGCATGTGGGTTCCTTTCTGCTTGCTCTCTTTCCATGTTAGAAGCTGTCAAGTAGAACAAGCTCTGCTCTGCGAGAACCATGCACACAGCTCTCACTGTGTATGCTTCTGTTCATCTGTTTGCACTGCGCACAGCCCATTTGTGTTTTTCGTTGGTCCTACCAAGAAAACATGCTCCTGCAGCATTTCTCTACTTCTCTCAGTGATTTCTGAGATTCTGATGCTAGGGTGTCTGTTTTCCATGTTTGCAGCAAGCAGAGCATGTGGGCTGCTGTCTGCTTGCTGTGTTTCCATGTTAGAAGCTGTCAAGGTGAACAAGCTCTGCTTCACGAGAACAGTGTACACTGCTCTCGCTATGTATGCTTCTGTTCATCTGTTTGCACTGTGCACAGCCCAAGTAAGTTTTTCACTTTTTCAAGCAAGCAAGCATGGTCCTGCAGCATTTCTCTGCTTCGCTCAGTGATTTCTGAGATTCTGATACTAGGGTGTCTGTTTTCCATCTTTGCAACACGCAGAGAATGTAGGCTGAGGTCTGCTTGCTGTGTTCCCATGTTAGAAGCTGTCAAGGTGAACAAGCTCTGCTTTGCGAGAACCATACACACAGCTCTCACTGTGTATGCTTCTGTTCATTGGTTGGCGCTGTGCACGGCCCAAGTGAGTTTTTCACTTTTTCAAGCAAGAAAACATGCTCCTGCAGCATTTCTCTGCTGCTCTCAGTGATTTCTGAGATTCTGATGCTGGGGCGTCTGTTTTCCATGTTTGCAGCAAGCACAGCATGTGGGTTCCTGCCTGCTTGCTCTCTTTCCATGTTAGAAGCTGTCAAGTTGAACAAGCTCTGCTATGCGAGAACCATGCACACAGCTCTCACTGTGTTTGCTTCTGTTCATCTGTTTGCACTGTGCACAGCCATTGGTGTTTTTCATTTGTCCTAGGAAGCAAACATGCTCGTGCAGCGTTTCTCTGCTTCTCTCTGTTATTTCTGAGATTCTGATGCTGGGGCGTCTGTTTTCCATGTTTGCAGCAAGCACAGCATGTGCGTTCCTGTCTGCTTGCTCTCTTTCCATGTCAGAAGCTGTCAAGTAGAACAAGCTCTGCTCTGCGAGAACCATGCACACAGCTCTCACTGTGTTTGCTTCTGTTCATTGGTTTGCGCTGTGCACGGCCCAAGTGATTTTTTCACTTTTTCAAGCAAGAAAACATGCTCCTGCATCATTTCTCTACTTCTCTCTGTGATTTCTGAGATTCTGCTGCTGGGGTGTCTGTTTTCCACATTTGCAGCAAGCAGAGCATGTGGATTGCTGTCTGCTTCCTCTGTTTCCATGTTAGAAGCTGTCAAGTCGAACAAGCTCTGCTGTGCGAGAACCATGCACACAGCTCTCACTGTGTATGCTTCTGTTCATCTGTTTGCACTGCGCACAGCCCATTTGTGTTTTTCGTTGGTCCTACCAAGAAAACATGCTCCTGCAGCATTTCTCTACTTCTCTCTGTGATTTCTGAGATTCTGATGCTAGGGTGTCTGTTTTCCATGTTTATAACAAGCAGAGCATGTGGGCTGCTGTCTGCTTGCTCTCTTTCCATGTTAGAAGCTGGCAAGCTGAACAAGCTCTGCTTTGCGAGAACAGTGCACACTGCTCTCGCTGTGTATGCTTCTTTCCATCCGTTTGCACTGTGCATGGCCCATGTGAGTTTTTCATTTGTCCTAGGAAGCAAACATGCTCGTGCAGCGTTTCTCTGCTTCGCTCAGTGATTTCTGAGATTCTGATGCTGGGGCGTCTGTTTTCCATGTTTGCAGCAAGCACAGCATGTGGGTTCCTTTCTGCTTGCTCTCTTTCCATGTTAGAAGCTGTCAAGGTGAACAAGCTCCGCTCTGCGAGAACCATGCACACAGCTCTCACTGTGTATGCTTCTGTTCTTCTGTTTGCACTGTGCACAGCCCATTTGTGTTTTTCGTTGGTCATAGCAAGAAAACATGCTCCTGCAGCATTTATCTACTTCTCTCTGTGATTTCTGAGATTCGGATGCTAGGGTGTCTGTTTTCCATGTTTATAACAAGCAGAGCATGTGGGCTGCTGTCTGCTTGCTCTCTTTCCATGTTAGAAGCTGGCAAGCTGAACAAGCTCTGCTGTGCGAGAACCATACACACGGCTCTCACTGTGTATGCTTCTTTTCATCCGTTTGCACTGTGCATGGCCCATGTGAGTTTTTCATTTGTCCTAGGAAGCAAACATGCTCCTGCAGCATTTCTCTAGTTCTCTCAGTGATTTCTGAGATTCTGATGCTAGGGTGTCTGTTTTCCATGTTTGCAGCAAGCAGAGCATGTGGGCTGCTGTCTGCTTGCTGTGTTTCCATGTTAGAAGCTGTCAAGGTGAACAAGCTCTGCTTCGCGAGAACAGTGTACACTGCTCTCGCTATGTATGCTTCTGTTCATCTGTTTGCACTGTGCACAGCCCAAGTAAGTTTTTCACTTTTTCAAGCAAGCAAGCATGGTCCTGCAGCATTTCTCTGCTTCGCTCAGTGATTTCTGAGATCCTGATACTAGGGTGTCTGTTTTCCATCTTTGCAACACGCAGAGAATGTAGGCTGAGGTCTGCTTGCTGTGTTTCCATGTTAGAAGCTGTCAAGGTGAACAAGCTCTGCTATGCGAGAACCATGCACACAGCTCTCACTGTGTTTGCTTCTGTTCATCTGTTTGCACTGTGCACAGCCATTGGTGTTTTTCATTTGTCCTAGGAAGCAAACATGCTCCTGCAGCGTTTCTCTGCTTCTCTCTGTGATTTCTGAGATTCTGATGCTGGGGCGTCTGTTTTCCATGTTTGCAGCAAGCAGAGCATGTGGATTGCTGTCTGCTTGCTCTGTTTCCATGTTAGAAGCTGTCAAGTAGAACAAGCTCTGCTCTGCGAGAACCATGCACACAGCTCTCACTGTGTTTGCTTCTGTTCATTGGTTTGCGCTGTGCACGGCCCAAGTGATTTTTTCACTTTTTCAAGCAAGAAAACATGCTCCTGCAGCATTTCTCTACTTCTCTCTGTGATTTCTGAGATTCTGATCCTAGGGTGTCTGTTTTCCATCTATGCAACACGCAGAGAATGTAGGCTGAGGTCTGCTTGCTGTGTTTCCATGTTAGAAGCTGTCAAGGTGAACAAGCTCTGCTTTGCGAGAACCATACACACAGCTCTCACTGTGTTTGCTTCTGTTCATTGGTTTGCGCTGTGCACGGGCCAAGTGAGTTTTTCACTTTTTCAAGCAAGAAAACATGCTCCCGCAGCATTTCTCTGCCTCTCTCTCACTGATTTCTGTGATTCTGATGCTGGGGTGTCTGTTTCCCATGTTTGCAGCAAGCAGAGCATGTGGATTGCTGTCTGCTTGCTCTGTTTCCATGTTAGAAGCTGTCAAGTCGAACAAGCTCTGCTCTGCGAGAGCAACAGTGCACACAGCTCTCACTGTGTATGCTTCTGTTCATCCGTTTGCACTGTGTACAGCCCAAGTAAGGTTTTCATTTGTCCTAGCAAGAAAATATGCTCCTGCAGCATTTCTCTGCTTCTCTCAGTGATTTCTGAGATTCTGATGCTGGGGTGTCTGTTCTCCACGTTTGCAGCAAGCAGAGCATGTGGATTGCTGTCTGCTTCCTCTGTTTCCATGTTAGAAGCTGTCAAGTCGAACAAGCTCTGCTATGCGAGAACCATGCACACTGCTCTCACTGTGTTTGCTTCTTTTCATCTGTTTGCACTGTGCACAGCCATTGGTGTTTTTCATTTGTCCTAGCAAGCAAACATGCTCGTGCAGCGTTTCTCTGCTTCGCTCAGTGATTTCTGAGATTCTGATGCTGGGGCGTCTGTTTTCCATGTTTGCAGCAAGCACAGCATGTGGGTTCCTTTCTGCTTGCTCTCTTTCCATGTTAGAAGCTGTCAAGTTGAACAAGCTCTGCTATGCGAGAACCATGCACACTGCTCTCACTGTGTTTGCTTCTTTTCATCTGTTTGCACTGTGCACAGCCATTGGTGTTTTTCATTTGTCCTAGCAAGCAAACATGCTCCTGCAGCATTTGTCTAGTTCTCTCAGTGATTTCTGAGATTCTGATGCTAGGGTGTCTGTTTTCCATGTTTGCAGCAAGCAGAGCATGTGGGCTGCTGTCTGCTTGCTGTGTTTCCATGTTAGAAGCTGTCAAGGTGAACAAGCTCTGCTTCGCGAGAACAGTGTACACTGCTCTCGCTATGTATGCTTCTGTTCATCTGTTTGCACTGTGCACAGCCCAAGTAAGTTTTTCACTTTTTCAAGCAAGCAAGCATGGTCCTGCAGCATTTCTCTGCTTCGCTCAGTGATTTCTGAGATTCTGATACTAGGGTGTCTGTTTTCCATCTTTGCAACACGCAGAGAATGTAGGCTGAGGTCTGCTTGCTGTGTTTCCATGTTAGAAGCTGTCAAGGTGAACAAGCTCTGCTTTGCGAGAACCATACACACAGCTCTCACTGTGTATGCTTCTGTTCATTGGTTGGCGCTGTGCACGGCCCAAGTGAGTTTTTCACTTTTTCAAGCAAGAAAACATGCTCCTGCAGCATTTCTCTGCTGCTCTCAGTGATTTCTGAGATTCTGATGCTGGGGCGTCTGTTTTCCATGTTTGCAGCAAGCACAGCATGTGGGTTCCTGCCTGCTTGCTCTCTTTCCATGTTAGAAGCTGTCAAGTTGAACAAGCTCTGCTATGCGAGAACCATGCACACAGCTCTCACTGTGTTTGCTTCTGTTCATCTGTTTGCACTGTGCACAGCCATTGGTGTTTTTCATTTGTCCTAGGAAGCAAACATGCTCGTGCAGCGTTTCTCTGCTTCTCTCTGTTATTTCTGAGATTCTGATGCTGGGGCGTCTGTTTTCCATGTTTATAACAAGCAGAGCATGTGGGCTGCTGTCTGCTTGCTCTCTTTCCATGTCAGAAGCTGTCAAGTAGAACAAGCTCTGCTCTGCGAGAACCATGCACACAGCTCTCACTGTGTTTGCTTCTGTTCATTGGTTTGCGCTGTGCACGGCCCAACTGATTTTTTCACTTTTTCAAGCAAGAAAACATGCTCCTGCAGCATTTCTCTACTTCTCTCTGTGATTTCTGAGATTCTGCTGCTGGGGTGTCTGTTTTCCACATTTGCAGCAAGCAGAGCATGTGGATTGCTGTCTGCTTCCTCTGTTTCCATGTTAGAAGCTGTCAAGTCGAACAAGCTCTGCTGTGCGAGAACCATGCACACAGCTCTCACTGTGTATGCTTCTGTTCATCTGTTTGCACTGCGCACAGCCCATTTGTGTTTTTCGTTGGTCCTACCAAGAAAACATGCTCCTGCAGCATTTCTCTACTTCTCTCTGTGATTTCTGAGATTCTGATGCTAGGGTGTCTGTTTTCCATGTTTATAACAAGCAGAGCATGTGGGCTGCTGTCTGCTTGCTCTCTTTCCATGTTAGAAGCTGGCAAGCTGAACAAGCTCTGCTTTGCGAGAACAGTGCACACTGCTCTCGCTGTGTATGCTTCTTTCCATCTGTTTGCACTGTGCATGGCCCATGTGAGTTTTTCATTTGTCCTAGGAAGCAAACATGCTCGTGCAGCGTTTCTCTGCTTCGCTCAGTGATTTCTGAGATTCTGATGCTGGGGCGTCTGTTTTCCATGTTTGAGCAAGCACAGCATGTGGGTTCCTGCCTGCTTGCTCTCTTTCCATGTTAGAAGCTGTCAAGGTGAACAAGCTCCGCTCTGCGAGAACCATGCACACAGCTCTCACTGTGTATGCTTCTGTTCTTCTGTTTGCACTGCGCACAGCCCATTTGTGTTTTTCATTGGTCCTAGCAAGAAAACATGCTCCTGCAGCATTTCTCTACTTCTCTCTGTGATTTCTGAGATTCGGATGCTAGGGTGTCTGTTTTCCATGTTTATAACAAGCAGAGCATGTGGGCTGCTGTCTGCTTGCTCTCTTTCCATGTCAGAAGCTGTCAAGTAGAACAAGCTCTGCTCTGCGAGAACCATACACACGGCTCTCACTGTGTATGCTTCTTTTCATCCGTTTGCACTGTGCATGGCCCATGTGAGTTTTTCATTTGTCCTAGGAAGCAAACATTCTCCTGCAGCATTTCTCTACTTCTCTCAGTGATTTCTGAGATTCTGATGCTAGGGTGTCTGTTTTCCATGTTTGCAGCAAGCAGAGCATGTGGGCTGCTGTCTGCTTGCTGTGTTTCCATGTTAGAAGCTGTCAAGGTGAACAAGCTCTGCTTCGCGAGAACAGTGTACACTGCTGTCGCTATGTATGCTTCTGTTCATCTGTTTACACTGTGCACAGCCCAAGGAAGTTTTTCACTTTTTCAAGACAGCAAGCATGGTCCTGCAGCATTTCTCTGCTTCGCTCAGTGATTTCTGAGATTCTGATACTAGGGTGTCTGTTTTCTATCTTTGCAACACGCAGAGAATGTAGGCTGAGGTCTGCTTGCTGTGTTTCCATGTTAGAAGCTGTCAAGTTGAACAAGCTCTGCTATGCGAGAACCATGCACACAGCTCTCACTGTGTTTGCTTCTGTTCATCTGTTTGCACTGTGCACAGCCATTGGTGTTTTTCATTTGTCCTAGGAAGCAAACATGCTCGTGCAGCGTTTCTCTGCTTCTCTCTGTGATTTCTGAGATTCTGATGCTGGGGCGTCTGTTTTCCATGTTTGCAGCAAGCACAGCATGTGCGTTCCTGTCTGCTTGCTCTCTTTCCATGTCAGAAGCTGTCAAGTAGAACAAGCTCTGCTCTGCGAGAACCATGCACACAGCTCTCACTGTGTTTGCTTCTGTTCATTGGTTTGCGCTGTGCACGGCCCAAGTGATTTTTTCACTTTTTCAAGCAAGAAAACATGCTCCTGCAGCATTTCTCTACTTCTCTCTGTGATTTCTGAGATTCTGATCCTAGGGTGTCTGTTTTCCATCTTTGCAACACGCAGAGAATGTAGGCTGAGGTCTGCTTGCTGTGTTTCCATGTTAGAAGCTGTCAAGGTGAACAAGCTCTGCTTTGCGAGAACCATACACACAGCTCTCACTGTGTTTGCTTCTGTTCATTGGTTTGCGCTGTGCACGGGCCAAGTGAGTTTTTCACTTTTTCAAGCAAGAAAACATGCTCCCGCAGCATTTCTCTGCCTCTCTCTCACTGATTTCTGTGATTCTGATGCTGGGGTGTCTGTTTCCCATGTTTGCAGCAAGCAGAGCATGTGGATTGCTGTCTGCTTGCTCTGTTTCCATGTTAGAAGCTGTCAAGTCGAACAAGCTCTGCTCTGCGAGAGCAACAGTGCACACAGCTCTCACTGTGTATGCTTCTGTTTATCCGTTTGCACTGTGTACAGCCCAAGTAAGGTTTTCATTTGTCCTAGCAAGAAAATATGCTCCGGCAGCATTTCTCTGCTTCTCTCAGTGATTTCTGAGATTCTGATGCTGGGGTGTCTGTTCTCCACGTTTGCAGCAAGCAGAGCATGTGGATTGCTGTCTGCTTCCTCTGTTTCCATGTTAGAAGCTGTCAAGTCGAACAAGCTCTGCTATGCGAGAACCATGCACACTGCTCTCACTGTGTTTGCTTCTTTTCATCTGTTTGCACTGTGCACAGCCATTGGTGTTTTTCATTTGTCCTAGCAAGCAAACATGCTCGTGCAGCGTTTCTCTGCTTCGCTCAGTGATTTCTGAGATTCTGATGCTGGGGCGTCTGTTTTCCATGTTTGCAGCAAGCACAGCATGTGGGTTCCTTTCTGCTTGCTCTCTTTCCATGTTAGAAGCTGTCAAGTTGAACAAGCTCTGCTATGCGAGAACCATGCACACTGCTCTCACTGTGTTTGCTTCTGTTCATCTGTTTGCACTGTGCACAGCCATTGGTGTTTTTCATTTGTCCTAGCAAGAAAACATGCTCCTGCAGCATTTCTCTGCTTCTCTCAGTGATTTCTGAGATTCTGATGCTAGGGTGTCTGTTTTCCATGTTTGCAGCAAGCAGAGCATGTGGGCTGCTGTCTGCTTGCTGTGTTTCCATGTTAGAAGCTGTCACGGTGAACAAGCTCTGCTTCGCGAGAACAGTGTACACTGCTCTCGCTATGTATGCTTCTGTTCATCTGTTTGCACTGTGCACAGCCCAAGTAAGTTTTTCACTTTTTCAAGCAAGCAAGCATGGTCCTGCAGCATTTCTCTGCTTCGCTCAGTGATTTCTGAGATTCTGATACTAGGGTGTCTGTTTTCCATCTTTGCAACACGCAGAGAATGTAGGCTGAGGTCTGCTTGCTGTGTTTCCATGTTAGAAGCTGTCAAGGTGAACAAGCTCTGCTTTGCGAGAACCATACACACAGCTCTCACTGTGTATGCTTCTGTTCATTGGTTGGCGCTGTGCACGGCCCAAGTGAGTTTTTCACTTTTTCAAGCAAGAAAACATGCTCCTGCAGCATTTCTCTGCTGCTCTCAGTGATTTCTGAGATTCTGATGCTGGGGTGTCTGTTTTCCATGTTTGCAGCAAGCACAGCATGTGGGTTCCTGCCTGCTTGCTCTCTTTCCATGTTAGAAGCCGTCAAGTTGAACAAGCTCTGCTATGCGAGAACCATGCACACAGCTCTCACTGTGTTTGCTTCTGTTCATCTGTTTGCACTGTGCACAGCCATTGGTGTTTTTCATTTGTCCTAGGAAGCAAACATGCTCGTGCAGCGTTTCTCTGCTTCTCTCTGTTATTTCTGAGATTCTGATGCTGGGGCGTCTGTTTTCCATGTTTATAACAAGCAGAGCATGTGGGCTGCTGTCTGCTTGCTCTCTTTCCATGTCAGAAGCTGTCAAGTAGAACAAGCTCTGCTCTGCGAGAACCATGCACACAGCTCTCACTGTGTTTGCTTCTGTTCATTGGTTTGCGCTGTGCACGGCCCAAGTGATTTTTTCACTTTTTCAAGCAAGAAAACATGCTCCTGCATCATTTCTCTACTTCTCTCTGTGATTTCTGAGATTCTGCTGCTGGGGTGTCTGTTTTCCACATTTGCAGCAAGCAGAGCATGTGGATTGCTGTCTGCTTCCTCTGTTTCCATGTTAGAAGCTGTCAAGTCGAACAAGCTCTGCTGTGCGAGAACCATGCACACAGCTCTCACTGTGTATGCTTCTGTTCATCTGTTTGCACTGCGCACAGCCCATTTGTGTTTTTCGTTGGTCCTACCAAGAAAACATGCTCCTGCAGCATTTCTCTACTTCTCTCTGTGATTTCTGAGATTCTGATGCTAGGGTGTCTGTTTTCCATGTTTATAACAAGCAGAGCATGTGGGCTGCTGTCTGCTTGCTCTCTTTCCATGTTAGAAGCTGGCAAGCTGAACAAGCTCTGCTTTGCGAGAACAGTGCACACTGCTCTCGCTG
This sequence comes from Delichon dasypus, assembly GCA_037837765.1. Taxonomy (NCBI): domain Eukaryota; kingdom Metazoa; phylum Chordata; class Aves; order Passeriformes; family Hirundinidae; genus Delichon; species Delichon dasypus. The sequence goes on from JBBAXF010000036.1 coordinate 2,096,155, forward strand.
TGTATGCTTCTTTCCATCCGTTTGCACTGTGCATGGCCCATGTGAGTTTTTCATTTGTCCTAGGAAGCAAACATGCTCGTGCAGCGTTTCTCTGCTTCGCTCAGTGATTTCTGAGATTCTGATGCTGGGGCGTCTGTTTTCCATGTTTGCAGCAAGCACAGCATGTGGGTTCCTTTCTGCTTGCTCTCTTTCCATGTTAGAAGCTGTCAAGGTGAACAAGCTCCGCTCTGCGAGAACCATGCACACAGCTCTCACTGTGTATGCTTCTGTTCTTCTGTTTGCACTGCGCACAGCCCATTTGTGTTTTTCGTTGGTCCTAGCAAGAAAACATGCTCCTGCAGCATTTCTCTACTTCTCTCTGTGATTTCTGAGATTCGGATGCTAGGGTGTCTGTTTTCCATGTTTATAACAAGCAGAGCATGTGGGCTGCTGTCTGCTTGCTCTCTTTCCATGTTAGAAGCTGGCAAGCTGAACAAGCTCTGCTCTGCGAGAACCATACACACGGCTCTCACTGTGTATGCTTCTTTTCATCCGTTTGCACTGTGCATGGCCCATGTGAGTTTTTCATTTGTCCTAGGAAGCAAACATGCTCCTGCAGCATTTCTCTACTTCTCTCAGTGATTTCTGAGATTCTGATGCTAGGGTGTCTGTTTTCCATGTTTGCAGCAAGCAGAGCATGTGGGCTGCTGTCTGCTTGCTGTGTTTCCATGTTAGAAGCTGTCAAGGTGAACAAGCTCTGCTTTGCGAGAACAGTGTACACTGCTCTCGCTATGTATGCTTCTGTTCATCTGTTTGCACTGTGCACAGCCCAAGTAAGTTTTTCACTTTTTCAAGACAGCAAGCATGGTCCTGCAGCATTTCTCTGCTTCGCTCAGTGATTTCTGAGATTCTGATACTAGGGTGTCTGTTTTCCATCTTTGCAACACGCAGAGAATGTAGGCTGAGGTCTGCTTGCTGTGTTTCCATGTTAGAAGCTGTCAAGTTGAACAAGCTCTGCTATGCGAGAACCATGCACACAGCTCTCACTGTGTTTGCTTCTGTTCATCTGTTTGCACTGTGCACAGCCATTGGTGTTTTTCATTTGTCCTAGGCAGCAAACATGCTCGTGCAGCGTTTCTCTGCTTCTCTCTGTGATTTCTGAGATTCTGATGCTGGGGCGTCTGTTTTCCATGTTTGCAGCAAGCACAGCATGTGCGTTCCTGTCTGCTTGCTCTCTTTCCATGTCAGACGCTGTCAAGTAGAACAAGCTCTGCTCTGCGAGAACCATGCACACAGCTCTCACTGTGTTTGCTTCTGTTCATTGGTTTGCGCTGTGCACGGCCCAAGTGATTTTTTCACTTTTTCAAGCAAGAAAACATGCTCCTGCGGCATTTCTCTACTTCTCTCTGTGATTTCTGAGATTCTGATCCTAGGGTGTCTGTTTTCCATCTTTGCAACACGCAGAGAATGTAGGCTGAGGTCTGCTTGCTGTGTTTCCATGTTAGAAGCTGTCAAGGTGAACAAGCTCTGCTTTGCGAGAACCATACACACAGCTCTCACTGTGTATGCTTCTGTTCATTGGTTTGCGCTGTGCACGGGCCAAGTGAGTTTTTCACTTTTTCAAGCAAGAAAACATGCTCCCGCAGCATTTCTCTGCCTCTCTCTCACTGATTTCTGTGATTCTGATGCTGGGGTGTCTGTTTCCCATGTTTGCAGCAAGCAGAGCATGTGGATTGCTGTCTGCTTGCTCTGTTTCCATGTTAGAAGCTGTCAAGTCGAACAAGCTCTGCTCTGCGAGAGCAACAGTGCACACAGCTCTCACTGTGTATGCTTCTGTTCATCCGTTTGCACTGTGTACAGCCCAAGTAAGGTTTTCATTTGTCCTAGCAAGAAAATATGCTCCTGCAGCATTTCTCTGCTTCTCTCAGTGATTTCTGAGATTCTGATGCTGGGGTGTCTGTTCTCCACGTTTGCAGCAAGCAGAGCATGTGGATTGCTGTCTGCTTCCTCTGTTTCCATGTTAGAAGCTGTCAAGTAGAACAAGCTCTGCTATGCGAGAACCATGCACACTGCTCTCACTGTGTTTGCTTCTTTTCATCTGTTTGCACTGTGCACAGCCATTGGTGTTTTTCATTTGTCCTAGCAAGCAAACATGCTCGTGCAGCGTTTCTCTGCTTCGCTCAGTGATTTCTGAGATTCTGATGCTGGGGCGTCTGTTTTCCATGTTTGCAGCAAGCACAGCATGTGGGTTCCTTTCTGCTTGCTCTCTTTCCATGTTAGAAGCTGTCAAGTTGAACAAGCTCTGCTATGCGAGAACCATGCACACTGCTCTCACTGTGTTTGCTTCTTTTCATCTGTTTGCACTGTGCACAGCCATTGGTGTTTTTCATTTGTCCTAGCAAGCAAACATGCTCCTGCAGCATTTCTCTGCTTCTCTCAGTGATTTCTGAGATTCTGATGCTGGGGCGTCTGTTTTCCATGTTTGCAGCAAGCACAGCATGTGGGTTCCTGTCTGCTTGCTCTCTTTCCATGTTAGAAGCTGTCAAGTAGAACAAGCTCTGCTCTGCGAGAACCATGCACACAGCTCTCACTGTGTATGCTTCTGTTCATCTGTTTGCACTGCGCACAGCCCATTTGTGTTTTTCGTTGGTCCTACCAAGAAAACATGCTCCTGCAGCATTTCTCTACTTCTCTCAGTGATTTCTGAGATTCTGATGCTAGGGTGTCTGTTTTCCATGTTTGCAGCAAGCAGAGCATGTGGGCTGCTGTCTGCTTGCTGTGTTTCCATGTTAGAAGCTGTCAAGGTGAACAAGCTCTGCTTCGCGAGAACAGTGTACACTGCTCTCGCTATGTATGCTTCTGTTCATCTGTTTGCACTGTGCACAGCCCAAGTAAGTTTTTCACTTTTTCAAGACAGCAAGCATGGTCCTGCAGCATTTCTCTGCTTCGCTCAGTGATTTCTGAGATTCTGATACTAGGGTGTCTGTTTTCCATCTTTGCAACACGCAGAGAATGTAGGCTGAGGTCTGCTTGCTGTGTTTCCATGTTAGAAGCTGTCAAGGTGAACAAGCTCTGCTTTGCGAGAACCATACACACAGCTCTCACTGTGTATGCTTCTGTTCATTGGTTGGCGCTGTGCACAGCCCAAGTGAGTTTTTCACTTTTTCAAGCAAGAAAACATGCTCCTGCAGCATTTCTCTGCTGCTCTCAGTGATTTCTGAGATTCTGATGCTGGGGCGTCTGTTTTCCATGTTTGCAGCAAGCACAGCATGTGCGTTCCTGCCTGCTTGCTCTCTTTCCATGTTAGAAGCTGTCAAGTTGAACAAGCTCTGCTATGCGAGAACCATGCACACAGCTCTCACTGTGTTTGCTTCTGTTCATCTGTTTGCACTGTGCACAGCCATTGGTGTTTTTCATTTGTCCTAGGAAGCAAACATGCTCGTGCAGCGTTTCTCTGCTTCTCTCTGTTATTTCTGAGATTCTGATGCTGGGGCGTCTGTTTTCCATGTTTGCAGCAAGCACAGCATGTGCGTTCCTGTCTGCTTGCTCTCTTTCCATGTCAGAAGCTGTCAAGTAGAACAAGCTCTGCTCTGCGAGAACCATGCACACAGCTCTCACTGTGTTTGCTTCTGTTCATTGGTTTGCGCTGTGCACGGCCCAAGTGATTTTTTCACTTTTTCAAGCAAGAAAACATGCTCCTGCATCATTTCTCTACTTCTCTCTGTGATTTCTGAGATTCTGCTGCTGGGGTGTCTGTTTTCCACATTTGCAGCAAGCAGAGCATGTGGATTGCTGTCTGCTTCCTCTGTTTCCATGTTAGAAGCTGTCAAGTCGAACAAGCTCTGCTGTGCGAGAACCATGCACACAGCTCTCACTGTGTATGCTTCTGTTCATCTGTTTGCACTGCGCACAGCCCATTTGTGTTTTTCGTTGGTCCTACCAAGAAAACATGCTCCTGCAGCATTTCTCTACTTCTCTCTGTGATTTCTGAGATTCTGATGCTAGGGTGTCTGTTTTCCATGTTTATAACAAGCAGAGCATGTGGGCTGCTGTCTGCTTGCTCTCTTTCCATGTTAGAAGCTGGCAAGCTGAACAAGCTCTGCTTTGCGAGAACAGTGCACACTGCTCTCGCTGTGTATGCTTCTTTCCATCCGTTTGCACTGTGCATGGCCCATGTGAGTTTTTCATTTGTCCTAGGAAGCAAACATGCTCGTGCAGCATTTCTCTGCTTCGCTCAGTGATTTCTGAGATTCTGATGCTGGGGCGTCTGTTTTCCATGTTTGCAGCAAGCACAGCATGTGGGTTCCTTTCTGCTTGCTCTCTTTCCATGTTAGAAGCTGTCAAGGTGAACAAGCTCCGCTCTGCGAGAACCATGCACACAGCTCTCACTGTGTATGCTTCTGTTCTTCTGTTTGCACTGCGCACAGCCCATTTGTGTTTTTCGTTGGTCCTAGCAAGAAAACATGCTCCTGCAGCATTTCTCTACTTCTCTCTGTGATTTCTGAGATTCGGATGCTAGGGTGTCTGTTTTCCATGTTTATAACAAGCAGAGCATGTGGGCTGCTGTCTGCTTGCTCTCTTTCCATGTTAGAAGCTGGCAAGCTGAACAAGCTCTGCTGTGCGAGAACCATACACACGGCTCTCACTGTGTATGCTTCTTTTCATCCGTTTGCACTGTGCATGGCCCATGTGAGTTTTTCATTTGTCCTAGGAAGCAAACATGCTCCTGCAGCATTTCTCTAGTTCTCTCAGTGATTTCTGAGATTCTGATGCTAGGGTGTCTGTTTTCCATGTTTGCAGCAAGCAGAGCATGTGGGCTGCTGTCTGCTTGCTGTGTTTCCATGTTAGAAGCTGTCAAGGTGAACAAGCTCTGCTTCGCGAGAACAGTGTACACTGCTCTCGCTATGTATGCTTCTGTTCATCTGTTTGCACTGTGCACAGCCCAAGTAAGTTTTTCACTTTTTCAAGCAAGCAAGCATGGTCCTGCAGCATTTCTCTGCTTCGCTCAGTGATTTCTGAGATTCTGATACTAGGGTGTCTGTTTTCCATCTTTGCAACACACAGAGAATGTAGGCTGAGGTCTGCTTGCTGTGTTTCCATGTTAGAAGCTGTCAAGGTGAACAAGCTCTGCTATGCGAGAACCATGCACACAGCTCTCACTGTGTTTGCTTCTGTTCATCTGTTTGCACTGTGCACAGCCATTGGTGTTTTTCATTTGTCCTAGGAAGCAAACATGCTCGTGCAGCGTTTCTCTGCTTCTCTCTGTGATTTCTGAGATTCTGATGCTGGGGCGTCTGTTTTCCATGTTTGCAGCAAGCACAGCATGTGCGTTCCTGTCTGCTTGCTCTCTTTCCATGTCAGAAGCTGTCAAGTAGAACAAGCTCTGCTCTGCGAGAACCATGCACACAGCTCTCACTGTGTTTGCTTCTGTTCATTGGTTTGCGCTGTGCACGGCCCAAGTGATTTTTTCACTTTTTCAAGCAAGAAAACATGCTCCTGCAGCATTTCTCTACTTCTCTCTGTGATTTCTGAGATTCTGATACTAGGGTGTCTGTTTTCCATCTTTGCAACACGCAGAGAATGTAGGCTGAGGTCTGCTTGCTGTGTTTCCATGTTAGAAGCTGTGAAGGTGAACAAGCTCTGCTTTGCGAGAACCATACACACAGCTCTCACTGTGTTTGCTTCTGTTCATTGGTTTGCGCTGTGCACGGGCCAAGTGAGTTTTTCACTTTTTCAAGCAAGAAAACATGCTCCCGCAGCATTTCTCTGCCTCTCTCTCACTGATTTCTGTGATTCTGATGCTGGGGTGTCTGTTTCCCATGTTTGCAGCAAGCAGAGCATGTGGATTGCTGTCTGCTTGCTCTGTTTCCATGTTAGAAGCTGTCAAGTCGAACAAGCTCTGCTCTGCGAGAGCAACAGTGCACACAGCTCTCACTGTGTATGCTTCTGTTCATCCGTTTGCACTGTGTACAGCCCAAGTAAGGTTTTCATTTGTCCTAGCAAGAAAATATGCTCCTGCAGCATTTCTCTGCTTCTCTCAGTGATTTCTGAGATTCTGATGCTGGGGTGTCTGTTCTCCACGTTTGCAGCAAGCAGAGCATGTGGATTGCTGTCTGCTTCCTCTGTTTCCATGTTAGAAGCTGTCAAGTCGAACAAGCTCTGCTATGCGAGAACCATGCACACTGCTCTCACTGTGTTTGCTTCTTTTCATCTGTTTGCACTGTGCACAGCCATTGGTGTTTTTCATTTGTCCTAGCAAGCAAACATGCTCGTGCAGCGTTTCTCTGCTTCGCTCAGTGATTTCTGAGATTCTGATGCTGGGGCGTCTGTTTTCCATGTTTGCAGCAAGCACAGCATGTGGGTTCCTTTCTGCTTGCTCTCTTTCCATGTTAGAAGCTGTCAAGTTGAACAAGCTCTGCTATGCGAGAACCATGCACACTGCTCTCACTGTGTTTGCTTCTTTTCATCTGTTTGCACTGTGCACAGCCATTGGTGTTTTTCATTTGTCCTAGCAAGCAAACATGCTCCTGCAGCATTTCTCTGCTTCTCTCAGTGATTTCTGAGATTCTGATGCTAGGGTGTCTGTTTTCCATGTTTGCAGCAAGCAGAGCATGTGGGCTGCTGTCTGCTTGCTGTGTTTCCATGTTAGAAGCTGTCACGGTGAACAAGCTCTGCTTCGCGAGAACAGTGTACACTGCTCTCGCTATGTATGCTTCTGTTCATCTGTTTGCACTGTGCACAGCCCAAGTAAGTTTTTCACTTTTTCAAGCAAGCAAGCATGGTCCTGCAGCATTTCTCTGCTTCGCTCAGTGATTTCTGAGATTCTGATACTAGGGTGTCTGTTTTCCATCTTTGCAACACGCAGAGAATGTAGGCTGAGGTCTGCTTGCTGTGTTTCCATGTTAGAAGCTGTCAAGGTGAACAAGCTCTGCTTTGCGAGAACCATACACACAGCTCTCACTGTGTATGCTTCTGTTCATTGGTTGGCGCTGTGCACGGCCCAAGTGAGTTTTTCACTTTTTCAAGCAAGAAAACATGCTCCTGCAGCATTTCTCTGCTGCTCTCAGTGATTTCTGAGATTCTGATGCTGGGGCGTCTGTTTTCCATGTTTGCAGCAAGCACAGCATGTGGGTTCCTGCCTGCTTGCTCTCTTTCCATGTTAGAAGCTGTCAAGTTGAACAAGCTCTGCTATGCGAGAACCATGCACACAGCTCTCACTGTGTTTGCTTCTGTTCATCTGTTTGCACTGTGCACAGCCATTGGTGTTTTTCATTTGTCCTAGGAAGCAAACATGCTCGTGCAGCATTTCCCTGCTTCTCTCTGTTATTTCTGAGATTCTGATGCTGGGGCGTCTGTTTTCCATGTTTATAACAAGCAGAGCATGTGGGCTGCTGTCTGCTTGCTCTCTTTCCATGTCAGAAGCTGTCAAGTAGAACAAGCTCTGCTCTGCGAGAACCATGCACACAGCTCTCACTGTGTTTGCTTCTGTTCATTGGTTTGCGCTGTGCACGGCCCAACTGATTTTTTCACTTTTTCAAGCAAGAAAACATGCTCCTGCATCATTTCTCTACTTCTCTCTGTGATTTCTGAGATTCTGCTGCTGGGGTGTCTGTTTTCCACATTTGCAGCAAGCAGAGCATGTGGATTGCTGTCTGCTTCCTCTGTTTCCATGTTAGAAGCTGTCAAGTCGAACAAGCTCTGCTGTGCGAGAACCATGCACACAGCTCTCACTGTGTATGATTCTGTTCATCTGTTTGCACTGCGCACAGCCCATTTGTGTTTTTCGTTGGTCCTACCAAGAAAACATGCTCCTGCAGCATTTCTCTACTTCTCTCTGTGATTTCTGAGATTCTGATGCTAGGGTGTCTGTTTTCCATGTTTATAACAAGCAGAGCATGTGGGCTGCTGTCTGCTTGCTCTCTTTCCATGTTAGAAGCTGGCAAGCTGAACAAGCTCTGCTTTGCGAGAACAGTGCACACTGCTCTCGCTGTGTATGCTTCTTTCCATCCGTTTGCACTGTGCATGGCCCATGTGAGTTTTTCATTTGTCCTAGGAAGCAAACATGCTCGTGCAGCATTTCTCTGCTTCGCTCAGTGATTTCTGAGATTCTGATGCTGGGGCGTCTGTTTTCCATGTTTGCAGCAAGCACAGCATGTGGGTTCCTTTCTGCTTGCTCTCTTTCCATGTTAGAAGCTGTCAAGGTGAACAAGCTCCGCTCTGCGAGAACCATGCACACAGCTCTCACTGTGTATGCTTCTGTTCTTCTGTTTGCACTGCGCACAGCCCATTTGTGTTTTTCGTTGGTCCTAGCAAGAAAACATGCTCCTGCAGCATTTCTCTACTTCTCTCTGTGATTTCTGAGATTCGGATGCTAGGGTGTCTGTTTTCCATGTTTATAACAAGCAGAGCATGTGGGCTGCCGTCTGCTTGCTCTCTTTCCATGTTAGAAGCTGGCAAGCTGAACAAGCTCTGCTCTGCGAGAACCATACACACGGCTCTCACTGTGTTTGCTTCTGTTCATCTGTTTGCACTGTGCACAGCCATTGGTGTTTTTCATTTGTCCTAGGCAGCAAACATGCTCCTGCAGCGTTTCTCTGCTTCTCTCTGTGATTTCTGAGATTCTGATGCTGGGGCGTCTGTTTTCCATGTTTGCAGCAAGCACAGCATGTGCGTTCCTGTCTGCTTGCTCTCTTTCCATGTCAGAAGCTGTCAAGTAGAACAAGCTCTGCTCTGCGAGAACCATGCACACAGCTCTCACTGTGTTTGCTTCTGTTCATTGGTTTGCGCTGTGCACGGCCCAAGTGATTTTTTCACTTTTTCAAGCAAGAAAACATGCTCCTGCAGCATTTCTCTACTTCTCTCTGTGATTTCTGAGATTCTGATCCTAGGGTGTCTGTTTTCCATCTTTGCAACACGCAGAGAATGTAGGCTGAGGTCTGCTTGCTGTGTTTCCATGTTAGAAGCTGTCAAGGTGAACAAGCTCTGCTTTGCGAGAACCATACACACAGCTCTCACTGTGTATGCTTCTGTTCATTGGTTTGCGCTGTGCACGGGCCAAGTGAGTTTTTCACTTTTTCAAGCAAGAAAACATGCTCCCGCAGCATTTCTCTGCCTCTCTCTCACTGATTTCTGTGATTCTGATGCTGGGGTGTCTGTTTCCCATGTTTGCAGCAAGCAGAGCATGTGGATTGCTGTCTGCTTGCTCTGTTTCCATGTTAGAAGCTGTCAAGTCGAACAAGCTCTGCTCTGCGAGAGCAACAGTGCACACAGCTCTCACTGTGTATGCTTCTGTTCATCCGTTTGCACTGTGTACAGCCCAAGTAAGGTTTTCATTTGTCCTAGCAAGAAAATATGCTCCTGCAGCATTTCTCTGCTTCTCTCAGTGATTTCTGAGATTCTGATGCTGGGGTGTCTGTTCTCCACGTTTGCAGCAAGCAGAGCATGTGGATTGCTGTCTGCTTCCTCTGTTTCCATGTTAGAAGCTGTCAAGTAGAACAAGCTCTGCTATGCGAGAACCATGCACACTGCTCTCACTGTGTTTGCTTCTTTTCATCTGTTTGCACTGTGCACAGCCATTGGTGTTTTTCATTTGTCCTAGCAAGCAAACATGCTCGTGCAGCGTTTCTCTGCTTCGCTCAGTGATTTCTGAGATTCTGATGCTGGGGCGTCTGTTTTCCATGTTTGCAGCAAGCACAGCATGTGGGTTCCTTTCTGCTTGCTCTCTTTCCATGTTAGAAGCTGTCAAGTTGAACAAGCTCTGCTATGCGAGAACCATGCACACTGCTCTCACTGTGTTTGCTTCTTTTCATCTGTTTGCACTGTGCACAGCCATTGGTGTTTTTCATTTGTCCTAGCAAGCAAACATGCTCCTGCAGCATTTCTCTGCTTCTCTCAGTGATTTCTGAGATTCTGATGCTGGGGCGTCTGTTTTCCATGTTTGCAGCAAGCACAGCATGTGGGTTCCTGTCCGCTTGCTCTCTTTCCATGTTAGAAGCTGTCAAGTAGAACAAGCTCTGCTCTGCGAGAACCATGCACACAGCTCTCACTGTGTATGCTTCTGTTCATCTGTTTGCACTGCGCACAGCCCATTTGTGTTTTTCGTTGGTCCTAGCAAGAAAACATGCTCCTGCAGCATTTCTCTACTTCTCTCTGTGATTTCTGAGATTCGGATGCTAGGGTGTCTGTTTTCCATGTTTATAACAAGCAGAGCATGTGGGCTGCTGTCTGCTTGCTCTCTTTCCATGTTAGAAGCTGGCAAGCTGAACAAGCTCTGCTTTGCGAGAACAGTGCACACTGCTCTCCCTGTGTATGCTTCTTTTCATCCGTTTGCACTGTGCATGGCCCATGTGAGTTTTTCATTTGTCCTAGGAAGCAAACATGCTCCTGCAGCATTTCTCTACTTCTCTCTGTGATTTCTGAGATTCTGATGCTAGGGTGTCTGTTTTCCATGTTTGCCGCAAGCAGAGCATGTGGGCTGCTGTCTGCTTGCTGTGTTTCCATGTTAGAAGCTGTCAAGGTGAACAAGCTCTGCTTCGCGAGAACAGTGTACACTGCTCTCGCTATGTATGCCTCTGTTCATCTGTTTGCACTGTGCACAGCCCAAGTAAGTTTTTCACTTTTTCAAGCAAGCAAGCATGGTCCTGCAGCATTTCTCTGCTTCGCTCAGTGATTTCTGAGATTCTGATACTAGGGTGTCTGTTTTCCATCTTTGCAACACGCAGAGAATGTAGGCTGAGGTCTGCTTGCTGTGTTTCCATGTTAGAAGCTGTCAAGGTGAACAAGCTCTGCTTTGCGAGAACCATACACACAGCTCTCACTGTGTATGCTTCTGTTCATTGGTTGGCGCTGTGCACGGCCCAAGTGAGTTTTTCACATTTTCAAGCAAGAAAACATGCTCCTGCAGCATTTCTCTGCTGCTCTCAGTGATTTCTGAGATTCTGATGCTGGGGCGTCTGTTTTCCATGTTTGCAGCAAGCACAGCATGTGGGTTCCTGTCTGCTTGCTCTCTTTCCATGTTAGAAGCTGTCAAGTTGAACAAGCTCTGCTCTGCGAGAACCATGCACACAGCTCTCACTGTGTTTGCTTCTGTTCATCTGTTTGCACTGTGCACAGCCATTGGTGTTTTCCATTTGTCCTAGGAAGCAAACATGCTCGTGCAGCGTTTCTCTGCTTCTCTCTGTGATTTCTGAGATTCTGATGCTGGGGCGTCTGTTTTCCATGTTTGCAGCAAGCACAGCATGTGGGTTCCTGTCTGCTTGCTCTCTTTCCATGTTAGAAGCTGTCAAGTTGAACAAGCTCTGCTCTGCGAGAACCATGCACACAGCTCCCACTGTGTTTGCTTCTGTTCATTGGTTTGCGCTGTGCACGGCCCAAGTGATTTTTTCACTTTTTCAAGCAAGAAAACATGCTCCTGCAGCATTTCTCTACTTCTCTCTGTGATTTCTGAGATTCTGATGCTGGGGTGTCTGTTTTCCACATTTGCAGTAAGCAGAGCATGTGGATTGCTGTCTGCTTGCTCTGTTTCCATGTTAGAAGCTGTCAAGTCGAACAAGCTCTGCTCTGCGAGAACCATGCACACAGCTCTCACTGTGTATGCTTCTGTTCATCTGTTTGCACTGCGCACAGCCCATTTGTGTTTTTCGTTGGTCCTACCAAGAAAACATGCTCCTGCAGCATTTCTCGACTTCTCTCTGTGATTTCTGAGATTCTGATGCTAGGGTGTCTGTTTTCCATGTTTGCAGCAAGCAGAGCATGTGGGCTGCTGTCTGCTTGCTGTGTTTCCATGTTAGAAGATGTCAAGGTGAACAAGCTCTGCTTCGCGAGAACAGTGCACACTGCTCTCGCTATGTATGCTTCTGTTCATCTGTTTGCACTGTGCACAGCCCAAGTAAGTTTTTCACTTTTTCAAGCAAGAAAACATGCTCCTGCAGCATTTCTCTGCTTCTCTCAGTGATTTCTGAGATTCTGATGCTGGGGCGTCTGTTTTCCACGTTACAGCAAGCACAGCATGTGGGTTCCTGTCTGCTAGCTCTCTTTCCATGTTAGAAGCTGTCAAATTGAACAAGCTCTGCTCTGCGAGAACCATGCACACAGCTCTCACTGTGTTTGCTTCTGTTCATTGGTTTGCGCTGTGCACGGCCCAAGTGAGTTTTTCACTTTTTCAAGCAAGAAAACATGCTCCTGCAGCATTTCTCTGCTTCTCTCAGTGATTTCTGAGATTCTGATGCTGGGGCGTCTGTTTTCCATGTTTGCAGCAAGCACAGCATGTGGGTTCCTGTCTGCTTGCTCTCTTTCCATGTTAGAAGCTGTCAAGTTGAACAAGCTCTGCTCTGCGAGAACCATGCACACAGCTCTCACTGTGTTTGCTTCTGTTCATCTGTTTGCACTGTGCACAGCCATTGGTGTTTTTCATTTGTCCTAGCAAGCAAACATGGTCCTGCAGCATTTGTCGGCTTCTCTCACTGTTTTCTGGGATTCTGATGCTGGGGTGAATGTTTTCCATGTTTGCAACAAGCAGAGCATGCGGGCTGCTGTCTGCTTGCTCTCTTTCCATGTTAGAAGCTGTCAAGTTGAACAAGCTCTGCTATGCGAGAACCATGCACACAGCTCTCACTGTGTTTGCTTCTGTTCATCTGTTTGCACTGTGCACAGCCATTGGTGTTTTTCATTTGTCCTAGCAAGCAAACATGCTCCTGCAGCATTTCTCGGCTTCTCTCAGTGATTTCTGAGATTATGATGCTGGGGTGTCTGTTTTCCATGTTTGCAGCAAGCAGAGCATGTGGGCTGCTGTCTGCTTGCTTTCTTTCCATGTTAGAAGCTGTCAAGTTGACCAAGCTCTGCTTTGCGAGAACAGTGCACACAGCTCTCACTGTGTGTGCTTCTGTGTCGCAGTGTCCGAATCGCGTGTTAATCACGCTGCAATAGCTAGCCCAGTCCACTAGATGTCACTGCAGCAGCGTGTTAGGGCAAAGTGGCTAGCTAAGAAAGCCTCCTTCTGCCCTGCGATGGGCACGGAGATGAAGCAATGGCAACCTCAGCAGTCAGAACAAAGCCGGACTCTTGCAGGCAGGATTTAAATGAGGTTTATTGGAGAGGAGAGAGCCGGGAGCTCTGCCCCTGTGACCTGCTGCCCAGAAGAGACCCCGGGCCAGGGGTGCACGAGCTTTTTAAAGTGGGGTGGAAACAGGGGTGGCTGACAACCGGTTCAGCCAGTCACGACAACGGGGGGTGTAACTGGGGGTGTAAACTTTACGACAGGGGGCCAACCACACAAGATGGGAGGGAATTCCAAGGGCCCCAGCCTATCACTCGACCCCCTCCCTGGAATTTTCCAAAAGCCAGGGAAAGTGTCCAAAGTGACAGACAGGTCGACCACGAGGAGTGGGGGAAGGGAGTGACAAAGACAGGTGCAGGGGAGGATTGATTGACAGAAAACGTCTGTTTAAGCAACCTAACTCATAAGGGGAAAACCAGTACAGAACACAGGGGTATACAGTGAACTAAACCATTACAAAAGTAACTCAAAAATATTACAAAAATAACTTAATAACTTAATAAAACAATTCTCACACCACTACACTTCTGTTCATCGGTTTGCACTGTGCACAGCCCAAATAAGTTTTTCAGTTTTTCAAGCAAGAAAACATGCTCCTGCAGAATTTCTCTGCTTCTCTCAGTGATTTCTGAGATTCTGATACTGGTGTGCCTGTTTTCCATGTTTGCAGAAAGCAGAGCATGTGGGTTCATGTCTGCTTGTTCCGTTTCCATGTTAGAAGCTGTCAAGTTGAACAAGCTCTGCTGTGCGAGACCAGTGAACACTGCACTCGCTGTGTATACTTCTGTTCATCCGTTTGCTCTGTTCACAGCCCAAGTAAGGTTTTCATTTGTCCTAGCAAGAAAACATGCTCCTGCAGAATTTCTCTGCTTCTCTCTGTGTTTTCTGAGATTCTGATGCTAAGGTGTCTGTTTTCCATGTTTATAACAAGCAGAGCATGTGGGCTGCTGTCTGCTTGCTCTCTTTCCATGTTAGAAGCTGTCAAGTTGAACAAACTCTGCTTTGCAAGAACAGTGCACACTGCTCTCGCTATGTATGCTTCCGTTCATCTGTTTGCGCCGTGCACAGCCCAAGTGAGTTTTTCATTTGTCCTAGCAAGAAAACATGATCCTGCAGCATTTCTCTGCTTCGCTCAGTGATTTCTGAGATTCTGATGCTAGGGTGTCTGTTTTCCATCTTTGCAACACGCAGAGAATGCAGGCTGAGGTCTGCTTGCTGTGTTTCCATGTTAGAAGCTGTCAAGTTGAACAAGCTCTGCTCTGCGAGAATCATGCACACAGCACTCAATGTGTATGCTTCTGTTCATCCGTTTGCACTGTGCACAGCCCAAGTGAGTTTTTCAATTTTTCAAGCAAGCAAACGTGCTCCTGCAGCATTTCTCTGCTTCTCTCAGTGATTTCTGAGATTATGATGCTGGGGTGTCTGTTTTCCATGTTTGCAGCAAGCAGAGCATGTGGGCTGCTGTCTGCTTGCTCTCTTTCCATGTTAGAAGCTGTCAAGTTGAACAAGCTCTGCTTTGCGAGAACAGTGCCCACAGCTCTCACTGTGTGTGCTTCTGTGTCGCAGTGTCCGAATCGCGTGTTAATCACGCTGCAATAGCTAGCTCAGTCCAATAGGTGTCACTGCAGCTGCGTGTTAGGGCAAAGTTGCTAGCTAAGAAAGCCTCCTTCTGCCCTACGATGGGCACGGAGATGAAGCAATGGCGATCTCAGCAGTCAGAAGAAAGCCGGACTCTTGTAGGCAGGATTTAAATGAGGTTTATTGGAGAGGAGAGAGCCGGGAGCTCTGCCCCTGTGACCTGCTGCCCAGAAGAGACCCCGGGCCAGGGGTGCACGAGCTTTTTAAAGTGGGGTGGAAACAGGGGTGGCTGACAACCGGTTCAGCCAGTCACGACAACGGGGGGTGTAACTGGGGGTGTAAACTTTACAACAGGGGGCCAACCACACAAGATGGGAGGGAATTCCAAGGGCCCCAGCCTATCACTCGACCCTCTCCCTGGAGTTTTCCAGAAGCCAGGGAAGGTGTCCAAAGTGACAGACAGGTCGACCACGAGGAGTGGGGGAAGGGAGTGACAAAGACAGGTGCAGGGGAGGATTGATTGACAGAAAACGTCTGTTTAAGCAACCTAACCCATATGGGGAAAACCAGTACAGAACACAGGGGTATACAGTGAACTAAACCATTACAAAAGTAACTCAAAAATATTACAAAAATAACTTAATAACTTAATAAAACAATTCTCACACCACTACACTTCTGTTCATCGGTTTGCACTGTGCACAGCCCAAATAAGTTTTTCAGTTTTTCAAGCAAGAAAATATGCTCCTGCAGAATTTCTCTGCTTCTCTATGTGTTTTCTGAGATTCTGATGCTAAGGTGTCTGTTTTCCATGTTTATAACAAGCAGAGCATGTGGGCTGCTGTCTGCTTGCTCTCTTTCCATGTTAGTAGCTGTCACGTTGAACAAACTCTGCTCCCCGACACCAGTGAACACTGCACTCGCTATGTATGCTTCCGTTCATCTGTTTGCGCTCTGCACAGCCCAAGTGTGTTTTTCATTTGTCCTAGCAAGAAAACATGATCCTGCAGCATTTCTCTGCTTCGCTCAGTGATTTCTGAGATTCTGATACTAGGGTGTCTGTTTTCCATCTTTGCAACACGCAGAGAATGCAAGCTGAGGTCTGCTTGCTGTGTTTCCATGTTAGAAGCTGTCAAGGTGAACAAGCTCTGCTTTGCGAGAACAGTGCACACAGCTCGCACTGTGGATGCTTCTGTTCATCGTTTTGCACTGTGCACAGCCCAAGTAAGTTTTTCCCTTTTTCAAGCAAGCAAACATGGTCCTGCAGCATTTCACTGCTTCTCTCTGTGATTTCTGAGATTCTGATGCTGGGGTGTCTGTTCGCCACATTTGCAGCAAGCAGAGCATGTGGGTTCCTGACTGCTTGCTGTGTTTTCATGTTAGAAACTATCAAGTTGAACAAGCTCTGCTCTGTGAGAACAGTGCACACAGCACTCACTGTGTATGCTTCTGTTCATCCGTTTGCATTGTGCACAGCCCAAGTATGGTTTTCATTTGTCCTAGCACGAAAACATGCTCTTGCAGCATTTCTCTGCCTCTCTCTGTGATTTCTGAGATTCTGATGCTGGGGCGTCTGTTTTCCATGTTTGCAGCAAGCAGAGCATGTGGATTGCTGTCTGCTTGCTCTGTTTCCATGTTAGAAGCTGTCAAGTTGAACAAACTCTGCCTTGCGAGAACAGCGCCCACAGCTTTCGCTGTGCATGCTTCTGTTCATCTGTTTGCACTGCGCGCAGCCCATTTGTGTTTTTCGTTGGTCCTAGCAAGAAAACATGCTCCTGCAGCATTTCTCTACTTCTCTCTGTGATTTCTGAGATTCTGATGCTAGGGTGTCTGTTTTCCATGTTTATAACAAGCAGAGCATGTGGGCTGCAGTCTGCTTGCTCTCTTTCCATGTTAGAAGCTGGCAAGCTGAACAAGCTCTGCTTTGCGAGAACAGTGCACACTGCTCTCGCTGTGTATGCTTCTTTTCATCCGTTTGCACTGTGCATGGCCCATGTGAGTTTTTCATTTGTCCTAGGAAGCAAACATGCTCCTGCAGCATTTCTCGACTTCTCTCAGTGATTTCTGAGATTCTGATGCTAGGGTGTCTGTTTTCCATGTTTGCAGCAAGCAGAGCATGTGGGCTGCTGTCTGCTTGCTGTGTTTCCATGTTAGAAGCTGTCAAGGTGAACAAGCTCTGCTTCGCGAGAACAGTGCACACTGCTCTCGCTATGTATGCTTCTGTTCATCTGTTTGCACTGTGCACAGCCCAAGTAAGTTTTTCACTTTTTCAAGCAAGAAAACATGCTCCTGCAGCACTTCTATGCTTCTCTCAGTGATTTCTGAGATTCTGATGCTGGGGCGTCTGTTTTCCACGTTACAGCAAGCACAGCATGTGGGTTCCTGTCTGCTTGCTCTCTTTCCATGTTAGAAGCTGTCAAGTTGAACAAGCTCTGCTATGCGAGAACCATGCACACAGCTCTCACTGTGTTTGCTTCTGTTCATTGGTTTGCGCTGTGCACGGCCCAAGTGAGTTTTTCACTTTTTCAAGCAAGAAAACATGCTCCTGCAGCATTTCTCTGCTTCTCTCAGTGATTTCTGAGATTCTGATGCTGGGGCGTCTGTTTTCCATGTTTGCAGCAAGCACAGCATGTGGGTTCCTGTCTGCTTGCTCTCTTTCCATGGTAGAAGCTGTCAAGTTGAACAAGCTCTGCTCTGCGAGAACCATGCACACAGCTCTCACTGTGTTTGCTTCTGTTCATCTGTTTGCACTGTGCACAGCCATTGGTGTTTTTCATTTGTCCTAGCAAGCAAACATGGTCCTGCAGCATTTGTCGGCTTCTCTCACTGATTTCTGGGATTCTGATGCTGGGGCGTCTGTTTTCCATGTTTGCAGCAAGCAGAGCATGTGGATTGCTGTCTGCTTGCTCTGTTTCCATGTTAGAAGCTGTCAAGTTGAACAAACTCTGCCTTGCGAGAACAGCGCCCACAGCTCTCGCTGTGCATGCTTCTGTTCATCGGTTTGCACTGCACACAGCCCAAGTGAGTTTTTCACTTTTCCAAGCAAGCAAACATGCCCCTGCAGCATTTCTCTAATTCTCTCTGTGATTTCTGAGATTCTGATACTAGGGTGTCTGTTTTCCATCTTTGCAACACGCAGAGAATGTAGGCTGAGGTCTGCTTGCTGTGTTTCCATGTTAGAAGCTGTCAAGGTGAACACGCTCTGCTCTGCGAGAACCATACACACAGCTCTCACTGTGTTTGCTTCTGTTCATTGGTTTGCGCTGTGCACAGCCCAAGTGAGTTTTTCACTTTTTCAAGCAAGAAAACATGCTCCTGCCGCATTTCTCTGCTTCTCTCAGTGATTTCTGAGATTCTGATGCTGGGGCGTCTGTTTTCCATGTTTGCAGCAAGCACAGCATGTGGGTTCCTGTCTGCTTGCTCTCTTTCCATGTGAGAAGCTGTCAAGTCGAACAAGCTCTGCTATGCGAGAACAATGCACACAGCTCTCACTGTGTTTGCTTCTGTTCATCTGTTTGCACTGTGCACAGCCACTGGTGTTTTTCATTTGTCCTAGCAAGCAAACATGCTCCTGCATCATTTCTCTGCTTCTCTCAGTGATTTCTGAGATTCTGATGCTGGGGCGTCTGTTTTCCATGTATGCAGCAAGCACAGCATGTGGGTTCCTGTCTGCTTGCTCTCTTTCCATGTTAGAAGCTGTCAAGTCGAACAAGCTCTGCTATGCGAGAACAATGCACACAGCTCTCACTGTGTATGCTTCTGTTCATCCGTTTGCACTGTGCACAGCCCAAGTAAGGTTTTCATTTGTCCTAGCAAGAAAACATGCCCCCGCAGCATTTCTCTGCTCCTCTCATTGATTTTTGTGATTATGATGCTGGGGCGACTGTTTTCCATGTTTGCCGCAAGCAGAGCATGTGGGCTGCTGTCTGCTTGCTGTGTTTCCATGTTAGAAGCTGTCAAGTAGAACAAGCTCTGCTCTGCGAGAACCATGCACACAGCTCTCAATGTGTATGCTTCTGTTCATCTGTTTGCACTGCGCGCAGCCCATTTGTGTTTTTCGTTGGTCCTAGCAAGAAAACATGCTCCTGCAGCATTTCTCTACTTCTCTCTGTGATTTCTGAGATTCTGATGCTAGGGTGTCTGTTTTCCACATTTGCAGCCAGCAGAGCATGTGGATTGCTGTCTGCTTGCTCTCTTTCCATGTTAGAAGCTGGCAAGTTGAACAAGCTCTGCTCTGCGAGAACCATGCACACAGCTCTCACTGTGTTTGCTTCTGTTCATCTGTTTGCACTGTGCACAGCCATTGGTGTTTTTCATTTGTCCTAGCAAGCAAACATGGTCCTGCAGCATTTGTCGGCTTCTCTCACTGATTTCTGGGATTCTGATGCTGGGGTGAATGTTTTCCATGTTTGCAACAAGCAGAGCATGCGGGCTGCTGTCTGCTTGCTCTGTTTCCATGTTAGAAGCTGTCAAGTTGAACAAGCTCTGCTCTGCGAGAATCATGCACGCAGCACTCAATGCGTATGCTTCTGTTCATCCGTTTGCACTGTGCACAGCCCAAGTGAGTTTTTCAATTTTTCAAGCAAGCAAACGTGCTCCTGCAGCATTTCTCTGCTTCTCTCAGTGATTTCTGAGATTATGATGCTGGGGTGTCTGTTTTCCATGTTTGCAGCAAGCAGAGCATGTGGGCTGCTGTCTGCTTGCTCTCTTTCCATGTTAGAAGCTGTCAAGTTGAACAAGCTCTGCTTTGCGAGAACAGTCCCCACAGCTCTCACTGTGTGTGCTTCTGTGTCGCAGTGTCCGAATCGCGTGTTAATCACGCTGCAATAGCTAGCTCAGTCCAATAGGTGTCACTGCAGCTGCGTGTTAGGGCAAAGTGGCTAGCTAAGAAAGCCTCCTTCTGCCCTACGATGGGCACGGAGATGAAGCAATGGCGATCTCAGCAGTCAGAAGAAAGCCGGACTCTTGTAGGCAGGATTTAAATGAGGTTTATTGGAGAGGAGAGAGCCGGGAGCTCTGCCCCTGTGACCTGCTGCCCAGAAGAGACCCCGGGCCAGGGGTGCACGAGCTTTTTAAAGTGGGGTGGAAACAGGGGTGGCTGACAACCGGTTCAGCCAGTCACGACAACGGGGGGTGTAACTGGGGGTGTAAACTTTACGACAGGGGGCCAACCACACAAGATGGGAGGGAATTCCAAGGGCCCCAGCCTATCACTCGACCCCCTCCCTGGAATTTTCCAAAAGCCAGGGAAGGTGTCCAAAGTGACAGACAGGTCGACCACGAGGAGTGGGGGAAGGGAGTGACAAAGACAGGTGCAGGGGAGGATTGATTGACAGAAAACGTCTGTTTAAGCAACCTAACTCATAAGGGGAAAACCAGTACAGAACACAGGGGTATACAGTGAACTAAACCATTACAAAAGTAACTCAAAAATATTACAAAAATAACTTAATAACTTAATAAAACAATTCTCACACCACTACACTTCTGTTCATCGGTTTGCACTGTGCACAGCCCAAATAAGTTTTTCAGTTTTTCAAGCAAGAAAACATGCTCCTGCAGAATTTCTCTGCTTCTCTCAGTGATTTCTGAGATTCTGATACTGGTGTGCCTGTTTTCCATGTTTGCAGAAAGCAGAGCATGTGGGTTCATGTCTGCTTGTTCCGTTTCCATGTTAGAAGCTGTCAAGTTGAACAAGCTCTGCTCTCCGAGACCAGAGAACACTGCACTCGCTGTGTATACTTCTGTTCATCCGTTTGCTCTGTTCACAGCCCAAGTAAGGTTTTCATTTGTCCTAGCAAGAAAACATGCTCCTGCAGAATTTCTCTGCTTCTCTCTGTGTTTTCTGAGATTCTGATGCTAAGCTGTCTGTTTTCCATGTTTATAACAAGCAGAGCATGTGGGCTGCTGTCTGCTTGCTCTCTTTCCATGTTAGAAGCTGTCAAGTTGAACAAACTCTGCTTTGCAAGAACAGTGCACACTGCTCTCGCTATGTATGCTTCCGTTCATCTGTTTGCGCCGTGCACAGCCCAAGTGAGTTTTTCATTTGTCCTAGCAAGAAAACATGATCCTGCAGCATTTCTCTGCTTCGCTCAGTGATTTCTGAGATTCTGATGCTAGGGTGTCTGTTTTCCATCTTTGCAACACGCAGAGAATGCAGGCTGAGGTCTGCTTGCTGTGTTTCCATGTTAGAAGCTGTCAAGTTGAACAAGCTCTGCTCTGCGAGAATCATGCACACAGCACTCAATGCGTATGCTTCTGTTCATCCGTTTGCACTGTGCACAGCCCAAGTGAGTTTTTCAATTTTTCAAGCAAGCAAACGTGCTCCTGCAGCATTTCTCTGCTTCTCTCAGTGATTTCTGAGATTATGATGCTGGGGTGTCTGTTTTCCATGTTTGCAGCAAGCAGAGCATGTGGGCTGCTGTCTGCTTGCTCTCTTTCCATGTTAGAAGCTGTCAAGTTGAACAAGCTCTGCTTTGCGAGAACAGTGCCCACAGCTCTCACTGTGTGTGCTTCTGTGTCGCAGTGTCCGAATCGCGTGTTAATCACGCTGCAATAGCTAGCTCAGTCCAATAGGTGTCACTGCAGCTGCGTGTTAGGGCAAAGTGGCTAGCGAAGAAAGCCTCCTTCTGCCCTACGATGGGCACGGAGATGAAGCAATTGCGATCTCAGCAGTCAGAAGAAAGCCGGACTCTTGTAGGCAGGATTTAAATGAGGTTTATTGGAGAGGAGAGAGCCGGGAGCTCTGCCCCTGTGACCTGCTGCCCAGAAGAGACCCCGGGCCAGGGGTGCACGAGCTTTTTAAAGTGGGGTGGAAACAGGGGTGGCTGACAACCGGTTCAGCCAGTCACGACAACGGGGGGTGTAACTGGGGGTGTAAACTTTACGACAGGGGGCCAACCACACAAGATGGGAGGGAATTCCAAGGGCCCCAGCCTATCACTCGACCCTCTCCCTGGAGTTTTCCAGAAGCCAGGGAAGGTGTCCAAAGTGACAGACAGGTCGACCACGAGGAGTGGGGGAAGGGAGTGACAAAGACAGGTGCAGGGGAGGATTGATTGACAGAAAACGTCTGTTTAAGCAACCTAACCCATATGGGGAAAACCAGTACAGAACACAGGGGTATACAGTGAACTAAACCATTACAAAAGTAACTCAAAAATATTACAAAAATAACTTAATAACTTAATAAAACAATTCTCACACCACTACACTTCTGTTCATCGGTTTGCACTGTGCACAGCCCAAATAAGTTTTTCAGTTTTTCAAGCAAGAAAATATGCTCCTGCAGAATTTCTCTGCTTCTCTATGTGTTTTCTGAGATTCTGATGCTAAGGTGTCTGTTTTCCATGTTTATAACAAGCAGAGCATGTGGGCTGCTGTCTGCTTGCTCTCTTTCCATGTTAGTAGCTGTCACGTTGAACAAACTCTGCTCCCCGACACCAGTGAACACTGCACTCGCTATGTATGCTTCTGTTCATCTGTTTGCGCTCTGCACAGCCCAAGTGAGTTTTTCATTTGTCCTAGCAAGAAAACATGATCCTGCAGCATTTCTCTGCTTCGCTCAGTGATTTCTGAGATTCTGATACTAGGGTGTCTGTTTTCCATCTTTGCAACACGCAGAGAATGCAAGCTGAGGTCTGCTTGCTGTGTTTCCATGTTAGAAGCTGTCAAGGTGAACAAGCTCTGCTTTGCGAGAACAGTGCACACAGCTCGCACTGTGGATGCTTCTGTTCATCGTTTTGCACTGTGCACAGCCCAAGTAAGTTTTTCCCTTTTTCAAGCAAGCAAACATGGTCCTGCAGCATTTCTCTGCTTCTCTCTGTGATTTCTGAGAT
This sequence comes from Delichon dasypus, assembly GCA_037837765.1. Taxonomy (NCBI): domain Eukaryota; kingdom Metazoa; phylum Chordata; class Aves; order Passeriformes; family Hirundinidae; genus Delichon; species Delichon dasypus. The sequence continues at coordinate 2,118,604 of JBBAXF010000036.1, forward strand.
TCTGATGCTGGGGTGTCTGTTCGCCACATTTGCAGCAAGCAGAGCATGTGGGTTCCTGACTGCTTGCTGTGTTTTCATGTTAGAAACTGTCAAGTCGAACAAGCTCTGCTCTGTGAGAACAGTGCACACAGCACTCACTGTGTATGCTTCTGTTCATCCGTTTGCATTGTGCACAGCCCAAGTATGGTTTTCATTTGTCCTAGCACGAAAACATGCTCTTGCAGCATTTCTCTGCCTCTCTCTGTGATTTCTGAGATTCTGATGCTGGGGCGTCTGTTTTCCATGTTTGCAGCAAGCAGAGCATGTGGATTGCTGTCTGCTTGCTCTGTTTCCATGTTAGAAGCTGTCAAGTTGAACAAACTCTGCCTTGCGAGAACAGCGCCCACAGCTCTCGCTGTGCATGCTTCTGTTCATCGGTTTGCACTGCACACAGCCCAAGTGAGTTTTTCACTTTTCCAAGCAAGCAAACATGCCCCTGCAGCATTTCTCTAATTCTCTCTGTGATTTCTGAGATTCTGATACTAGGGTGTCTGTTTTCCATCTTTGCAACACGCAGAGAATGTAGGCTGAGGTCTGCTCGCTGTGTTTCCATGTTAGAAGCTGTCAAGGTGAATAAGCTCTGCTTTGCGAGAACCATACACACAGCTCTCACTGTGTTTGCTTCTGTTCATTGGTTTGCGCTGTGCACAGCCCAAGTGAGTTTTTCACTTTTTCAAGCAAGAAAACATGCTCCTGCCGCATTTCTCTGCTTCTCTCAGTGATTTCTGAGATTCTGATGCTGGGGCGTCTGTTTTCCATGTTTGCAGCAAGCACAGCATGTGGGTTCCTGTCTGCTTGCTCTCTTTCCATGTTAGAAGCTGTCAAGTCGAACAAGCTCTGCTATGCGAGAACAATGCACACAGCTCTCACTGTGTTTGCTTCTGTTCATCTGTTTGCACTGTGCACAGCCACTGGTGTTTTTCATTTGTCCTAGCAAGCAAACATGCTCCTGCAGCATTTCTCTGCTTCTCTCAGTGATTTCTGAGATTCTGATGCTGGGGCGTCTGTTTTCCATGTATGCAGCAAGCACAGCATGTGGGTTCCTGTCTGCTTGCTCTCTTTCCATGTCAGATGCTGTCAAGCAGAACAAGCTCTGCTCTGCGAGAACCATGCACACAGCTCTCACTGTGTATGCTTCTGTTCATCAGTTTGCACTGCGCACAACCCATTTGTGTTTTTCGTTGGTCCTAGCAAGAAAACATGCTCCTGCAGCATTTCTCTACTTCTCTCTGTGATTTCTGAGATTCTGATGCTAGGGTGTCTGTTTTCCATGTTTATAACAAGCAGAGCATGTGGGCTGCTGTCTGCTTGCTCTCTTTCCATGTTAGAAGCTGGCAAGCTGAACAAGCTCTGCTTTGCGAGAACAGTGCACACTGCTCTCGCTGTGTATAATTCTTTTCATCCGTTTGCACTGTGCATGGCCCATGTGAGTTTTTCATTTGTCCTAGGAAGCAAACATGCTCCTGCAGCATTTCTCTACTTCTCTCAGTGATTTCTGAGATTCTGATGCTAGGGTGTCTGTTTTCCATGTTTGCAGCAAGCAGAGCATGTGGGCTGCTGTCTGCTTGCTGTGTTTCCATGTTAGAAGCTGTCAAGGTGAACAAGCTCTGCTTTGCAAGAACAGTGCACACTGCTCTCGCTATGTATGCTTCCATTCATCTGTTTGCGCCGTGCACAGCCCAAGTGAGTTTTTCATTTGTCCTAGCAAGAAAACATGATCCTGCAGCATTTCTCTGCTTCGCTCAGTGATTTCTGAGATTCTGATGCTAGGGTGTCTGTTTTCCATCTTTGCAACACGCAGAGAATGCAGGCTGAGGTCTGCTTGCTGTGTTTCCATGTTAGAAGCTGTCAAGTTGAACAAGCTCTGCTCTGCGAGAATCATGCACACAGCACTCAATGTGTATGCTTCTGTTCATCCGTTTGCACTGTGCACAGCCCAAGTGAGTTTTTCAATTTTTCAAGCAAGCAAACGTGCTCCTGCAGCATTTCTCTGCTTCTCTCAGTGATTTCTGAGATTATGATGCTGGGGTGTCTGTTTTCCATGTTTGCAGCAAGCAGAGCATGTGGGCTGCTGTCTGCTTGCTCTCTTTCCATGTTAGAAGCTGTCAAGTTGAACAAGCTCTGCTTTGCGAGAACAGTGCCCACAGCTCTCACTGTGTGTGCTTCTGTGTCGCAGTGTCCGAATCGCGTGTTAATCACGCTGCAATAGCTAGCTCAGTCCAATAGGTGTCACTGCAGCTGCGTGTTAGGGCAAAGTTGCTAGCTAAGAAAGCCTCCTTCTGCCCTACGATGGGCACGGAGATGAAGCAATGGCTATCTCAGCAGTCAGAAGAAAGCCGGACTCTTGTAGGCAGGATTTAAATGAGGTTTATTGGAGAGGAGAGAGCCGGGAGCTCTGCCCCTGTGACCTGCTGCCCAGAAGAGACCCCGGGCCAGGGGTGCACGAGCTTTTTAAAGTGGGGTGGAAACAGGGGTGGCTGACAACCGGTTCAGCCAGTCACGACAACGGGGGGTGTAACTGGGGGTGTAAACTTTACAACAGGGGGCCAACCACACAAGATGGGAGGGAATTCCAAGGGCCCCAGCCTATCACTCGACCCTCTCCCTGGAGTTTTCCAGAAGCCAGGGAAGGTGTCCAAAGTGACAGACAGGTCGACCACGAGGAGTGGGGGAAGGGAGTGACAAAGACAGGTGCAGGGGAGGATTGATTGACAGAAAACGTCTGTTTAAGCAACCTAACCCATATGGGGAAAACCAGTACAGAACACAGGGGTATACAGTGAACTAAACCATTACAAAAGTAACTCAAAAATATTACAAAAATAACTTAATAACTTAATAAAACAATTCTCACACCACTACACGTCTGTTCATCGGTTTGCACTGTGCACAGCCCAAATAAGTTTTTCAGTTTTTCAAGCAAGAAAATATGCTCCTGCAGAATTTCTCTGCTTCTCTATGTGTTTTCTGAGATTCTGATGCTAAGGTGTCTGTTTTCCATGTTTATAACAAGCAGAGCATGTGGGCTGCTGTCTGCTTGCTCTCTTTCCATGTTAGTAGCTGTCACGTTGAACAAACTCTGCTCCCCGACACCAGTGAACACTGCACTCGCTATGTATGCTTCCGTTCATCTGTTTGCGCTCTGCACAGCCCAAGTGAGTTTTTCATTTGTCCTAGCAAGAAAACATGATCCTGCAGCATTTCTCTGCTTCGCTCAGTGATTTCTGAGATTCTGATACTAGGGTGTCTGTTTTCCATCTTTGCAACACGCAGAGAATGCAAGCTGAGGTCTGCTTGCTGTGTTTCCATGTTAGAAGCTGTCAAGGCGAACAAGCTCTGCTTTGCGAGAACAGTGCACACAGCTCGCACTGTGGATGCTTCTGTTCATCGTTTTGCACTGTGCACAGCCCAAGTAAGTTTTTCCCTTTTTCAAGCAAGCAAACATGGTCCTGCAGCATTTCTCTGCTTCTCTCTGTGATTTCTGAGATTCTGATGCTGGGGTGTCTGTTCGCCACATTTGCAGCAAGCAGAGCATGTGGGTTCCTGACTGCTTGCTGTGTTTTCATGTTAGAAACTGTCAAGTCGAACAAGCTCTGCTCTGTGAGAACAGTGCACACAGCACTCACTGTGTATGCTTCTGTTCATCCGTTTGCATTGTGCACAGCCCAAGTATGGTTTTCATTTGTCCTAGCACGAAAACATGCTCTTGCAGCATTTCTCTGCCTCTCTCTGTGATTTCTGAGATTCTGATGCTGGGGCGTCTGTTTTCCATGTTTGCAGCAAGCAGAGCATGTGGATTGCTGTCTGCTTGCTCTGTTTCCATGTTAGAAGCTGTCAAGTTGAACAAACTCTGCCTTGCGAGAACAGCGCCCACAGCTCTCGCTGTGCATGCTTCTGTTCATCGGTTTGCACTGCACACAGCCCAAGTGAGTTTTTCACTTTTCCAAGCAAGCAAACATGCCCCTGCAGCATTTCTCTAATTCTCTCTGTGATTTCTGAGATTCTGATACTAGGGTGTCTGTTTTCCATCTTTGCAACACGCAGAGAATGTAGGCTGAGGTCTGCTCGCTGTGTTTCCATGTTAGAAGCTGTCAAGGTGAATAAGCTCTGCTTTGCGAGAACCATACACACAGCTCTCACTGTGTTTGCTTCTGTTCATTGGTTTGCGCTGTGCACAGCCCAAGTGAGTTTTTCACTTTTTCAAGCAAGAAAACATGCTCCTGCCGCATTTCTCTGCTTCTCTCAGTGATTTCTGAGATTCTGATGCTGGGGCGTCTGTTTTCCATGTTTGCAGCAAGCACAGCATGTGGGTTCCTGTCTGCTTGCTCTCTTTCCATGTTAGAAGCTGTCAAGTCGAACAAGCTCTGCTATGCGAGAACAATGCACACAGCTCTCACTGTGTTTGCTTCTGTTCATCTGTTTGCACTGTGCACAGCCACTGGTGTTTTTCATTTGTCCTAGCAAGCAAACATGCTCCTGCAGCATTTCTCTGCTTCTCTCAGTGATTTCTGAGATTCTGATGCTGGGGCGTCTGTTTTCCATGTATGCAGCAAGCACAGCGTGTGGGTTCCTGTCTGCTTGCTCTCTTTCCATGTCAGATGCTGTCAAGCAGAACAAGCTCTGCTCTGCGAAAACCATGCACACAGCTCTCACTGTGTATGCTTCTGTTCATCTGTTTGCACTGAGCACAACCCATTTGTGTTTTTCGTTGGTCCTAGCAAGAAAACATGCTTCTGCAGCATTTCTCTACTTCTCTCTGTGATTTCTGAGATTCTGATGCTAGGGTGTCTGTTTTCCATGTTTATAACAAGCAGAGCATGTGGGCTGCTGTCTGCTTGCTCTCTTTCCATGTTAGAAGCTGGCAAGCTGAACAAGCTCTGCTTTGCGAGAACAGTGCACACTGCTCTCGCTGTGTATACTTCTTTTCATCCGTTTGCACTGTGCATGGCCCATGTGAGTTTTTCATTTGTCCTAGGAAGCAAACATGCTCCTGCATCATTTCTCTACTTCGCTCAGTGATTTCTGAGATTCTGATACTAGGGTGTCTGTTTTCCATCTTTGCAACACGCAGAGAATGTAGGCTGAGGTCTGCTTGCTGTGTTTCCATGTTAGAAGCTGTCAAGGTGAACAAGCTCTGCTTTGCGAGAACCATACACACAGCTCTCACTGTGTTTGCATCTGTTCATTGGTTTGCGCTGTGCACGGCCCAAGTGAGTTTTTCACTTTTTCAAGCAAGAAAACATGCTCCTGCAGCATTTCTCTGCTTCTCTCTGTGATTTCTGAGATTCTGATGCTGGGGTGTCTGTTTTCCACATTTGCAGCAAGCAGAGCATGTGGATTGCTGTCTGCTTGCTCTGTTTCCATGTTAGAAGCTGTCAAGTGGAACAAGCTCTGCTTCGCGAGAACAGTGCACACAGCTCTCACTGTGTATGCTTCTGTTCATCCGTTTGCACTGTGCACAGCCCAAGTAAGGTTTTCATTTGTCCTAGCAAGAAAACATGCCCCCGCAGCATTTCTCTGCTCCTCTCATTGATTTTTGTGATTATGATGCTGGGGCGACTGTTTTCCATGTTTGCCGCAAGCAGAGCATGTGGGCTGCTGTCTGCTTGCTGTGTTTCCATGTTAGAAGCTGTCAAGGTGAACAAGCTCTGCTTCGCGAGAACAGTGCACACTGCTCTCGCTATGTATGCTTCTGTTCATCTGTTTGCACTGTGCACAGCCCAAGTAAGTTTTTCACTTTTTCAAGCAAGCAAGCATGGTCCTGCAGCATTTCTCTGCTTCGCTCAGTGATTTCTGAGATTCTGATACTAGGGTGTCTGTTTTCCATCTTTGCAACACGCAGAGAATGTAGGCTGAGGTCTGCTTGCTGTGTTTCCATGTTAGAAGCTGTCAAGGTGAACAAGCTCTGCTTTGCGAGAACCATACACACAGCTCTCACTGTGTTTGCTTCTGTTCATTGGTTTGCGCTGTGCACGGCCCAAGTGAGTTTTTCACTTTTTCAAGCAAGAAAACATGCCCCTGCAGCATTTCTCTGCTTCGCTCAGTGATTTCTGAGATTCTGATGCTGGTGCGTCTGTTTTCCATGTTTGCAGCAAGCACAGCATGTGGGTTCCTCTCTGCTTGCTCTCTTTCCATGTTAGAAGCTGTCAAGTTGAACAAGCTCTGCTATGTGAGAACCATGCACACAGCTCTCACTGTGTATGCTTCTGTTCATCTGTTTGCACTGCGCACAGCCCATTTGTGTTTTTCGTTGGTCCTAGCAAGAAAACATGCTCCTGCAGCATTTCTCTACTTCTCTCTGTGATTTCTGAGATTCTGATGCTAGGGTGTCTGTTTTCCATGTTTATAACAAGCAGAGCATGTGGGCTGCAGTCTGCTTGCTCTCTTTCCATGTTAGAAGCTGGCAAGCTGAACAAGCTCTGCTTTGCGAGAACAGTGCACACTGCTCTCGCTGTGTATGCTTCTTTTCATCCGTTTGCACTGTGCATGGCCCATGTGAGTTTTTCATTTGTCCTAGGAAGAAAACATGCTCCTGCAGCATTTCTCGACTTCTCTCAGTGATTTCTGAGATTCTGATGCTAGGGTGTCTGTTTTCCATGTTTGCAGCAAGCAGAGCATGTGGGCTGCTGTCTGCTTGCTGTGTTTCCATGTTAGAAGCTGTCAAGGTGAACAAGCTCTGCTTCACGAGAACAGTGCACACTGCTCTCGCTATGTATGCTTCTGTTCATCTGTTTGCACTGTGCACAGCCCAAGTAAGTTTTTCACTTTTTCAAGCAAGAAAACATGCTCCTGCAGCATTTCTCTGCTTCTCTCAGTGATTTCTGAGATTCTGATGCTGGGGCGTCTGTTTTCCACGTTACAGCAAGCACAGCATGTGGGTTCCTGTCTGCTAGCTCTCTTTCCATGTTAGAAGCTGTCAAATTGAACAAGCTCTGCTCTGCGAGAACCATGCACACAGCTCTCACTGTGTTTGCTTCTGTTCATCTGTTTGCACTGTGCACAGCCATTGGTGTTTTTCATTTGTCCTAGCAAGCAAACATGCTCCTGCAGCATTTCTCGGCTTCTCTCAGTGATTTCTGAGATTATGATGCTGGGGTGTCTGTTTTCCATGTTTGCAGCAAGCAGAGCATGTGGGCTGCTGTCTGCTTGCTTTCTTTCCATGTTAGAAGCTGTCTAGTTGACCAAGCTCTGCTTTGCGAGAACAGCGCACACAGCTCTCACTGTGTGTGCTTCTGTGTCGCAGTGTCCGAATCGCGTGTTAATCACGCTGCAATAGCTAGCTCAGTCCACTAGATGTCACTGCAGCAGCGTGTTAGGGCAAAGTGGCTAGCTAAGAAAGCCTCCTTCTGCCCTGCGATGGGCACGGAGATGAAGCAATGCCAACCTCAGCAGTCAGAACAAAGCCGGACTCTTGCAGGCAGGATTTAAATGAGGTTTATTGGAGAGGAGAGAGCCGGGAGCTCTGCCCCTGTGACCTGCTGCCCAGAAGAGACCCCGGGCCAGGGGTGCACGAGCTTTTTAAAGTGGGGTGGAAACAGGGGTGGCTGACAACCGGTTCAGCCAGTCACGACAACGGGGGGTGTAACTGGGGGTGTAAACTTTACGACAGGGGGCCAACCACACAAGATGGGAGGGAATTCCAAGGGCCCCAGCCTATCACTCGACCCCCTCCCTGGAATTTTCCAAAAGCCAGGGAAGGTGTCCAAAGTGACAGACAGGTCGACCACGAGGAGTGGGGGAAGGGAGTGACAAAGACAGGTGCAGGGGAGGATTGATTGACAGAAAACGTCTGTTTAAGCAACCTAACTCATAAGGGGAAAACCAGTACAGAACACAGGGGTATACAGTGAACTAAACCATTACAAAAGTAACTCAAAAATATTACAAAAATAACTTAATAACTTAATAAAACAATTCTCACACCACTACACTTCTGTTCATCGGTTTGCACTGTGCACAGCCCAAATAAGTTTTTCAGTTTTTCAAGCAAGAAAACATGCTCCTGCAGAATTTCTCTGCTTCTCTCAGTGATTTCTGAGATTCTGATACTGGTGTGCCTGTTTTCCATGTTTGCAGAAAGCAGAGCATGTGGGTTCATGTCTGCTTGTTCCGTTTCCATGTTAGAAGCTGTCAAGTTGAACAAGCTCTGCTCTCCGAGACCAGTGAACACTGCACTCGCTGTGTATACTTCTGTTCATCCGTTTGCTCTGTTCACAGCCCAAGTAAGGTTTTCATTTGTCCTAGCAAGAAAACATGCTCCTGCAGAATTTCTCTGCTTCTCTCTGTGTTTTTTGAGATTCTGATGCTAAGGTGTCTGTTTTCCATGTTTATAACAAGCAGAGCATGTGGGCTGCTGTCTGCTTGCTCTCTTTCCATGTTAGAAGCTGTCAAGTTGAACAAACTCTGCTTTGCAAGAACAGTGCACACTGCTCTCGCTATGTATGCTTCCGTTCATCTGTTTGCGCCGTGCACAGCCCAAGTGAGTTTTTCATTTGTCCTAGCAAGAAAACATGATCCTGCAGCATTTCTCTGCTTCGCTCAGTGATTTCTGAGATTCTGATGCTAGGGTGTCTGTTTTCCATCTTTGCAACACGCAGAGAATGCAGGCTGAGGTCTGCTTGCTGTGTTTCCATGTTAGAAGCTGTCAAGTTGAACAAGCTCTGCTCTGCGAGAATCATGCACACAGCACTCAATGTGTATGCTTCTGTTCATCCGTTTGCACTGTGCACAGCCCAAGTGAGTTTTTCAATTTTTCAAGCAAGCAAACGTGCTCCTGCAGCATTTCTCTGCTTCTCTCAGTGATTTCAGAGATTATGATGCTGGGGTGTCTGTTTTCCATGTTTGCAGCAAGCAGAGCATGTGGGCTGCTGTCTGCTTGCTCTCTTTCCATGTTAGAAGCTGTCAAGTTGAACAAGCTCTGCTTTGCGAGAACAGTGCCCACAGCTCTCACTGTGTGTGCTTCTGTGTCGCAGTGTCCGAATCGCGTGTTAATCACGCTGCAATAGCTAGCTCAGTCCAATAGGTGTCACTGCAGCTGCGTGTTAGGGCAAAGTGGCTAGCTAAGAAAGCCTCCTTCTGCCCTACGATGGGCACGGAGATGAAGCAATGGCGATCTCAGCAGTCAGAAGAAAGCCGGACTCTTGTAGGCAGGATTTAAATGAGGTTTATTGGAGAGGAGAGAGCCGGGAGCTCTGCCCCTGTGACCTGCTGCCCAGAAGAGACCCCGGGCCAGGGGTGCACGAGCTTTTTAAAGTGGGGTGGAAACAGGGGTGGCTGACAATCGGTTCAGCCAGTCACGACAACGGGGGGTGTAACTGGGGGTGTAAACTTTACAACAGGGGGCCAACCACACAAGATGGGAGGGAATTCCAAGGGCCCCAGCCTATCACTCGACCCTCTCCCTGGAGTTTTCCAGAAGCCAGGGAAGGTGTCCAAAGTGACAGACAGGTCGACCACGAGGAGTGGGGGAAGGGAGTGACAAAGACAGGTGCAGGGGAGGATTGATTGACAGAAAACGTCTGTTTAAGCAACCTAACCCATATGGGGAAAACCAGTACAGAACACAGGGGTATACAGTGAACTAAACCATTACAAAAGTAACTCAAAAATATTACAAAAATAACTTAATAACTTAATAAAACAATTCTCACACCACTACACTTCTGTTCATCGGTTTGCACTGTGCACAGCCCAAATAAGTTTTTCAGTTTTTCAAGCAAGAAAATATGCTCCTGCAGAATTTCTCTGCTTCTCTATGTGTTTTCTGAGATTCTGATGCTAAGGTGTCTGTTTTCCATGTTTATAACAAGCAGAGCATGTGGGCTGCTGTCTGCTTGCTCTCTTTCCATGTTAGTAGCTGTCACGTTGAACAAACTCTGCTCCCCGACACCAGTGAACACTGCACTCGCTATGTATGCTTCCGTTCATCCGTTTGCTCTGTTCACAGCCCAAGTAAGGTTTTCATTTGTCCTAGCAAGAAAACATGATCCTGCAGCATTTCTCTGCTTCGCTCAGTGATTTCTGAGATTCTGATACTAGGGTGTCTGTTTTCCATCTTTGCAACACGCAGAGAATGCAAGCTGAGGTCTGCTTGCTGTGTTTCCATGTTAGAAGCTGTCAAGGTGAACAAGCTCTGCTTTGCGAGAACAGTGCACACAGCTCGCACTGTGGATGCTTCTGTTCATCCGTTTGCATTGTGCACAGCCCAAGTATGGTTTTCATTTGTCCTAGCACGAAAACATGCTCTTGCAGCATTTCTCTGCCTCTCTCTGTGATTTCTGAGATTCTGATGCTGGGGCGTCTGTTTTCCATGTTTGCAGCAAGCAGAGCATGTGGATTGCTGTCTGCTTGCTCTGTTTCCATGTTAGAAGCTGTCAAGTTGAACAAACTCTGCCTTGCGAGAACAGCGCCCACAGCTCTCGCTGTGCATGCTTCTGTTCATCTGTTTGCACTGCGCGCAGCCCATTTGTGTTTTTCGTTGGTCCTAGCAAGAAAACATGCTCCTGCAGCATTTCTCTACTTCTCTCTGTGATTTCTGAGATTCTGATGCTAGGGTGTCTGTTTTCCATGTTTATAACAAGCAGAGCATGTGGGCTGCAGTCTGCTTGCTCTCTTTCCATGTTAGAAGCTGTCAAGGTGAACAAGCTCTGCTTCGCGAGAACAGTGCACACTGCTCTCGCTGTGTATGCTTCTTTTCATCCGTTTGCACTGTGCATGGCCCATGTGAGTTTTTCATTTGTCCTAGGAAGCAAACATGCTCCTGCAGCATTTCTCGACTTCTCTCAGTGATTTCTGAGATTCTGATGCTAGGGTGTCTGTTTTCCATGTTTGCAGCAAGCAGAGCATGTGGGCTGCTGTCTGCTTGCTGTGTTTCCATGTTAGAAGCTGTCAAGGTGAACAAGCTCTGCTTCGCGAGAACAGTGCACACTGCTCTCGCTATGTATGCTTCTGTTCATCTGTTTGCACTGTGCACAGCCCAAGTAAGTTTTTCACTTTTTCAAGCAAGAAAACATGCTCCTGCAGCACTTCTATGCTTCTCTCAGTGATTTCTGAGATTCTGATGCTGGGGCGTCTGTTTTCCACGTTACAGCAAGCACAGCATGTGGGTTCCTGTCTGCTTGCTCTCTTTCCATGTTAGAAGCTGTCAAGTTGAACAAGCTCTGCTCTGCGAGAACCATGCACACAGCTCTCACTGTGTTTGCTTCTGTTCATCTGTTTGCACTGTGCACAGCCATTGGTGTTTTTCATTTGTCCTAGCAAGCAAACATGGTCCTGCAGCATTTGTCGGCTTCTCTCACTGATTTCTGGGATTCTGATGCTGGGGTGAATGTTTTCCATGTTTGCAACAAGCAGAGCATGCGGGCTGCTGTCTGCTTGCTCTCTTTCCATGTTAGAAGCTGTCAAGTTGAACAAGCTCTGCTCTGCGAGAATCATGCACACAGCACTCAATGCGTATGCTTCTTTTCATCCGTTTGCACTGTGCACAGCCCAAGTATGGTTTTCATTTGTCCTAGCACGAAAACATGCTCTTGCAGCATTTCTCTGCCTCTCTCTGTGATTTCTGAGATTCTGATGCTGGGGCGTCTGTTTTCCATGTTTGCAGCAAGCAGAGCATGTGGATTGCTGTCTGCTTGCTCTGTTTCCATGTTAGAAGCTGTCAAGTTGAACAAACTCTGCCTTGCGAGAACAGCGCCCACAGCTCTCGCTGTGCATGCTTCTGTTCATCGGTTTGCACTGCACACAGCCCAAGTGAGTTTTTCACTTTTCCAAGCAAGCAAACATGCCCCTGCAGCATTTCTCTAATTCTCTCTGTGATTTCTGAGATTCGGATGCTAGGGTGTCTGTTTTCCATGTTTATAACAAGCAGAGCATGTGGGCTGCTGTCTGCTTGCTCTCTTTCCATGTTAGAAGCTGGCAAGCTGAACAAGCTCTGCTCTGCGAGAACCATACACACGGCTCTCACTGTGTATGCTTCTTTTCATCCGTTTGCACTGTGCATGGCCCATGTGAGTTTTTCATTTGTCCTAGGAAGCAAACATGCTCCTGCAGCATTTCTCTACTTCTCTCAGTGATTTCTGAGATTCTGATGCTAGGGTGTCTGTTTTCCATGTTTGCAGCAAGCAGAGCATGTGGGCTGCTGTCTGCTTGCTGTGTTTCCATGTTAGAAGCTGTCAAGGTGAACAAGCTCTGCTTCGCGAGAACAGTGCACACTGCTCTCGCTATGTATGCTTCTGTTCATCTGTTTGCACTGTGCACAGCCCAAGTAAGTTTTTCACTTTTTCAAGACAGCAAGCATGGTCCTGCAGCATTTCTCTGCTTCGCTCAGTGATTTCTGAGATTCTGATACTAGGGTGTCTGTTTTCCATCTTTGCAACACGCAGAGAATGTAGGCTGAGGTCTGCTTGCTGTGTTTCCATGTTAGAAGCTGTCAAGTTGAACAAGCTCTGCTATGCGAGAACCATGCACACAGCTCTCACTGTGTTTGCTTCTGTTCATCTGTTTGCACTGTGCACAGCCATTGGTGTTTTTCATTTGTCCTAGGCAGCAAACATGCTCGTGCAGCGTTTCTCTGCTTCTCTCTGTGATTTCTGAGATTCTGATGCTGGGGCGTCTGTTTTCCATGTTTGCAGCAAGCACAGCATGTGCGTTCCTGTCTGCTTGCTCTCTTTCCATGTCAGAAGCTGTCAAGTAGAACAAACTCTGCTCTGCGAGAACCATGCACACAGCTCTCACTGTGTTTGCTTCTGTTCATTGGTTTGCGCTGTGCACGGCCCAAGTGATTTTTTCACTTTTTCAAGCAAGAAAACATGCTCCTGCAGCATTTCTCTACTTCTCTCTGTGATTTCTGAGATTCTGATCCTAGGGTGTCTGTTTTCCATCTTTGCAACACGCAGAGAATGTAGGCTGAGGTCTGCTTGCTGTGTTTCCATGTTAGAAGCTGTCAAGGTGAACAAGCTCTGCTTTGCGAGAACCATACACACAGCTCTCACTGTGTATGCTTCTGTTCATTGGTTTGCGCTGTGCACGGGCCAAGTGAGTTTTTCACTTTTTCAAGCAAGAAAACATGCTCCCGCAGCATTTCTCTGCCTCTCTCTCACTGATTTCTGTGATTCTGATGCTGGGGTGTCTGTTTCCCATGTTTGCAGCAAGCAGAGCATGTGGATTGCTGTCTGCTTGCTCTGTTTCCATGTTAGAAGCTGTCAAGTCGAACAAGCTCTGCTCTGCGAGAGCAACAGTGCACACAGCTCTCACTGTGTATGCTTCTGTTCATCCGTTTGCACTGTGTACAGCCCAAGTAAGGTTTTCATTTGTCCTAGCAAGAAAATATGCTCCTGCAGCATTTCTCTGCTTCTCTCAGTGATTTCTGAGATTCTGATGCTGGGGTGTCTTTTCTCCACGTTTGCAGCAAGCAGAGCATGTGGATTGCTGTCTGCTTCCTCTGTTTCCATGTTAGAAGCTGTCAAGTCGAACAAGCTCTGCTATGCGAGAACCATGCACACTGCTCTCACTGTGTTTGCTTCTTTTCATCTGTTTGCACTGTGCACAGCCATTGGTGTTTTTCATTTGTCCTAGCAAGCAAACATGCTCGTGCAGCGTTTCTCTGCTTCGCTCAGTGATTTCTGAGATTCTGATGCTGGGGCGTCTGTTTTCCATGTTTGCAGCAAGCACAGCATGTGGGTTCCTTTCTGCTTGCTCTCTTTCCATGTTAGAAGCTGTCAAGTTGAACAAGCTCTGCTATGCGAGAACCATGCACACTGCTCTCACTGTGTTTGCTTCTTTTCATCTGTTTGCACTGTGCACAGCCATTGGTGTTTTTCATTTGTCCTAGCAAGCAAACATGCTCCTGCAGCATTTCTCTGCTTCTCTCAGTGATTTCTGAGATTCTGATGCTGGGGCGTCTGTTTTCCATGTTTGCAGCAAGCACAGCATGTGGGTTCCTGTCTGCTTGCTCTCTTTCCATGTTAGAAGCTGTCAAGTAGAACAAGCTCTGCTCTGCGAGAACCATGCACACAGCTCTCACTGTGTATGCTTCTGTTCATCTGTTTGGACTGCGCACAGCCCATTTGTGTTTTTCGTTGGTCCTAGCAAGAAAACATGCTCCTGCAGCATTTCTCTACTTCTCTCTGTGATTTCTGAGATTCGGATGCTAGGGTGTCTGTTTTCCATGTTTATAACAAGCAGAGCATGTGGGCTGCTGTCTGCTTGCTCTCTTTCCATGTTAGAAGCTGGCAAGCTGAACAAGCTCTGCTTTGCGAGAACAGTGCACACTGCTCTCCCTGTGTATGCTTCTTTTCATCCGTTTGCACTGTGCATGGCCCATGTGAGTTTTTCATTTGTCCTAGGAAGCAAACATGCTCCTGCAGCATTTCTCTACTTCTCTCAGTGATTTCTGAGATTCTGATGCTAGGGTGTCTGTTTTCCATGTTTGCCGCAAGCAGAGCATGTGGGCTGCTGTCTGCTTGCTGTGTTTCCATGTTAGAAGCTGTCAAGGTGAACAAGCTCTGCTTCGCGAGAACAGTGTACACTGCTCTCGCTATGTATGCCTCTGTTCATCTGTTTGCACTGTGCACAGCCCAAGTAAGTTTTTCACTTTTTCAAGCAAGCAAGCATGGTCCTGCAGCATTTCTCTGCTTCGCTCAGTGATTTCTGAGATTCTGATACTAGGGTGTCTGTTTTCCATCTTTGCAACACGCAGAGAACGTAGGCTGAGGTCTGCTTGCTGTGTTTCCATGTTAGAAGCTGTCAAGGTGAACAAGCTCTGCTTTGCGAGAACCATACACACAGCTCTCACTGTGTATGCTTCTGTTCATTGGTTGGCGCTGTGCACGGCCCAAGTGAATTTTTCACATTTTCAAGCAAGAAAACATGCTCCTGCAGCATTTCTCTGCTGCTCTCAGTGATTTCTGAGATTCTGATGCTGGGGCGTCTGTTTTCCATGTTTGCAGCAAGCACAGGCATGTGGGTTCCTGTCTGCTTGCTCTCTTTCCATGTTAGAAGCTGTCAAGTTGAACAAGCTCTGCTATGCGAGAACCATGCACACAGCTCTCACTGTGTTTGCTTCTGTTCATCTGTTTGCACTGTGCAACAGCCATTGTGTTTTTCATTTGTCCTAGGAAGCAAACATGCTCGTGCAGCGTTTCTCTGCTTCTCTCTGTGATTTCTGAGATTCTGATGCTGGGGCGTCTGTTTTCCATGTTTGCAGCAAGCACAGCATGTGGGTTCCTGTCTGCTTGCTCTCTTTCCATGGTTAGAAGCTGTCAAGTTGAACAAGCTCTGCTCTGCGAGAACCATGCACACAGCTCTCACTGTGTTTGCTTCTGTTCATTGGTTTGCGCTGTGCACGGCCCAAGTGATTTTTCACTTTTTCAAGCAAGAAAACATGCTCCTGCAGCATTTCTCTACTTCTCTCTGTGATTTCTGAGATTCTGATGCTGGGTGTCTGTTTTCCACATTTGCAGTAAGCAGAGCATGTGGATTGCTGTCTGCTTGCTCTGTTTCCATGTTAGAAGCTGTCAAGTCGAACAAGCTCTGCTGTGCGAGAACCATGCACACAGCTCTCACTGTGTATGCTTCTGTTCATCTGTTTGCACTGCGCACAGCCCATTTGTGTTTTTCGTTGGTCCTACCAAGAAAACATGCTCCTGCAGCATTTCTCGACTTCTCTCTGTGATTTCTGAGATTCTGATGCTAGGGTGTCTGTTTTCCATGTTTGCAGCAAGCAGAGCATGTGGGCTGCTGTCTGCTTGCTGTGTTTCCATGTTAGAAGATGTCAAGGTGAACAAGCTCTGCTTCGCGAGAACAGTGCACACTGCTCTCGCTATGTATGCTTCTGTTCATCTGTTTGCACTGTGCACAGCCCAAGTAAGTTTTTCACTTTTTCAAGCAAGAAAACATGCTCCTGCAGCATTTCTCTGCTTCTCTCAGTGATTTCTGAGATTCTGATGCTGGGGCGTCTGTTTTCCATGTTTGCAGCAAGCACAGCATGTGGGTTCCTGTCTGCTTGCTCTCTTTCCATGTTAGAAGCTGTCAAGTTGAACAAGCTCTGCTATGCGAGAACCATGCACACAGCTCTCACTGTGTTTGCTTCTGTTCATCTGTTTGCACTGTGCACAGCCATTGGTGTTTTTCATTTGTCCTAGCAAGCAAACATGCTCCTGCAGCATTTGTCGGCTTCTCTCACTGTTTTCTGGGATTCTGATGCTGGGGTGAATGTTTTCCATGTTTGCAACAAGCAGAGCATGCGGGCTGCTGTCTGCTTGCTCTCTTTCCATGTTAGAAGCTGTCAAGTTGAACAAGCTCTGCTATGCGAGAACCATGCACACAGCTCTCACTGTGTTTGCTTCTGTTCATCTGTTTGCACTGTGCACAGCCATTGGTGTTTTTCATTTGTCCTAGCAAGCAAACATGCTCCTGCAGCATTTCTCGGCTTCTCTCAGTGATTTCTGAGATTATGATGCTGGGGTGTCTGTTTTCCATGTTTGCAGCAAGCAGAGCATGTGGGCTGCTGTCTGCTTGCTTTCTTTCCATGTTAGAAGCTGTCAAGTTGACCAAGCTCTGCTTTGCGAGAACAGTGCACACAGCTCTCACTGTGTGTTCTTCTGTGTCGCAGTGTCCGAATCGCGTGTTAATCACGCTGCAATAGCTAGCTCAGTCCACTAGATGTCACTGCAGCAGCGTGTTAGGGCAAAGTGGCTAGCTAAGAAAGCCTCCTTCTGCCCTGCGATGGGCACGGAGATGAAGCAATGGCAACCTCAGCAGTCAGAACAAAGCCGGACTCTTGCAGGCAGGATTTAAATGAGGTTTATTGGAGAGGAGAGAGCCGGGAGCTCTGCCCCTGTGACCTGCTGCCCAGAAGAAGACCCCGGGCCAGGGGTGCACGAGCTTTTTAAAGTGGGGTGGAAACAGGGGTGGCTGACAACCGGTTCAGCCAGTCACGACAACGGGGGGTGTAACTGGGGGTGTAAACTTTACGACAGGGGGCCAACCACACAAGATGGGAGGGAATTCCAAGGGCCCCAGCCTATCACTCGACCCCCTCCCTGGAATTTTCCAAAAGCCAGGGAAAGTGTCCAAAGTGACAGACAGGTCGACCACGAGGAGTGGGGGAAGGGAGTGACAAAGACAGGTGCAGGGAGGATTGATTGACAGAAAACGTCTGTTTAAGCAACCTAACTCATAAGGGGAAAACCAGTACAGAACACAGGGGTATACAGTGAACTAAACCATTACAAAAGTAACTCAAAAATATTACAAAAATAACTTAATAACTTAATAAAACAATTCTCACACCACTACACTTCTGTTCATCGGTTTGCACTGTGCACAGCCCAAATAAGTTTTTCAGTTTTTCAAGCAAGAAAACATGCTCCTGCAGAATTTCTCTGCTTCTCTCAGTGATTTCTGAGATTCTGATACTGGTGTGCCTGTTTTCCATGTTTGCAGAAAGCAGAGCATGTGGGTTCATGTCTGCTTGTTCCGTTTCCATGTTAGAAGCTGTCAAGTTGAACAAGCTCTGCTCTCCGAGACCAGTGAACACTGCACTCGCTGTGTATACTTCTGTTCATCCGTTTGCTCTGTTCACAGCCCAAGTAAGGTTTTCATTTGTCCTAGCAAGAAAACATGCTCCTGCAGAATTTCTCTGCTTCTCTCTGTGTTTTCTGAGATTCTGATACTAAGGTGTCTGTTTTCCATGTTTATAACAAGCAGAGCATGTGGGCTGCTGTCTGCTTGCTCTCTTTCCATGTTAGAAGCTGTCAAGTTGAACAAACTCTGCTTTGCAAGAACAGTGCACACTGCTCTCGCTATGTATGCTTCCGTTCATCTGTTTGCGCCGTGCACAGCCCAAGAGAGTTTTTCATTTGTCCTAGCAAGAAAACATGATCCTGCAGCATTTCTCTGCTTCGCTCAGTGATTTCTGAGATTCTGATGCTAGGGTGTCTGTTTTCCATCTTTGCAACACGCAGAGAATGCAGGCTGAGGTCTGCTTGCTGTGTTTCCATGTTAGAAGCTGTCAAGTTGAACAAGCTCTGCTCTGCGAGAATCATGCACACAGCACTCAATGTGTATGCTTCTGTTCATCCGTTTGCACTGTGCACAGCCCAAGTGAGTTTTTCAATTTTTCAAGCAAGCAAACGTGCTCCTGCAGCATTTCTCTGCTTCTCTCAGTGATTTCTGAGATTATGATGCTGGGGTGTCTGTTTTCCATGTTTGCAGCAAGCAGAGCATGTGGGCTGCTGTCTGCTTGCTCTCTTTCCATGTTAGAAGCTGTCAAGTTGAACAAGCTCTGCTTTGCGAGAACAGTGCCCACAGCTCTCACTGTGTGTGCTTCTGTGTCGCAGTGTCCGAATCGCGTGTTAATCACGCTGCAATAGCTAGCTCAGTCCAATAGGTGTCACTGCAGCTGCGTGTTAGGGCAAAGTGGCTAGCTAAGAAAGCCTCCTTCTGCCCTACGATGGGCACGGAGATGAAGCAATGGCTATCTCAGCAGTCAGAAGAAAGCCGGACTCTTGTAGGCAGGATTTAAATGAGGTTTATTGGAGAGGAGAGAGCCGGGAGCTCTGCCCCTGTGACCTGCTGCCCAGAAGAGACCCCGGGCCAGGGGTGCACGAGCTTTTTAAAGTGGGGTGGAAACAGGGGTGGCTGACAACCGGTTCAGCCAGTCACGACAACGGGGGGTGTAACTGGGGGTGTAAACTTTACAACAGGGGGCCAACCACACAAGATGGGAGGGAATTCCAAGGGCCCCAGCCTATCACTCGACCCTCTCCCTGGAGTTTTCCAGAAGCCAGGGAAGGTGTCCAAAGTGACAGACAGGTCGACCACGAGGAGTGGGGGAAGGGAGTGACAAAGACAGGTGCAGGGGAGGATTGATTGACAGAAAACGTCTGTTTAAGCAACCTAACCCATATGGGGAAAACCAGTACAGAACACAGGGGTATACAGTGAACTAAACCATTACAAAAGTAACTCAAAAATATTACAAAAATAACTTAATAACTTAATAAAACAATTCTCACACCACTACACTTCTGTTCATCGGTTTGCACTGTGCACAGCCCAAATAAGTTTTTCAGTTTTTCAAGCAAGAAAATATGCTCCTGCAGAATTTCTCTGCTTCTCTATGTGTTTTCTGAGATTCTGATGCTAAGGTGTCTGTTTTCCATGTTTATAACAAGCAGAGCATGTGGGCTGCTGTCTGCTTGCTCTCTTTCCATGTTAGTAGCTGTCACGTTGAACAAACTCTGCTCCCCGACACCAGTGAACACTGCACTCGCTATGTATGCTTCCGTTCATCTGTTTGCGCTCTGCACAGCCCAAGTGAGTTTTTCATTTGTCCTAGCAAGAAAACATGATCCTGCAGCATTTCTCTGCTTCGCTCAGTGATTTCTGAGATTCTGATACTAGGGTGTCTGTTTTCCATCTTTGCAACACGCAGAGAATGCAAGCTGAGGTCTGCTTGCTGTGTTTCCATGTTAGAAGCTGTCAAGGTGAACAAGCTCTGCTTTGCGAGAACAGTGCACACATCTCGCACTGTGGATGCTTCTGTTCATCGTTTTGCACTGTGCACAGCCCAAGTAAGTTTTTCCCTTTTTCAAGCAAGCAAACATGGTCCTGCAGCATTTCACTGCTTCTCTCTGTGATTTCTGAGATTCTGATGCTGGGGTGTCTGTTCGCCACATTTGCAGCAAGCAGAGCATGTGGGTTCCTGACTGCTTGCTGTGTTTTCATGTTAGAAACTATCAAGTTGAACAAGCTCTGCTCTGTGAGAACAGTGCACGCAGCACTCACTGTGTATGCTTCTGTTCATCCGTTTGCATTGTGCACAGCCCAAGTATGGTTTTCATTTGTCCTAGCACGAAAACATGCTCTTGCAGCATTTCTCTGCCTCTCTCTGTGATTTCTGAGATTCTGATGCTGGGGCGTCTGTTTTCCATGTTTGCAGCAAGCAGAGCATGTGGATTGCTGTCTGCTTGCTCTGTTTCCATGTTAGAAGCTGTCAAGTTGAACAAACTCTGCCTTGCGAGAACAGCGCCCACAGCTCTCGCTGTGCATGCTTCTGTTCATCTGTTTGCACTGCGCGCAGCCCATTTGTGTTTTTCGTTGGTCCTAGCAAGAAAACATGCTCCTGCAGCATTTCTCTACTTCTCTCTGTGATTTCTGAGATTCTGATGCTAGGGTGTCTGTTTTCCATGTTTATAACAAGCAGAGCATGTGGGCTGCAGTCTGCTTGCTCTCTTTCCATGTTAGAAGCTGGCAAGCTGAACAAGCTCTGCTTTGCGAGAACAGTGCACACTGCTCTCGCTGTGTATGCTTCTTTTCATCCGTTTGCACTGTGCATGGCCCATGTGAGTTTTTCATTTGTCCTAGGAAGCAAACATGCTCCTGCAGCATTTCTCGACTTCTCTCAGTGATTTCTGAGATTCTGATGCTAGGGTGTCTGTTTTCCATGTTTGCAGCAAGCAGAGCATGTGGGCTGCTGTCTGCTTGCTGTGTTTCCATGTTAGAAGCTGTCAAGGTGAACAAGCTCTGCTTCGCGAGAACAGTGCACACTGCTCTCGCTATGTATGCTTCTGTTCATCTGTTTGCACTGTGCACAGCCCAAGTAAGTTTTTCACTTTTTCAAGCAAGAAAACATGCTCCTGCAGCACTTCTATGCTTCTCTCAGTGATTTCTGAGATTCTGATGCTGGGGCGTCTGTTTTCCACGTTACAGCAAGCACAGCATGTGGGTTCCTGTCTGCTTGCTCTCTTTCCATGTTAGAAGCTGTCAAGTTGAACAAGCTCTGCTATGCGAGAACCATGCACACAGCTCTCACTGTATTTGCTTCTGTTCATTGGTTTGCGCTGTGCACGGCCCAAGTGAGTTTTTCACTTTTTCAAGCAAGAAAACACGCTCCTGCAGCATTTCTCTGCTTCTCTCAGTGATTTCTGAGATTCTGATGCTGGGGCGTCTGTTTTCCATGTTTGCAGCAAGCACAGCATGTGGGTTCCTGTCTGCTTGCTCTCTTTCCATGGTAGAAGCTGTCAAGTTGAACAAGCTCTGCTCTGCGAGAACCATGCACACAGCTCTCACTGTGTTTGCTTCTGTTCATCTGTTTGCACTGTGCACAGCCATTGGTGTTTTTCATTTGTCCTAGCAAGCAAACATGGTCCTGCAGCATTTGTCGGCTTCTCTCACTGATTTCTGGGATTCTGATGCTGGGGTGAATGTTTTCCATGTTTGCAACAAGCAGAGCATGCGGGCTGCTGTCTGCTTGCTCTCTTTCCATGTTAGAAGCTGTCAAGTTGAACAAGCTCTGCTCTGCGAGAATCATGCACACAGCACTCAATGCGTATGCTTCTTTTCATCCGTTTGCACTGTGCACAGCCCAAGTATGGTTTTCATTTGTCCTAGCACGAAAACATGCTCTTGCAGCATTTCTCTGCCTCTCTCTGTGATTTCTGAGATTCTGATGCTGGGGCGTCTGTTTTCCATGTTTGCAGCAAGCAGAGCATGTGGATTGCTGTCTGCTTGCTCTGTTTCCATGTTAGAAGCTGTCAAGTTGAACAAACTCTGCCTTGCGAGAACAGCGCCCACAGCTCTCGCTGTGCATGCTTCTGTTCATCGGTTTGCACTGCACACAGCCCAAGTGAGTTTTTCACTTTTCCAAGCAAGCAAACATGCCCCTGCAGCATTTCTCTAATTCTCTCTGTGATTTCTGAGATTCTGATACTAGGGTGTCTGTTTTCCATCTTTGCAACACGCAGAGAATGTAGGCTGAGGTCTGCTTGCTGTGTTTCCATGTTAGAAGCTGTCAAGGTGAATAAGCTCTGCTTTGCGAGAACCATACACACAGCTCTCACTGTGTTTGCTTCTGTTCATTGGTTTGCGCTGTGCAGAGCCCAAGTGAGTTTTTCACTTTTTCAAGCAAGAAAACATGCTCCTGCCGCATTTCTCTGCTTCTCTCAGTGATTTCTGAGATTCTGATGCTGGGGCGTCTGTTTTCCATGTTTGCAGCAAGCACAGCATGTGGGTTCCTGTCTGCTTGCTCTCTTTCCATGTGAGAAGCTGTCAAGTCGAACAAGCTCTGCTATGCGAGAACAATGCACACAGCTCTCACTGTGTTTGCTTCTGTTCATCTGTTTGCACTGTGCACAGCCACTGGTGTTTTTCATTTGTCCTAGCAAGCAAACATGCTCCTGCAGCATTTCTCTGCTTCTCTCAGTGATTTCTGAGATTCTGATGCTGGGGCGTCTGTTTTCCATGTATGCAGCAAGCACAGCATGTGGGTTCCTGTCTGCTTGCTCTCTTTCCATGTTAGAAGCTGTCAAGTCGAACAAGCTCTGCTATGCGAGAACAATGCACACAGCTCTCACTGTGTATGCTTCTGTTCATCCGTTTGCACTGTGCACAGCCCAAGTAAGGTTTTCATTTGTCCTAGCAAGAAAACATGCCCCCGCAGCATTTCTCTGCTCCTCTCATTGATTTTTGTGATTATGATGCTGGGGCGACTGTTTTCCATGTTTGCCGCAAGCAGAGCATGTGGGCTGCTGTCTGCTTGCTGTGTTTCCATGTTAGAAGCTGTCAAGTAGAACAAGCTCTGCTCTGCGAGAACCATGCACTCAGCTCTCAATGTGTATGCTTCTGTTCATCTGTTTGCACTGCGCGCAGCCCATTTGTGTTTTTCGTTGGTCCTAGCAAGAAAACATGCTCCTGCAGCATTTCTCCACTTCTCTCTGTGATTTCTGAGATTCTGATGCTAGGGTGTCTGTTTTCCACATTTGCAGCAAGCAGAGCATGTGGATTGCTGTCTGCTTGCTCTCTTTCCATGTTAGAAGCTGGCAAGTTGAACAAGCTCTGCTCTGCGAGAACCATGCACACAGCTCTCACTGTGTTTGCTTCTGTTCATCTGTTTGCACTGTGCACAGCCATTGGTGTTTTTCATTTGTCCTAGCAAGCAAACATGGTCCTGCAGCATTTGTCGGCTTCTCTCACTGATTTCTGGGATTCTGATGCTGGGGTGAATGTTTTCCATGTTTGCAACAAGCAGAGCATGCGGGCTGCTGTCTGCTTGCTCTGTTTCCATGTTAGAAGCTGTCAAGTTGAACAAGCTCTGCTCTGCGAGAATCATGCACGCAGCACTCAATGCGTATGCTTCTGTTCATCCGTTTGCACTGTGCACAGCCCAAGTGAGTTTTTCAATTTTTCAAGCAAGCAAACGTGCTCCTGCAGCATTTCTCTGCTTCTCTCAGTGATTTCTGAGATTATGATGCTGGGGTGTCTGTTTTCCATGTTTGCAGCAAGCAGAGCATGTGGGCTGCTGTCTGCTTGCTCTCTTTCCATGTTAGAAGCTGTCAAGTTGAACAAGCTCTGCTTTGCGAGAACAGTGCCCACAGCTCTCACTGTGTGTGCTTCTGTGTCGCAGTGTCCGAATCGCGTGTTAATCACGCTGCAATAGCTAGCTCAGTCCAATAGGTGTCACTGCAGCTGCGTGTTAGGGCCAAGTGGCTAGCTAAGAAAGCCTCCTTCTGCCCTACGATGGGCACGGAGATGAAGCAATGGCGATCTCAGCAGTCAGAAGAAAGCCGGACTCTTGTAGGCAGGATTTAAATGAGGTTTATTGGAGAGGAGAGAGCCGGGAGCTCTGCCCCTGTGACCTGCTGCCCAGAAGAGACCCCGGGCCAGGGGTGCACGAGCTTTTTAAAGTGGGGTGGAAACAGGGGTGGCTGACAACCGGTTCAGCCAGTCACGACAACGGGGGGTGTAACTGGGGGTGTAAACTTTACGACAGGGGGCCAACCACACAAGATGGGAGGGAATTCCAAGGGCCCCAGCCTATCACTCGACCCCCTCCCTGGAATTTTCCAAAAGCCAGGGAAGGTGTCCAAAGTGACAGACAGGTCGACCACGAGGAGTGGGGGAAGGGAGTGACAAAGACAGGTGCAGGGGAGGATTGATTGACAGAAAACGTCTGTTTAAGCAACCTAACTCATAAGGGGAAAACCAGTACAGAACACAGGGGTATACAGTGAACTAAACCATTACAAAAGTAACTCAAAAATATTACAAAAATAACTTAATAACTTAATAAAACAATTCTCACACCACTACACTTCTGTTCATCGGTTTGCACTGTGCACAGCCCAAATAAGTTTTTCAGTTTTTCAAGCAAGAAAACATGCTCCTGCAGAATTTCTCTGCTTCTCTCAGTGATTTCTGAGATTCTGATACTGGTGTGCCTGTTTTCCATGTTTGCAGAAAGCAGAGCATGTGGGTTCATGTCTGCTTGTTCCGTTTCCATGTTAGAAGCTGTCAAGTTGAACAAGCTCTGCTCTCCGAGACCAGAGAACACTGCACTCGCTGTGTATACTTCTGTTCATCCGTTTTGCTCTGTTCACAGCCCAAGTAAGGTTTTCATTTGTCCTAGCAAGAAAACATGCTCCTGCAGAATTTCTCTGCTTCTCTCTGTGTTTTCTGAGATTCTGATGCTAAGCTGTCTGTTTTCCATGTTTATAACAAGCAGAGCATGTGGGCTGCTGTCTGCTTGCTCTCTTTCCATGTTAGAAGCTGTCAAGTTGAACAAACTCTGCTTTGCAAGAACAGTGCACACTGCTCTCGCTATGTATGCTTCCGTTCATCTGTTTGCGCCGTGCACAGCCCAAGTGAGTTTTTCATTTGTCCTAGCAAGAAAACATGATCCTGCAGCATTTCTCTGCTTCGCTCAGTGATTTCTGAGATTCTGATGCTAGGGTGTCTGTTTTCCATCTTTGCAACACGCAGAGAATGCAGGCTGAGGTCTGCTTGCTGTGTTTCCATGTTAGAAGCTGTCAAGTTGAACAAGCTCTGCTCTGCGAGAATCATGCACGCAGCACTCAATGCGTATGCTTCTGTTCATCCGTTTGCACTGTGCACAGCCCAAGTGAGTTTTTCAATTTTTCAAGCAAGCAAACGTGCTCCTGCAGCATTTCTCTGCTTCTCTCAGTGATTTCTGAGATTATGA
The DNA here is from genome assembly GCA_037837765.1 of Delichon dasypus. Lineage (NCBI taxonomy): Eukaryota > Metazoa > Chordata > Aves > Passeriformes > Hirundinidae > Delichon > Delichon dasypus. The sequence continues at coordinate 2,143,622 of JBBAXF010000036.1, forward strand.
TGCTGGGGTGTCTGTTTTCCATGTTTGCAGCAAGCAGAGCATGTGGGCTGCTGTCTGCTTGCTCTCTTTCCATGTTAGAAGCTGTCAAGTTGAACAAGCTCTGCTTTGCGAGAACAGTGCCCACAGCTCTCACTGTGTGTGCTTCTGTGTCGCAGTGTCCGAATCGCGTGTTAATCACGCTGCAATAGCTAGCTCAGTCCAATAGGTGTCACTGCAGCTGCGTGTTAGGGCCAAGTGGCTAGCTAAGAAAGCCTCCTTCTGCCCTACGATGGGCACGGAGATGAAGCAATGGCGATCTCAGCAGTCAGAAGAAAGCCGGACTCTTGTAGGCAGGATTTAAATGAGGTTTATTGGAGAGGAGAGAGCCGGGAGCTCTGCCCCTGTGACCTGCTGCCCAGAAGAGACCCCGGGCCAGGGGTGCACGAGCTTTTTAAAGTGGGGTGGAAACAGGGGTGGCTGACAACCGGTTCAGCCAGTCACGACAACGGGGGGTGTAACTGGGGGTGTAAACTTTACGACAGGGGGCCAACCACACAAGATGGGAGGGAATTCCAAGGGCCCCAGCCTATCACTCGACCCCCTCCCTGGAATTTTCCAAAAGCCAGGGAAGGTGTCCAAAGTGACAGACAGGTCGACCACGAGGAGTGGGGGAAGGGAGTGACAAAGACAGGTGCAGGGGAGGATTGATTGACAGAAAACGTCTGTTTAAGCAACCTAACTCATAAGGGGAAAACCAGTACAGAACACAGGGGTATACAGTGAACTAAACCATTACAAAAGTAACTCAAAAATATTACAAAAATAACTTAATAACTTAATAAAACAATTCTCACACCACTACACTTCTGTTCATCGGTTTGCACTGTGCACAGCCCAAATAAGTTTTTCAGTTTTTCAAGCAAGAAAACATGCTCCTGCAGAATTTCTCTGCTTCTCTCAGTGATTTCTGAGATTCTGATACTGGTGTGCCTGTTTTCCATGTTTGCAGAAAGCAGAGCATGTGGGTTCATGTCTGCTTGTTCCGTTTCCATGTTAGAAGCTGTCAAGTTGAACAAGCTCTGCTCTCCGAGACCAGAGAACACTGCACTCGCTGTGTATACTTCTGTTCATCCGTTTTGCTCTGTTCACAGCCCAAGTAAGGTTTTCATTTGTCCTAGCAAGAAAACATGCTCCTGCAGAATTTCTCTGCTTCTCTCTGTGTTTTCTGAGATTCTGATGCTAAGCTGTCTGTTTTCCATGTTTATAACAAGCAGAGCATGTGGGCTGCTGTCTGCTTGCTCTCTTTCCATGTTAGAAGCTGTCAAGTTGAACAAACTCTGCTTTGCAAGAACAGTGCACACTGCTCTCGCTATGTATGCTTCCGTTCATCTGTTTGCGCCGTGCACAGCCCAAGTGAGTTTTTCATTTGTCCTAGCAAGAAAACATGATCCTGCAGCATTTCTCTGCTTCGCTCAGTGATTTCTGAGATTCTGATGCTAGGGTGTCTGTTTTCCATCTTTGCAACACGCAGAGAATGCAGGCTGAGGTCTGCTTGCTGTGTTTCCATGTTAGAAGCTGTCAAGTTGAACAAGCTCTGCTCTGCGAGAATCATGCACACAGCACTCAATGCGTATGCTTCTGTTCATCCGTTTGCACTGTGCACAGCCCAAGTGAGTTTTTCAATTTTTCAAGCAAGCAAACGTGCTCCTGCAGCATTTCTCTGCTTCTCTCAGTGATTTCTGAGATTATGATGCTGGGGTGTCTGTTTTCCATGTTTGCAGCAAGCAGAGCATGTGGGCTGCTGTCTGCTTGCTCTCTTTCCATGTTAGAAGCTGTCAAGTTGAACAAGCTCTGCTTTGCGAGAACAGTGCCCACAGCTCTCACTGTGTGTGCTTCTGTGTCGCAGTGTCCGAATCGCGTGTTAATCACGCTGCAATAGCTAGCTCAGTCCAATAGGTGTCACTGCAGCTGCGTGTTAGGGCAAAGTGGCTAGCGAAGAAAGCCTCCTTCTGCCCTACGATGGGCACGGAGATGAAGCAATTGCGATCTCAGCAGTCAGAAGAAAGCCGGACTCTTGTAGGCAGGATTTAAATGAGGTTTATTGGAGAGGAGAGAGCCGGGAGCTCTGCCCCTGTGACCTGCTGCCCAGAAGAGACCCCGGGCCAGGGGTGCACGAGCTTTTTAAAGTGGGGTGGAAACAGGGGTGGCTGACAACCGGTTCAGCCAGTCACGACAACGGGGGGTGTAACTGGGGGTGTAAACTTTACGACAGGGGGCCAACCACACAAGATGGGAGGGAATTCCAAGGGCCCCAGCCTATCACTCGACCCTCTCCCTGGAGTTTTCCAGAAGCCAGGGAAGGTGTCCAAAGTGACAGACAGGTCGACCACGAGGAGTGGGGGAAGGGAGTGACAAAGACAGGTGCAGGGGAGGATTGATTGACAGAAAACGTCTGTTTAAGCAACCTAACCCATATGGGGAAAACCAGTACAGAACACAGGGGTATACAGTGAACTAAACCATTACAAAAGTAACTCAAAAATATTACAAAAATAACTTAATAACTTAATAAAACAATTCTCACACCACTACACTTCTGTTCATCGGTTTGCACTGTGCACAGCCCAAATAAGTTTTTCAGTTTTTCAAGCAAGAAAATATGCTCCTGCAGAATTTCTCTGCTTCTCTATGTGTTTTCTGAGATTCTGATGCTAAGGTGTCTGTTTTCCATGTTTATAACAAGCAGAGCATGTGGGCTGCTGTCTGCTTGCTCTCTTTCCATGTTAGTAGCTGTCACGTTGAACAAACTCTGCTCCCCGACACCAGTGAACACTGCACTCGCTATGTATGCTTCTGTTCATCTGTTTGCGCTCTGCACAGCCCAAGTGAGTTTTTCATTTGTCCTAGCAAGAAAACATGATCCTGCAGCATTTCTCTGCTTCGCTCAGTGATTTCTGAGATTCTGATACTAGGGTGTCTGTTTTCCATCTTTGCAACACGCAGAGAATGCAAGCTGAGGTCTGCTTGCTGTGTTTCCATGTTAGAAGCTGTCAAGGTGAACAAGCTCTGCTTTGCGAGAACAGTGCACACAGCTCGCACTGTGGATGCTTCTGTTCATCGTTTTGCACTGTGCACAGCCCAAGTAAGTTTTTCCCTTTTTCAAGCAAGCAAACATGGTCCTGCAGCATTTCTCTGCTTCTCTCTGTGATTTCTGAGATTCTGATGCTGGGGTGTCTGTTCGCCACATTTGCAGCAAGCAGAGCATGTGGGTTCCTGACTGCTTGCTGTGTTTTCATGTTAGAAACTGTCAAGTCGAACAAGCTCTGCTCTGTGAGAACAGTGCACACAGCACTCACTGTGTATGCTTCTGTTCATCCGTTTGCATTGTGCACAGCCCAAGTATGGTTTTCATTTGTCCTAGCACGAAAACATGCTCTTGCAGCATTTCTCTGCCTCTCTCTGTGATTTCTGAGATTCTGATGCTGGGGCGTCTGTTTTCCATGTTTGCAGCAAGCAGAGCATGTGGATTGCTGTCTGCTTGCTCTGTTTCCATGTTAGAAGCTGTCAAGTTGAACAAACTCTGCCTTGCGAGAACAGCGCCCACAGCTCTCGCTGTGCATGCTTCTGTTCATCGGTTTGCACTGCACACAGCCCAAGTGAGTTTTTCACTTTTCCAAGCAAGCAAACATGCCCCTGCAGCATTTCTCTAATTCTCTCTGTGATTTCTGAGATTCTGATACTAGGGTGTCTGTTTTCCATCTTTGCAACACGCAGAGAATGTAGGCTGAGGTCTGCTCGCTGTGTTTCCATGTTAGAAGCTGTCAAGGTGAATAAGCTCTGCTTTGCGAGAACCATACACACAGCTCTCACTGTGTTTGCTTCTGTTCATTGGTTTGCGCTGTGCACGGCCCAAGTGAGTTTTTCACTTTTTCAAGCAAGAAAACATGCTCCTGCCGCATTTCTCTGCTTCTCTCAGTGATTTCTGAGATTCTGATGCTGGGGCGTCTGTTTTCCATGTTTGCAGCAAGCACAGCATGTGGGTTCCTGTCTGCTTGCTCTCTTTCCATGTGAGAAGCTGTCAAGTCGAACAAGCTCTGCTATGCGAGAACAATGCACACAGCTCTCACTGTGTTTGCTTCTGTTCATCTGTTTGCACTGTGCACAGCCACTGGTGTTTTTCATTTGTCCTAGCAAGCAAACATGCTCCTGCAGCATTTCTCTGCTTCTCTCAGTGATTTCTGAGATTCTGATGCTGGGGCGTCTGTTTTCCATGTATGCAGCAAGCACAGCATGTGGGTTCCTGTCTGCTTGCTCTCTTTCCATGTCAGATGCTGTCAAGCAGAACAAGCTCTGCTCTGCGAGAACCATGCACACAGCTCTCACTGTGTATGCTTCTGTTCATCAGTTTGCACTGCGCACAACCCATTTGTGTTTTTCGTTGGTCCTAGCAAGAAAACATGCTCCTGCAGCATTTCTCTACTTCTCTCTGTGATTTCTGAGATTCTGATGCTAGGGTGTCTGTTTTCCATGTTTATAACAAGCAGAGCATGTGGGCTGCTGTCTGCTTGCTCTCTTTCCATGTTAGAAGCTGGCAAGCTGAACAAGCTCTGCTTTGCGAGAACAGTGCACACTGCTCTCGCTGTGTATAATTCTTTTCATCCGTTTGCACTGTGCATGGCCCATGTGAGTTTTTCATTTGTCCTAGGAAGCAAACATGCTCCTGCAGCATTTCTCTACTTCTCTCAGTGATTTCTGAGATTCTGATGCTAGGGTGTCTGTTTTCCATGTTTGCAGCAAGCAGAGCATGTGGGCTGCTGTCTGCTTGCTGTGTTTCCATGTTAGAAGCTGTCAAGGTGAATAAGCTCTGCTTTGCGAGAACCATACACACAGCTCTCACTGTGTTTGCTTCTGTTCATTGGTTTGCGCTGTGCACAGCCCAAGTGAGTTTTTCACTTTTTCAAGCAAGAAAACATGCTCCTGCCGCATTTCTCTGCTTCTCTCAGTGATTTCTGAGATTCTGATGCTGGGGCGTCTGTTTTCCATGTTTGCAGCAAGCACAGCATGTGGGTTCCTGTCTGCTTGCTCTCTTTCCATGTTAGAAGCTGTCAAGTCGAACAAGCTCTGCTATGCGAGAACAATGCACACAGCTCTCACTGTGTTTGCTTCTGTTCATCTGTTTGCACTGTGCACAGCCACTGGTGTTTTTCATTTGTCCTAGCAAGCAAACATGCTCCTGCAGCATTTCTCTGCTTCTCTCAGTGATTTCTGAGATTCTGATGCTGGGGCGTCTGTTTTCCATGTATGCAGCAAGCACAGCATGTGGGTTCCTGTCTGCTTGCTCTCTTTCCATGTCAGATGCTGTCAAGCAGAACAAGCTCTGCTCTGCGAGAACCATGCACACAGCTCTCACTGTGTATGCTTCTGTTCATCTGTTTGCACTGCGCACAACCCATTTGTGTTTTTCGTTGGTCCTCGCAAGAAAACATGCTCCTGCAGCATTTCTCTACTTCTCTCTGTGATTTCTGAGATTCTGATGCTAGGGTGTCTGTTTTCCATGTTTATAACAAGCAGAGCATGTGGGCTGCTGTCTGCTTGCTGTGTTTCCATGTTAGAAGCTGTCAAGGTGAACAAGCTCTGCTTCGCGAGAACAGTGTGTTGTGTTCCTCTGAGGAATGGTTTTTCCCCTCAGAGTCCCCCTGAAACCTGTGCTATGTAGTTCAACCCTTTTTCCCTATCATACCTACTCCTGACCCTATTGGCTCAGGGCCAATATCTTTCCTTGGCCCAAAACTAGATATACCCCTGTTCCTTCCTGGTTCTCTCTCTCTCTCCTCGGCCTCCTGGAACATCACATCGAGAATAAAGCTTGGACGGAAGCTGGGGGTGAGAGCCACTCTTTTGAAATCTCTATTCTGTCTCTCTGAAAATATATTTCCCTAAAACCCCTGAATAACTGAGCTAGCAAGAGCCGGGGGGTGGCTAGAGGGAAGTAATATTTTCAGTTGGCCCCCAACGTCGGTTTGTTATGAAATATTAATAAGCCCACGCATGAAGAGGGACTCCCTATTTAAGGGGTTAATAATCTCTTTGGGAGGCACAACTACCTGGCCCCTATCGGCTGTTTTAGAGCAGCTCGGGGCGGCAGGACAAGGTCGGGAGTTCGCTTTTACTACAAAAGTGAATCGACCTTAGACAGAAAACCCTGACGTTGCAACACGTGCTGCGGGGTCCGCTAGAAGATCCCTATAGTTTAATAGGGAGAGGGCTTTAGGACCCTGCGCTGCAGTGTGTTTGCGTAACGCGGTTTGAGATTTTTTTCTCTGCGGAACGGCTGAGTTCTGTGTACTGGGGAAAACCGCGTGATTTTTGGAGTGGGCTAGCTACGGGAGGGTCCCGGGACAGAAGCCGGCACCGGGACACCCCCCTGCCCGTGTCCCCGCAGTCGGGAGAAACGGCCAGAGACGGCCGCCCCGAGCCGCGACCAGCCCGCCTTGTCTCTTATCTCGGGAGCGAGCGGGACGCGGCGGTGTCTTTAGTTTTTCACGTCAGGGGAGAAGATTTTTCAAACACTTTGCCTTTTAAAACATCAGAAACATGGGCATACGTTTATCGAGAAATCAAAAGAGTGCTTTTAAACAACTTAAAAATATTTCAAAATATCTAAAATTTCCTAATAAGCTCTTAATCAAATTTATTTCCTGGCTGTCAGCTGAGATTCCAGACAGTACTCTAGAAGATATAAATTCTGTTTCATTTTGGGATGATGTGGGAAAATTAATAACTTTAAAAGTTGAAAATGGGGAAAACAAAATTTCTTCATTTATTCCAATATTCTTACAAGTACGCAAGAAGCTGTTAGAAGCAGAAAACAGCAGCCAGCCATGCAAAACCTCTCAGCAATACCCTGTTCCCGAGAAGCAGGGATTCCCTGATTCCATACTGGATTCTGCTCCTCAAACCCACCCATCGTCCTTATACCCTCCTCTCCCACCTGTTTTCCCTCAGCAAGATGCACTTTTTTCCTCTCAGAGCTCTGGCCATGTGGATGGGACCCTGGGGGGCTCGCACCACGCGGTCAGCCCTGATGGCGGACGGCATTGCATCCCTCCTTCCCACTATCCCTTCTTCCCCCCACTTCCCGCCCCGACCCCATATCTCTCACCCAATCCCCCACCCCACCCTTCTCCCCAGTGCCTCCCCCTCCCTCCCAGCGGCAGCGTGAAGGGGGAGAGGGGAGGGTGCCTTACAACCACTACTCCCAGCGCGGATGGGGAGATAGATAAGGCAGCCCGCAGCAGCGGAGTCGGGGGGAGCGGCCCCCCTGCTGCAAGGGCTAAGGGGCAGCCTAGCCTGGGGCCCCAGGGGAGGGGGGATCCTGTTGCTGGACCCCAGGGAGGGGGTGGGACAACACCCTCGAGCTGCCTGGGCAATAGAGAAGCAATAGGATTTTTAGCAACTCAGAATATTGATCAAGAAAGCATACCATCTGTGGCTCCTGTAGTACATGCAGGTAAAAGACACGTGCGTAGAGAGTATCTGCCTTTTTCATACCAAGATAAAAAAGAGCTGTGTAAAATGCAGAAACAATTTGGGAGATCTAGTGAAATATTTAAGGGCATGATGAAAGCTACCTTCAATTCAAATGAGATGGTACCCAGTGACATTAAAGATTTATTCAGATGCCTATTAACTCCCTCAGAGTATGACCTATGGGAAGAATTATGGAAAAAAGCTTTGAAAACAGTATTGCAGGAAATTCAGCAAACACCTGATGCGATAGACAGTAATTATAACGACATGACACATGATCATTTGTGCGGTGAAGGTGATTTATCTAGTGCGAATGAGCAAACTCGGTTGTTATCCAAGTCAGTTTTAGATAAGATCTGTAATGCTGCAGAAAAGACTTTTTATCAGATTCCATCACCTGAGATCAAGACCAGTTATGTTAACATTAAACAGTTTCCTTCAGAGAATTTCTTGCAGTTTGTGGACCGTCTGAGAAGTCAAGTGGAAAGACAAGTGCAAGACCCAGTGGTACAGGCAGAGTTGATTAAGGAGATGGCTCAGAGGAATGCTAATGAGACCTGTCGTAGAATCATCCTTAGCCTTCCCCTTGACCCATCACCTAGTCTCGCACAGATGATAGAAGCCTGTATCAAGAGAGCAGACCTCTTCAGTGCACCTGAAAGGAATCCGGGACTGACACACCCAAAGCCTGTGGCAGATGCAGCACCAGGAGCAAGGAAGCAACCGATGTCATCAGACCAGCTGCAGCACATCATCTGCCACCGCTGCAAAAGGCCAGGACACTTCGCCAAGGCCTGCCCAGAAAACCAGAAAAGCAAGTCAAAAAATCAAAAAAACTGAATTCACAGCGCGGCCCAGATTTTATCTCCTTGACGCGCCAAGACAGAAATTTACAAGGCCATACCGTGACAAATGTCTCTCTCTTAACAAAAAAGGGGGAGGGCAGGTCGCAGGGTGTGGGGGTACAGAAAAATAAAAATGTCAGATGTTCAACTAACAATGTATGGCAGCCGCAAGGCCGATATAGGCTCGTGACTACCAAAGGTTTTCATTTCAGATCTACTGATTGGACAGTAATTACAGTGGACCTGCAAAACATTTCACAGGACATGAAGGTTAACCACATGGAACCGAACAGTGAGTATTTTGTTATTGGGGACACAGCACACACACCCTTGGAGGTTGAGGTTGCTCCCATGACCATTAAGGGAAAGATAACAGGCCTCACGCTGTTGGCACGCTGCATGCACCCACCATTCTACCTGACAGAGGGGCAAGTCCTTGCCCAGGCCATTCCTGTTCCGGCTGAAGTCCTAGCGGATGGAAAATCACTGGAAGTCTACTGGGCAGAGGTGGTGGGGGAGAACAAACCTTCTCTGGCATGTAACTTAGCCCATGGGTCAGACCGCCTCCATGTGGAGGGGGTGCTCGACTCCGGCGCGGACGTTACCATTATACCTGAGAGCATGTGGCCATCACATTGGGAGTTGCGACCTGTGGCAGGCAAACTTCAGGGCATAGGAGGAATCACAATGGCAAAAATCTCAAAAAACATAGTGCAAATTGAGGGACCTGACGGGAAATTGGCAAATGTCCGTCCATTTGTTGCTGATTATAAGGCTCCCTTATGGGGGAGAGACACCATGTCACAGTGGGGAGTCCAATTGGTCATTCCTAAGACACCCCAGGATTTTTGGAAATAGCCACTGTGGAGCGCCCTACCCACAAACTAAAGTGGTTGGACAATAACCCAAGATGGGTAGCACAGTGGCCATTGAGTAAAGAGAAGCTCAAGGCGCTTGAGGAGCTTGTTGAGGAGCAGGTGGCCCAAGGTTACCTAGAAGAGACAACAAGCCCCTGGAATTTCCCAGTCTTTGTAATAAAGAAACCGGGAAAGGACAAGTGGAGGTTACTTCATGACCTCCGAGAAATAAACAAAATTATAGAGGACATGGGACCACTCCAACCAGGGATGCCTTCTCCAACAATGCTCCCTCGAGACTGGCAATTGGCTGTTTTAGATATCAAAGATTGTTTCTTCCAAATTCCTCTACACCCAGAAGATGCCCCACGGTTTGCATTCTCGGTTCCTACCATTAATCGAGAAGCCCCAATGAAGAGATATCACTGGAAAGTACTTCCCCAAGGTCTGAAATCTAGTCCTTTCATATGCCAACAGTACGTAGCCTCACTACTGTCACCAGTACGTGCCAAGAGAAAGGATGCCATCATCCTTCACTACATGGATGATCTACTCGTGTGTGCCCCCAATGACTCTATACTCCAACACACGCTTGACCTAGTGGTTAAGGTTTTAACCTCTGCTGGATTTCAATTGCAGGAAGATAAAGTTCAAAGGATGCCACCTTGGAAGTACCTGGGTCTACAAATAGCTGCAAGGACCATTGTTCCGCAGAAATTGGAAATTGAGTGTAATCCCAAAACCCTAGCAGATCTCCATTCTTTGTGTGGGTCTTTGAATTGGGTAAGACCTTGGCTAGGCCTCACAAATGAAGATTTAGACCCTCTCTTCAATTTATTGAAGGGGGAGAGGGAGCTGGTTTCTCCCAGGGAACTGACCCCAGAGGCAAAGACAGCAATCGAAAAGGTACAGAAGGCCTTATCAGAGAGGCAGGCTCATCGATGTGAGCCAAACATACCTTTCCAATTCATTGTTCTAGGAAAACTGCCACATTTGCATGGTTTGATTTTTCAATGGATCGAAGGGCAGAGAGATTCACTCTTGATCATAGAGTGGGTCTTCCTCTCTCACCAAAGATCCAAGACCATCACTGAGCCACAAGAGTTGATAGCTCAACTGATTCGGAAGGCAAGGGTGAGATTGTGTGAGCTGGCTGGTTGTGACTTTACATGTATTCACCTTCCGGTCAAACTTTCTAAGGAGGGAAGGAACTCTCCCAAGAGATTGACCAAAGAGATGTTTGAGCATTTGCTCCAGAGCAATGCCAGTCTCCAATTGTCTCTGGACAGCTACAGGGGACAAATATCAGTCCATGCCCCGCCTCACAAGTTGCTCAATGAGGAATTCCACCTCATTCCTTGTGAAAAGAGGAGTCGGAGACCACTCAAGGCTCTCACAGTGTTCACGGACGCATCTGGGGCTTCCCACAAGTCGGTGATGACTTGGAGAAATCCTCAGACTCAGCGTTGGGAAGCTGATGTGGAGTTTGTGGAGGGATCCCCCCAAGTGGCTGAACTAGCTGCAGTGGTAAGAGCCTTTGAGAAGTTCTCGGAACCAATTAATTTGGTAACAGACTCTGCTTACGTGGCGGGGGTAGTGTCCAGAGCGGAGCAGGCTGTGCTCAAAGAAATTGACAATGAGCATCTCTTCAGATTGCTTTCAAAGCTAATTTATTTAATTTCTCATTGAGAACATCCATTCTATGTGATGCATGTAAGATCACACACAGATTTGCCAGGTGAAGTTGCAGAGGGGAATCGTCAGGCAGATTCCCTTGCTGCACCTGTTGAAAATGCACGTCTCCCTGATATCTTCCAACAGGCAAAGCTGAGTCACCAACAATACCATCAGAATGTGCCAGGCCTGATCCGTCAGTTCCAGCTAACACGGAGCCAGGCTCGAGCCATTGTGGCCACCTGTCCCAACTGCCAGGTCCAAGCGATGCCATCGATGGGTATGGGAGTTAATCCCCGGGGCCTTGGCAGTTGTGAGGTATGGCAGACAGACATCACGCACATTCCTAGTTTTGGACACCTCAAATATGTTCATGTAAGCATTGACACACATTCAGGTACAGTGTATGCCTCTGCCCATGCAGGGGAAAAGACTGAACATGCCAAGAAACACCTAGTGCAAGCTTTTTCAGTGTTGGGGATTCCAAAAGAAATCAAAACTGATAACGGCCCAGCGTACACGTCCAAGGGGTTCCTGGAGTTTGTCCAGCAGTGGGGAGTGGAACATAAAACTGGCATCCCTCACTCCCCCACAGGTCAAGCTGTGGTTGAGCGAGCACATCAGACGCTCAAACAGGTCCTGGCTAGACAGAGTAGTACGACTGTGTGGATGTCTCCACATGAGAAACTCTGCAAAGCCATGTTTACTATCAATTTTCTGAACTGTTCATTTGAAAACATGAGTCCTCCAGTGGTACGCCATTTTAACAGTGGCAATCAGTTCAAATTGTCTCAGCGCCCACCAGTCATGATTAGGGATCCAGAAACTTGGGAAACCAAAGGTCCCTATGAGCTCGTGACCTGGGGTCGTGGCTATGCATGTGTGGCCACTCCCTCAGGCCCTCGGTGGATTCCCCAGAAGTGGGTGAAACCTTTTGTCCCTAAAAATCCAGCTCCAGCAGAAGGGGATGAGAGGCAAGTAGCCGTTGCATCCAAAAGAAGACGCCGCCGGATGGAAGAAAAAGAATCTTCCTAGATGTGGACTCCTTCCGGCAGAAACAGAAACTTTTAACATGTTCTAAAAATGTTTGTTTTTCCTTTTAGAGAAAGCCTACCTCACACTCAATCCTGTGATGAACCCCATACAAGTTGTTGCTGAACAGTCTGGCAGCTGCATAGATCATCCCTCAGCTGCGTCAAAATGTCTGGGTGACCCTGGCACAGACACTTCCGCAGGAAAACATATGTTTGTCCACTGCATCAACAGAGAATCCTATGTCCACCTGTCTGGTAGGAATTCCATAATGGGCAGGAATTCCGTCTCGGCTTTTAGGAGGGCCATGTACCATAGGGCGGTTGTCCGTATTGACACCCAACCAAACTTTAATTGGTGAATGGACTCACAAAAACAAATCGGCAAACAAAATTCAAAAGAGAAGTGCTGACCAATTGGATCCAAATTGTAATTCAGAAATTTTTCATTGGGCCAAGTCAAAAAGAGTTGCTGTGTCCCTGTTCCTTCCGTGGGTCGCAGCAGCCAAAGCTCTAGGTGAATTGGGCCATCTAGAGCGCTGGGTAGTCAAACAGGCAAATTTAACGTCCACCGCCATCAGCTCTCTCCTAGAAGATGAGGAAATTACCAGACAGGTCACTCTCCAGAACCGTGCTGCTATAGATTATCTCTTGTTACTTCATGGACATGAATGCCAGGAATTTGAAGGACTGTGTTGCCTAAACCTGACCTCGAAGGCTCCAAACATCCATGCTGCCCTTCGAAGCATGAACAGTTTGATCGGACAAGTGAAGCAAGAATCTGAGAACTGGATCAAAGAACTGTTCAAAGGCTGGGGACTTACAGGGTGGTGGACTTCTATAGTTAAAACAATTCTGTTATTTCTTGTTATTCTTTTCCTTGTAACAATAGCGTTCAGGATCCTACGCTGTTTGATTTTCAAGGCTATCAATAGTCTCGTACCTTCTACCTCAGAAGTCAACCACATAGAGTTGGCAAACCTAAAGCAGGTTGACTCCCCCACCAATTGTAATTGGTGGGAAAACCCACATTCTGTGTAACCTAATGTTCTTCTTCTAATGTCTTAAACAAAAAAGGGGGAGATGTTGTGTTCCTCTGAGGAATGGTTTTTCCCCTCAGAGTCCCCCTGAAACCTGTGCTATGTAGTTCAACCCTTTTTCCCTATCATACCTACTCCTGACCCTATTGGCTCAGGGCCAATATCTTTCCTTGGCCCAAAACTAGATATACCCCTGTTCCTTCCTGGTTCTCTCTCTCTCTCCTCGGCCTCCTGGAACATCACATCGAGAATAAAGCTTGGACGGAAGCTGGGGGTGAGAGCCACTCTTTTGAAATCTCTATTCTGTCTCTCTGAAAATATATTTCCCGAAAACCCCTGAATAACTGAGCTAGCAAGAGCCGGGGGGTGGCTAGAGGGAAGTAATATTTTCAACAGTGCACACTGCTCTCGCTATGTATGCTTCTGTTCATCTGTTTCCACTGTGCACAGCCCAAGTAAGTTTTTCACTTTTTCAAGCAAGCAAGCATGGTCCTGCAGCATTTCTCTGCATCGCTCAGTGATTTCTGAGATTCTGATACTAGGGTGTCTGTTTTCCATCTTTGCAACACGCAGAGAATGTAGGCTGAGGTCTGCTTGCTGTGTTTCCATGTTAGAAGCTGTCAAGGTGAACAAGCTCTGCTTTGCGAGAACCATACACACAGCTCTCACTGTGTTTGCTTCTGTTCATTGGTTTGCGCTGTGCACGGCCCAAGTGAGTTTTTCACTTTTTCAAGCAAGAAAACATGCTCCTGCAGCATTTCTCTGCTTCTCTCTGTGATTTCTGAGATTCTGATGCTGGGGTGTCTGTTTTCCACATTTACAGCAAGCAGAGCATGTGGATTGCTGTCTGCTTGCTCTGTTTCCATGTTAGAAGCTGTCAAGTCGAACAAGCTCTGCTTCGCGAGAACAGTGCACACAGCTCTCACTGTGTATGCTTCTGTTCATCCGTTTGCACTGTGCACAGCCCAAGTAAGGTTTTCATTTGTCCTAGCAAGAAAACATGCCCCCGCAGCATTTCTCTGCTCCTCTCATTGATTTTTGTGATTATGATGCTGGGGCGACTGTTTTCCATGTTTGCCGCAAGCAGAGCATGTGGGCTGCTGTCTGCTTGCTGTGTTTCCATGTTAGAAGCTGTCAAGGTGAACAAGCTCTGCTTCGCGAGAACAGTGCACACTGCTCTCGCTATGTATGCTTCTGTTCATCTGTTTGCACTGTGCACAGCCCAAGTAAGTTTTTCACTTTTTCAAGCAAGCAAGCATGGTCCTGCAGCATTTCTCTGCTTCGCTCAGTGATTTCTGAGATTCTGATGCTAGGGTGTCTGTTTTCCATGTTTATAACAAGCAGAGCATGTGGGCTGCAGTCTGCTTGCTCTCTTTCCATGTTAGAAGCTGTCAAGTTGAACAAGCTCTGCTTTGCGAGAACAGTGCACACTGCTCTCGCTGTGTATGCTTCTTTTCATCCGTTTGCACTGTGCATGGCCCATGTGAGTTTTTCATTTGTCCTAGGAAGCAAACATGCTCCTGCAGCATTTCTCTACTTCTCTCAGTGATTTCTGAGATTCTGATGCTAGGGTGTCTGTTTTCCATGTTTGCAGCAAGCAGAGCATGTGGGCTGCTGTCTGCTTGCTGTGTTTCCATGTTAGAAGCTGTCAAGGTGAACAAGCTCTGCTTCGTGAGAACAGTGCACACTGCTCTCGCTATGTATGCTTCTGTTCATCTGTTTGCACTGTGCACAGCCCAAGTAAGTTTTTCACTTTTTCAAGCAAGAAAACATGCTCCTGCAGCATTTCTCTGCTTCTCTCAGTGATTTCTGAGATTCTGATGCTGGGGCGTCTGTTTTCCACGTTACAGCAAGCACAGCATGTGGGTTCCTGTCTGCTTGCTCTCTTTCCATGTTAGAAGCTGTCAAGTCGAACAAGCTCTGCTGCGCGAGAACAGTGCACACAGCACTCACTGTGTATGCTTCTGTTCATTGGTTTGCGCTGTGCACGGCCCAAGTGAGTTTTTCACTTTTTCAAGCAAGAAAACATGCTCCTGCAGCATTTCTCTGCTTCTCTCAGTGATTTCTGAGATTCTGATGCTGGGGTGTCTGTTTTCCACATTTGCAGCAAGCAGAGCATCTGGATTGCTGTCTGCTTGCTCTCTTTCCATGTTAGAAGCTGTCAAGTTGAACAAGCTCTGCTCTGCGAGAACCATGCACACAGCTCTCACTGTGTTTGCTTCTGTTCATCTGTTTGCACTGTGCACAGCCATTGGTGTTTTTCATTTGTCCTAGCAAGCAAACATGGTCCTGCAGCATTTGTCGGCTTCTCTCACTGATTTCTGGGATTCTGATGCTGGGGTGAATGTTTTCCATGTTTGCAACAAGCAGAGCATGCGGGCTGCTGTCTGCTTGCTCTCTTTCCATGTTAGAAGCTGTCAAGTTGAACAAGCTCTGCTATGCGAGAACCATGCACACAGCCCTCACTGTGTTTGCTTCTGTTCATCTGTTTGCACTGTGCACAGCCATTGGTGTTTTTCATTTGTCCTAGCAAGCAAACATGCTCCTGCAGCATTTCTTGGCTTCTCTCAGTGATTTCTGAGATTATGATGCTGGGGTGTCTGTTTTCCATGTTTACAGCAAGCAGAGCATGTGGGCTGCTGTCTGCTTGCTCTCTTTCCATGTTAGAAGCTGTCAAGTTGAACAAGCTCTGCTTTGCGAGAACAGTGCACACAGCTCTCACTGTGTGTGCTTCTGTGTCGCAGTGTCCGAATCGCGTGTTAATCACGCTGCAATAGCTAGCTCAGTCCACTAGATGTCACTGCAGCAGCGTGTTAGGGCAAAGTGGCTAGCTAAGAAAGCCTCCTTCTGCCCTGCGATGGGCACGGAGATGAAGCAATGGCAACCTCAGCAGTCAGAACAAAGCCGGACTCTTGCAGGCAGGATTTAAATGAGGTTTATTGGAGAGGAGAGAGACGGGAGCTCTGCCCCTGTGACCTGCTGCCCAGAAGAGACCCCGGGCCAGGGGTGCACGAGCTTTTTAAAGTGGGGTGGAAACAGGGGTGGCTGACAACCGGTTCAGCCAGTCACGACAACGGGGGGTGTAACTGGGGGTGTAAACTTTACAACAGGGGGCCAACCACACAAGATGGGAGGGAATTCCAAGGGCCCCAGCCTATCACTCGACCCCCTCCCTGGAATTTTCCAAAAGCCAGGGAAGGTGTCCAAAGTGACAGACAGGTCGACCACGAGGAGTGGGGGAAGGGACTGACAAAGACAGGTGCAGGGGAGGATTGATTGACAGAAAACGTCTATTTAAGCAACCTAACCCATATGGGGAAAACCAGTACAGAACACAGGGGTATACAGTGAACTAAACCATTACAAAAGTAACTCAAAAATATTACAAAAATAACTTAATAACTTAATAAAACAATTCTCACACCACTACACTTCTGTTCATCGGTTTGCACTGTGCACAGCCCAAATAAGTTTTTCAGTTTTTCAAGCAAGAAAACATGCTCCTGCAGAATTTCTCTGCTTCTCTCAGTGATTTCTGAGATTCTGATACTGGTGTGCCTGTTTTCCATGTTTGCAGAAAGCAGAGCATGTGGGTTCATGTCTGCTTGTTCCGTTTCCATGTTAGAAGCTGTCAAGTTGAACAAGCTCTGCTCTCCGAGACCAGTGAACACTGCACTCGCTGTGTATACTTCTGTTCATCCGTTTTGCTCTGTTCACAGCCCAAGTAAGGTTTTCATTTGTCCTAGCAAGAAAACATGCTCCTGCAGCATTTCTCTGCTTCTCTCTGTGTTTTCTGAGATTCTGATGCTAAGGTGTCTGTTTTCCATGTTTATAACAAGCAGAGCATGTGGGCTGCTGTCTGCTTGCTCTCTTTCCATGTTAGAAGCTGTCAAGTTGAACAAACTCTGCTTTGCAAGAACAGTGCACACTGCTCTCGCTATGTATGCTTCCGTTCATCTGTTTGCGCCGTGCACAGCCCGAGTTTTTCATTTGTCCTAGCAAGAAAACATGATCCTGCAGCATTTCTCTGCTTCGCTCAGTGATTTCTGAGATTCTGATGCTAGGGTGTCTGTTTTCCATCTTTGCAACACGCAGAGAATGCAGGCTGAGGTCTGCTTGCTGTGTTTCCATGTTAGAAGCTGTCAAGTTGAACAAGCTCTGCTCTGCGAGAATCATGCACACAGCACTCAATGCGTATGCTTCTGTTCATCCGTTTGCACTGTGCACAGCCCAAGTGAGTTTTTCAATTTTTCAAGCAAGCAAACGTGCTCCTGCAGCATTTCTCTGCTTCTCTCAGTGATTTCTGAGATTATGATGCTGGGGTGTCTGTTTTCCATGTTTGCAGCAAGCAGAGCATGTGGGCTGCTGTCTGCTTGCTCTCTTTCCATGTTAGAAGCTGTCAAGTTGAACAAGCTCTGCTTTGCGAGAACAGTGCCCACAGCTCTCACTGTGTGTGCTTCTGTGTCGCAGTGTCCGAATCGCGTGTTAATCACGCTGCAATAGCTAGCTCAGTCCAATAGGTGTCACTGCAGCTGCGTGTTAGGGCAAAGTGGCTAGCTAAGAAAGCCTCCTTCTGCCCTACGATGGGCACGGAGATGAAGCAATGTCGATCTCAGCATTCAGAAGAAAGCCGGACTCTTGTAGGCAGGATTTAAATGAGGTTTATTGGAGAGGAGAGAGACGGGAGCTCTGCCCCTGTGACCTGCTGCCCAGAAGAGACCCCGGGCCAGGGGTGCACGAGCTTTTTAAAGTGGGGTGGAAACAGGGGTGGCTGACAACCGGTTCAGCCAGTCACGACAACGGGGGGTGTAACTGGGGGTGTAAACTTTACAACAGGGGGCCAACCACACAAGATGGGAGGGAATTCCAAGGGCCCCAGCCTATCACTCGACCCTCTCCCTGGAGTTTTCCAGAAGCCAGGGAAGGTGTCCAAAGTGACAGACAGGTCGACCACGAGGAGTGGGGGAAGGGAGTGACAAAGACAGGTGCAGGGGAGGATTGATTGACAGAAAACGTCTGTTTAAGCAACCTAACCCATATGGGGAAAACCAGTACAGAACACAGGGGTATACAGTGAACTAAACCATTACAAAAGTAACTCAAAAATATTACAAAAATAACTTAATAACTTAATAAAACAATTCTCACACCACTACACTTCTGTTCATCGGTTTGCACTGTGCACAGCCCAAATAAGTTTTTCAGTTTTTCAAGCAAGAAAATATGCTCCTGCAGAATTTCTCTGCTTCTCTATGTGTTTTCTGAGATTCTGATGCTAAGGTGTCTGTTTTCCATGTTTATAACAAGCAGAGCATGTGGGCTGCTGTCTGCTTGCTCTCTTTCCATGTTAGTAGCTGTCACGTTGAACAAACTCTGCTCCCCGACACCAGTGAACACTGCACTCGCTATGTATGCTTCCGTTCATCTGTTTGCGCTCTGCACAGCCCAAGTGAGTTTTTCATTTGTCCTAGCAAGAAAACATGATCCTGCAGCATTTCTCTGCTTCGCTCAGTGATTTCTGAGATTCTGATACTAGGGTGTCTGTTTTCCATCTTTGCAACACGCAGAGAATGCAAGCTGAGGTCTGCTTGCTGTGTTTCCATGTTAGAAGCTGTCAAGGTGAACAAGCTCTGCTTTGCGAGAACAGTGCACACAGCTCGCACTGTGGATGCTTCTGTTCATCGTTTTGCACTGTGCACAGCCCAAGTAAGTTTTTCCCTTTTTCAAGCAAGCAAACATGGTCCTGCAGCATTTCTCTGCTTCTCTCTGTGATTTCTGAGATTCTGATGCTGGGGTGTCTGTTCGCCACATTTGCAGCAAGCAGAGCATGTGGGTTCCTGACTGCTTGCTGTGTTTTCATGTCAGAAACTGTCAAGTTGAACAAGCTCTGCTCTGTGAGAACAGTGCACACAGCACTCACTGTGTATGCTTCTGTTCATCCGTTTGCATTGTGCACAGCCCAAGTATGGTTTTCGTTTGTCCTAGCACGAAAACATGCTCTTGCAGCATTTCTCTGCCTCTCTCTGTGATTTCTGAGATTCTGATGCTGGGGCGTCTGTTTTCCATGTTTGCAGCAAGCAGAGCATGTGGATTGCTGTCTGCTTGCTCTGTTTCCATGTTAGAAGCTGTCAAGTTGAACAAACTCTGCCTTGCGAGAACAGCGCCCACAGCTCTCGCTGTGCATGCTTCTGTTCATCGGTTTGCACTGCACACAGCCCAAGTGAGTTTTTCACTTTTCCAAGCAAGCAAACATGCCCCTGCAGCATTTCTCTAATTCTCTTTGTGATTTCTGAGATTCTGATACTAGGGTGTCTGTTTTCCATCTTTGCAACACGCAGAGAATGTAGGCTGAGGTCTGCTCGCTGTGTTTCCATGTTAGAAGCTGTCAAGGTGAATAAGCTCTGCTTTGCGAGAACCATACACACAGCTCTCACTGTGTTTGCTTCTGTTCATTGGTTTGCGCTGTGCACAGCCCAAGTGAGTTTTTCACTTTTTCAAGCAAGAAAACATGCTCCTGCCGCATTTCTCTGCTTCTCTCAGTGATTTCTGAGATTCTGATGCTGGGGCGTCTGTTTTCCATGTTTGCAGCAAGCACAGCATGTGGGTTCCTGTCTGCTTGCTCTCTTTCCATGTTAGAAGCTGTCAAGTCGAACAAGCTCGGCTATGCGAGAACAATGCACACAGCTCTCACTGTGTTTGCTTCTGTTCATCTGTTTGCACTGTGCACAGCCACTGGTGTTTTTCATTTGTCCTAGCAAGCAAACATGCTCCTGCAGCATTTCTCTGCTTCTCTCAGTGATTTCTGAGATTCTGATGCGGGGGCGTCTGTTTTCCATGTTTATAACAAGCAGAGCATGTGGGCTGCTGTCTGCTTGCTCTCTTTCCATGTTAGAAGCTGGCAAGCTGAACAAGCTCTGCTTTGCGAGAACAGTGCACACTGCTCTCGCTGTGTATACTTCTTTTCATCCGTTTGCACTGTGCATGGCCCATGTGAGTTTTTCATTTGTCCTAGGAAGCAAACATGCTCCTGCAGCATTTCTCTACTTCTCTCAGTGATTTCTGAGATTCTGATGCTAGGGTGTCTGTTTTCCATGTTTATAACAAGCAGAGCATGTGGGCTGCTGTCTGCTTGCTGTGTTTCCATGTTAGAAGCTGTCAAGGTGAACAAGCTCTGCTTCGCGAGAACAGTGCACACTGCTCTCGCTATGTATGCTTCTGTTCATCTGTTTGCACTGTGCACAGCCCAAGTAAGTTTTTCACTTTTTCAAGCAAGCAAGCATGGTCCTGCAGCATTTCTCTGCTTCGCTCAGTGATTTCTGAGATTCTGATACTAGGGTGTCTGTTTTCCATCTTTGCAACACGCAGAGAATGTAGGCTGAGGTCTGCTTGCTGTGTTTCCATGTTAGAAGCTGTCAAGGTGAACAAGCTCTGCTTTGCGAGAACCATACACACAGCTCTCACTGTGTTTGCTTCTGTTCATTGGTTTGCGCTGTGCACGGCCCAAGTGAGTTTTTCACTTTTTCAAGCAAGAAAACATGCTCCTGCAGCATTTCTCTGCTTCTCTCTGTGATTTCTGAGATTCTGATGCTGGGGTGTCTGTTTTCCACATTTGCAGCAAGCAGAGCATGTGGATTGCTGTCTGCTTGCTCTGTTTCCATGTTAGAAGCTGTCAAGTCGAACAAGCTCTGCTTCGCGAGAACAGTGCACACAGCTCTCACTGTGTATGCTTCTGTTCATCCGTTTGCACTGTGCACAGCCCAAGTAAGGTTTTCATTTGTCCTAGCAAGAAAACATGCCCCCGCAGCATTTCTCTGCTCCTCTCATTGATTTTTGTGATTATGATGCTGGGGCGACTGTTTTCCATGTTTGCCGCAAGCAGTGCATGTGGGCTGCTGTCTGCTTGCTGTGTTTCCATGTTACAAGCTGTCAAGTAGAACAAGCTCTGCTCTGCGAGAACCATGCACACAGCTCTCACTGTGTATGCTTCTGTTCATCTGTTTGCACTGTGCACAGCCCATTTGTGTTTTTCGTTGGTCCTAGCAAGAAAACATGCTCCTGCAGCATTTCTCTACTTCTCTCTGTGATTTCTGAGATTCTGATGCTAGGGTGTCTGTTTTCCATGTTTATTACAAGCAGAGCATGTGGGCTGCAGTCTGCTTGCTCTCTTTCCATGTTAGAAGCTGGCAAGCTGAACAAGCTCTGCTTTGCGAGAACAGTGCCCACAGCTCTCACTGTGTGTGCTTCTGTGTCGCAGTGTCCGAATCGCGTGTTAATCACGCTGCAATAGCTAGCTCAGTCCAATAGGTGTCACTGCAGCTGCGTGTTAGGGCAAAGTGGCTAGCTAAGAAAGCCTCCTTCTGCCCTACGATGGGCACGGAGATGAAGCAATGGCGATCTCAGCAGTCAGAAGAAAGCCGGACTCTTGTAGGCAGGATTTAAATGAGGTTTATTGGAGAGGAGAGAGCCGGGAGCTCTGCCCCTGTGACCTGCTGCCCAGAAGAGACCCCGGGCCAGGGGTGCACGAGCTTTTTAAAGTGGGGTGGAAACAGGGGTGGCTGACAACCGGTTCAGCCAGTCACGACAACGGGGGGTGTAACTGGGGGTGTAAACTTTACAACAGGGGGCCAACCACACAAGATGGGAGGGAATTCCAAGGGCCCCAGCCTATCACTCGACCCTCTCCCTGGAGTTTTCCAGAAGCCAGGGAAGGTGTCCAAAGTGACAGACAGGTCGACCACGAGGAGTGGGGGAAGGGAGTGACAAAGACAGGTGCAGGGGAGGATTGATTGACAGAAAACGTCTGTTTAAGCAACCTAACCCATATGGGGAAAACCAGTACAGAACACAGGGGTATACAGTGAACTAAACCATTACAAAAGTAACTCAAAAATATTACAAAAATAACTTAATAACTTAATAAAACAATTCTCACACCACTACACTTCTGTTCATCGGTTTGCACTGTGCACAGCCCAAATAAGTTTTTCAGTTTTTCAAGCAAGAAAACATGCTCCTGCAGAATTTCTCTGCTTCTCTATGTGTTTTCTGAGATTCTGATGCTAAGGTGTCTGTTTTCCATGTTTATAACAAGCAGAGCATGTGGGCTGCTGTCTGCTTGCTCTCTTTCCATGTTAGTAGCTGTCACGTTGAACAAACTCTGCTCCCCGACACCAGTGAACACTGCACTCGCTATGTATGCTTCCGTTCATCTGTTTGCGCTCTGCACAGCCCAAGTGAGTTTTTCATTTGTCCTAGCAAGAAAACATGATCCTGCAGCATTTCTCTGCTTCGCTCAGTGATTTCTGAGATTCTGATACTAGGGTGTCTGTTTTCCATCTTTGCAACACGCAGAGAAAGCAAGCTGAGGTCTGCTTGCTGTGTTTCCATGTTAGAAGCTGTCAAGGTGAACAAGCTCTGCTTTGCGAGAACAGTGCACACAGCTCGCACTGTGGATGCTTCTGTTCATCGTTTTGCACTGTGCACAGCCCAAGTAAGTTTTTCCCTTTTTCAAGCAAGCAAACATGGTCCTGCAGCATTTCTCTGCTTCTCTCTGTGATTTCTGAGATTCTGATGCTGGGGTGTCTGTTCGCCACATTTGCAGCAAGCAGAGCATGTGGGTTCCTGACTGCTTGCTGTGTTTTCATGTTAGAAACTGTCAAGTCGAACAAGCTCTGCTCTGTGAGAACAGTGCACACAGCACTCACTGTGTATGCTTCTGTTCATCCGTTTGCATTGTGCACAGCCCAAGTATGGTTTTCATTTGTCCTAGCACGAAAACATGCTCTTGCAGCATTTCTCTGCCTCTCTCTGTGATTTCTGAGATTCTGATGCTGGGGCGTCTGTTTTCCATGTTTGCAGCAAGCAGAGCATGTGGATTGCTGTCTGCTTGCTCTGTTTCCATGTTAGAAGCTGTCAAGTTGAACAAACTCTGCCTTGCGAGAACAGCGCCCACAGCTCTCGCTGTGCATGCTTCTGTTCATCGGTTTGCACTGCACACAGCCCAAGTGAGTTTTTCACTTTTCCAAGCAAGCAAACATGCCCCTGCAGCATTTCTCTAATTCTCTCTGTGATTTCTGAGATTCTGATACTAGGGTGTCTGTTTTCCATCTTTGCAACACGCAGAGAATGTAGGCTGAGGTCTGCTCGCTGTGTTTCCATGTTAGAAGCTGTCAAGGTGAATAAGCTCTGCTTTGCGAGAACCATACACACAGCTCTCACTGTGTTTGCTTCTGTTCATTGTTTTGCGCTGTGCACGGCCCAAGTGAGTTTTTCACTTTTTCAAGCAAGAAAACATGCTCCTGCCGCATTTCTCTGCTTCTCTCAGTGATTTCTGAGATTCTGATGCTGGGGCGTCTGTTTTCCATGTTTGCAGCAAGCACAGCATGTGGGTTCCTGTCTGCTTGCTCTCTTTCCATGTTAGAAGCTGTCAAGTCGAACAAGCTCGGCTATGCGAGAACAATGCACACAGCTCTCACTGTGTTTGCTTCTGTTCATCTGTTTGCACTGTGCACAGCCACTGGTGTTTTTCATTTGTCCTAGCAAGCAAACATGCTCCTGCAGCATTTCTCTGCTTCTCTCAGTGATTTCTGAGATTCTGATGCGGGGGCGTCTGTTTTCCATGTATGCAGCAAGCACAGCATGTGGGTTCCTGTCTGCTTGCTCTCTTTCCATGTCAGATGCTGTCAGGCAGAACAAGCTCTGCTCTGCGAGAACCATGCACACAGCTCTCACTGTTTATGCTTCTGTTCATCTGTTTGCACTGCGCACAACCCATTTGTGTTTTTCGTTGGTCCTAGCAAGAAAACATGCTCCTGCAGCATTTCTCTACTTCTCTCTGTGATTTCTGAGATTCTGATGCTAGGGTGTCTGTTTTCCATGTTTATAACAAGCAGAGCATGTGGGCTGCAGTCTGCTTGCTCTCTTTCCATGTTAGAAGCTGGCAAGCTGAACAAGCTCTGCTTTGCGAGAACAGTGCACACTGCTCTCGCTGTGTATGCTTCTTTTCATCCGTTTGCACTGTGCATGGCCCATGTGAGTTTTTCATTTGTCCTAGGAAGCAAACATGCTCCTGCAGCATTTCTCGACTTCTCTCAGTGATTTCTGAGATTCTGATGCTAGGGTGTCTGTTTTCCATGTTTGCAGCAAGCAGAGCATGTGGGCTGCTGTCTGCTTGCTGTGTTTCCATGTTAGAAGCTGTCAAGGTGAACAAGCTCTGCTTCGCGAGAACAGTGCACACTGCTCTCGCTATGTATGCTTCTGTTCATCTGTTTGCACTGTGCACAGCCCAAGTGAGTTTTTCACTTTTTCAAGCAAGAAAACATGCTCCTGCAGCATTTCTCTGCTTCTCTCAGTGATTTCTGAGATTCTGATGCTGGGGCGTCTGTTTTCCATGTTTGCAGCAAGCACAGCATGTGGGTTCCTGTCTGCTTGCTCACTTTCCATGGTAGAAGCTGTCAAGTTGAACAAGCTCTGCTCTGCGAGAACCATGCACACAGCTCTCACTGTGTTTGCTTCTGTTCATCTGTTTGCACTGTGCACAGCCATTGGTGTTTTTCATTTGTCCAAGCAAGCAAACATGGTCCTGCAGCATTTGTCGGCTTCTCTCACTGATTTCTGGGATTCTGATGCTGGGGTGAATGTTTTCCATGTTTGCAACAAGCAGAGCATGCGGGCTGCTGTCTGCTTGCTCTCTTTCCATGTTAGAAGCTGTCAAGTTGAACAAGCTCTGCTCTGCGAGAACCATGCACACAGCTCTCACTGTGTTTGCTTCTGTTCATCTGTTTGCACTGTGCACAGCCATTGGTGTTTTTCATTTGTCCTAGCAAGCAAACATGGTCCTGCAGCATTTGTCGGCTTCTCTCACTGATTTCTGGGATTCTGATGCTGGGGTGAATGTTTTCCATGTTTGCAACAAGCAGAGCATGCGGGCTGCTGTCTGCTTGCTCTCTTTCCATGTTAGAAGCTGTCAAGTTGAACAAGCTCTGCTCTGCGAGAATCATGCACGCAGCACTCAATGCGTATGCTTCTGTTCATCCGTTTGCACTGTGCATGGCCCATGTGAGTTTTTCAATTTTTCAAGCAAGCAAACGTGCTCCTGCAGCATTTCTCTACTTCTCTCAGTGATTTCTGAGATTCTGATGCTAGGGTGTCTGTTTTCCATGTTTGCAGCAAGCAGAGCATGTGGGCTGCTGTCTGCTTGCTGTGTTTCCATGTTAGAAGCTGTCAAGGTGAACAAGCTCTGCTTCGCGAGAACAGTGCACACTGCTCTCGCTATGTATGCTTCTGTTCATCTGTTTGCACTGTGCACAGCCCAAGTAAGTTTTTCACTTTTTCAAGCAAGCAAGCATGGTCCTGCAGCATTTCTCTGCTTCGCTCAGTGATTTCTGAGATTCTGATACTAGGGTGTCTGTTTTCCATCTTTGCAACACGCAGAGAATGTAGGCTGAGGTCTGCTTGCTGTGTTTCCATGTTAGAAGCTGTCAAGGTGAACAAGCTCTGCTTTGCGAGAACCATACACACAGCTCTCACTGTGTTTGCTTCTGTTCATTGGTTTGCGCTGTGCACGGCCCAAGTGAGTTTTTCACTTTTTCAAGCAAGAAAACATGCTCCTGCAGCATTTCTCTGCTTCTCTCTGTGATTTCTGAGATTCTGATGCTGGGGTGTCTGTTTTCCACATTTGCAGCAAGCAGAGCATGTGGATTGCTGTCTGCTTGCTCTGTTTCCATGTTAGAAGCTGTCAAGTCGAACAAGCTCTGCTTCGCGAGAACAGTGCACACAGCTCTCACTGTGTATGCTTCTGTTCATCCGTTTGCACTGTGCACAGCCCAAGTAAGGTTTTCATTTGTCCTAGCAAGAAAACATGCCCCCGCAGCATTTCTCTGCTCCTCTCATTGATTTTTGTGATTATGATGCTGGGGCGACTGTTTTCCATGTTTGCCGCAAGCAGTGCATGTGGGCTGCTGTCTGCTTGCTGTGTTTCCATGTTACAAGCTGTCAAGTAGAACAAGCTCTGCTCTGCGAGAACCATGCACACAGCTCTC
This sequence comes from Delichon dasypus, assembly GCA_037837765.1. Classification (NCBI taxonomy): domain Eukaryota; kingdom Metazoa; phylum Chordata; class Aves; order Passeriformes; family Hirundinidae; genus Delichon; species Delichon dasypus. Next base: position 2,169,618 of record JBBAXF010000036.1, read on the forward strand.
ACTGTGTATGCTTCTGTTCATCTGTTTGCACTGTGCACAGCCCATTTGTGTTTTTCGTTGGTCCTAGCAAGAAAACATGCTCCTGCAGCATTTCTCTACTTCTCTCTGTGATTTCTGAGATTCTGATGCTAGGGTGTCTGTTTTCCATGTTTATTACAAGCAGAGCATGTGGGCTGCAGTCTGCTTGCTCTCTTTCCATGTTAGAAGCTGGCAAGCTGAACAAGCTCTGCTTTGCGAGAACAGTGCACACTGCTCTCGCTGTGTATGCTTCTGTTCATCCGTTTGCACTGTGCATGGCCCATGTGAGTTTTTCATTTGTCCTAGGAAGCAAACATGCTCCTGCAGCATTTCTCTACTTCTCTCAGTGATTTCTGAGATTCTGATGCTAGGGTGTCTGTTTTCCATGTTTGCAGCAAGCAGAGCATGTGGGCTGCTGTCTCCTTGCTGTCTTTCCATGTTAGAAGCTGTCAAGGTGAACAAGCTCTGCTTCGCGAGAACAGTGCACACTGCTCTCGCTATGTATGCTTCTGTTCATCTGTTTCCACTGTGCACAGCCCAAGTGTTTTTCACTTTTTCAAGCAAGCAAGCATGGTCCTGCAGCATTTTTCTGCTTCGCTCAGTGATTTCTGAGATTCTGATACTAGGATGTCTGTTTTCCATCTTTGCACCACGCAGAGAATGTAGGCTGAGGTCTGCTTGCTGTGTTTCCATGTTAGAAGCTGTCAAGGTGAACAAGCTCTGCTTTGCGAGAACCATACACACAGCTCTCACTGTGTTTGCTTCTGTTCATTGGTTTGCGCTGTGCACGGCCCAAGTGAGTTTTTCACTTTTTCAAGCAAGAAAACATGCTCCTGCAGCATTTCTCTGCTTCTCTCTGTGATTTCTGAGATTCTGATGCTGGGGCGTCTGTTTTCCACGTTTGCAGCAAGCAGAGCATGTGGATTGCTGTCTGCTTGCTGTGTTTCCATGTTAGAAGCTGTCAAGTCAAACAAGCTCTGCTGTGCGAGAACAGTGCACACAGCTCTCACTGTGTATGCTTCTGTTCATCCGTTTGCATTGTGCACAGCCCAGGTAAGGTTTTCATTTGTCCTAGCAAGAAAACATGCCCCCGCAGCATTTCTCTGCTCCTCTCATTGATTTTTGTGATTATGATGCTGGGGCGACTGTTTTCCATGTATGCAGCAAGCACAGCATGTGGGTTCCTGTCTGCTTGCTCTCTTTCCATGTCAGATGCTGTCAAGCAGAACAAGCTCTGCTCTGCGAGAACCATGCACACAGCTCTCACTGTGTATGCTTCTGTTCATCTGTTTGCACTGCGCACAACCCATTTGTGTTTTTCGTTGGTCCTAGCAAGAAAACATGCTCCTGCAGCATTTCTCTACTTCTCTCTGTGATTTCTGAGATTCTGATGCTAGGGTGTCTGTTTTCCATGTTTATAACAAGCAGAGCATGTGGGCTGCTGTCTGCTTGCTCTCTTTCCATGTTAGAAGCTGGCAAGCTGAACAAGCTCTGCTTTGCGAGAACAGTGCACACTGCTCTCGCTATGTATGCTTCTGTTCATCTGTTTGCACTGTGCACAGCCCAAGTAAGTTTTTCACTTTTTCAAGCAAGCAAGCATGGTCCTGCAGCATTTCTCTGCTTCGCTCAGTGATTTCTGAGATTCTGATACTAGGGTGTCTGTTTTCCATCTTTGCAACACGCAGAGAATGTAGGCTGAGGTCTGCTTGCTGTGTTTCCATGTTAGAAGCTGTCAAGGTGAACAAGCTCTGCTTTGCGAGAACCATACACACAGCTCTCACTGTGTTTGCTTCTGTTCATTGGTTTGCGCTGTGCACGGCCCAAGTGAGTTTTTCACTTTTTCAAGCAAGAAAACATGCTCCTGCAGCATTTCTCTGCTTCGCTCAGTGATTTCTGAGATTCTGATGCTGGGGCGTCTGTTTTCCATGTTTGCAGCAAGCACAGCATGTGGGCTGCTGTCTGCTTGCTCTCTTTCCATGTTAGAAGCTGTCAAGTTGAACAAGCTCTGCTTTGCGAGAACAGTGCACACAGCTCTCACTGTGTGTGCTTCTGTGTCGCAGTGTCCGAATCGCGTGTTAATCACGCTGCAATAGCTAGCTCAGTCCACTAGATGTCACTGCAGCAGCGTGTTAGGGCAAAGTGGCTAGCTAAGAAAGCCTCCTTCTGCCCTGCGATGGGCACGGAGATGAAGCAATGGCAACCTCAGCAGTCAGAACAAAGCCGGACTCTTGCAGGCAGGATTTAAATGAGGTTTATTGGAGAGGAGAGAGCCGGGAGCTCTGCCCCTGTGACCTGCTGCCCAGAAGAGACCCCGGGCCAGGGGTGCACGAGCTTTTTAAAGTGGGGTGGAAACAGGGGTGGCTGACAACCGGTTCAGCCAGTCACGACAACGGGGGGTGTAACTGGGGGTGTAAACTTTACGACAGGGGGCCAACCACACAAGATGGGAGGGAATTCCAAGGGCCCCAGCCTATCACTCGACCCCCTCCCTGGAATTTTCCAAAAGCCAGGGAAGGTGTCCAAAGTGACAGACAGGTCGACCACGAGGAGTGGGGGAAGGGAGTGACAAAGACAGGTGCAGGGGAGGATTGATTGACAGAAAACGTCTATTTAAGCAACCTAACTCATAAGGGGAAAACCAGTACAGAACACAGGGGTATACAGTGAACTAAACCATTACAAAAGTAACTCAAAAATATTACAAAAATAACTTAATAACTTAATAAAACAATTCTCACACCACTACACTTCTGTTCATCGGTTTGCACTGTGCACAGCCCAAATAAGTTTTTCAGTTTTTCAAGCAAGAAAACATGCTCCTGCAGAATTTCTCTGCTTCTCTCAGTGATTTCTGAGATTCTGATACTGGTGTGCCTGTTTTCCATGTTTGCAGAAAGCAGAGCATGTGGGTTCATGTCTGCTTGTTCCGTTTCCATGTTAGAAGCTGTCAAGTTGAACAAGCTCTGCTTTGCGAGAACAGTGCCCACAGCTCTCACTGTGTGTGCTTCTGTGTCGCAGTGTCCGAATCGCGTGTTAATCACGCTGCAATAGCTAGCTCAGTCCAATAGGTGTCACTGCAGCTGCGTGTTAGGGCAAAGTGGCTAGCTAAGAAAGCCTCCTTCTGCCCTACGATGGGCACGGAGATGAAGCAATGGCGATCTCAGCAGTCAGAAGAAAGCCGGACTCTTGTAGGCAGGATTTAAATGAGGTTTATTGGCGAGGAGAGAGCCGGGAGCTCTGCCCCTGTGACCTGCTGCCCAGAAGAGACCCCGGGCCAGGGGTGCACGAGCTTTTTAAAGTGGGGTGGAAACAGGGGTGGCTGACAACCGGTTCAGCCAGTCACGACAACGGGGGGTGTAACTGGGGGTGTAAACTTTACGACAGGGGGCCAACCACACAAGATGGGAGGGAATTCCAAGGGCCCCAGCCTATCACTCGACCCTCTCCCTGGAGTTTTCCAGAAGCCAGGGAAGGTGTCCAAAGTGACAGACAGGTCGACCACGAGGAGTGGGGGAAGGGAGTGACAAAGACAGGTGCAGGGGAGGATTGATTGACAGAAAACGTCTGTTTAAGCAACCTAACCCATATGGGGAAAACCAGTACAGAACACAGGGGTATACAGTGAACTAAACCATTACAAAAGTAACTCAAAAATATTACAAAAATAACTTAATAACTTAATAAAACAATTCTCACACCACTACACTTCTGTTCATCGGTTTGCACTGTGCACAGCCCAAATAGGTTTTTCAGTTTTTCAAGCAAGAAAATATGCTCCTGCAGAATTTCTCTGCTTCTCTATGTGTTTTCTGAGATTCTGATGCTAAGGTGTCTGTTTTCCATGTTTATAACAAGCAGAGCATGTGGGCTGCTGTCTGCTTGCTCTCTTTCCATGTTAGTAGCTGTCACGTTGAACAAACTCTGCTCCCCGACACCAGTGAACACTGCACTCGCTATGTATGCTTCCGTTCATCTGTTTGCCCTCTGCACAGCCCAAGTGAGTTTTTCATTTGTCCTAGCAAGAAAACATGATCCTGCAGCATTTCTCTGCTTCGCTCAGTGATTTCTGAGATTCTGATACTAGGGTGTCTGTTTTCCATCTTTGCAACACGCAGAGAATGCAAGCTGAGGTCTGCTTGCTGTGTTTCCATGTTAGAAGCTGTCAAGGTGAACAAGCTCTGCTTTGCGAGAACAGTGCACACAGCTCGCACTGTGGATGCTTCTGTTCATCGTTTTGCACTGTGCACAGCCCAAGTGAGTTTTTCACTTTTTCAAGCAAGAAAACATGCTCCTGCAGCATTTCTCTGCTTCTCTCAGTGATTTCTGAGATTCTGATGCTGGGGCGTCTGTTTTCCATGTTTGCAGCAAGCAGAGCATGAGGGTTCCTGACTGCTTGCTGTGTTTTCATGTTAGAAACTGTCAAGTCGAACAAGCTCTGCTCTGTGAGAACAGTGCACACAGCACTCACTGTGTATGCTTCTGTTCATCCGTTTGCATTGTGCACAGCCCAAGTATGGTTTTCATTTGTCCTAGCACGAAAACATGCTCTTGCAGCATTTCTCTGCCTCTCTCTGTGATTTCTGAGATTCTGATGCTGGGGCGTCTGTTTTCCATGTTTGCAGCAAGCAGAGCATGTGGATTGCTGTCTGCTTGCTCTGTTTCCATGTTAGAAGCTGTCAAGTTGAACAAACTCTGCCTTGCGAGAACAGCGCCCACAGCTCTCGCTGTGCATGCTTCTGTTCATCGGTTTGCACTGCACACAGCCCAAGTGAGTTTTTCACTTTTCCAAGCAAGCAAACATGCCCCTGCAGCATTTCTCTAATTCTCTCTGTGATTTCTGAGATTCTGATACTAGGGTGTCTGTTTTCCATCTTTGCAACACGCAGAGAATGTAGGCTGAGGTCTGCTCGCTGTGTTTCCATGTTAGAAGCTGTCAAGGTGAATAAGCTCTGCTTTGCGAGAACCATACACACAGCTCTCACTGTGTTTGCTTCTGTTCATTGGTTTGCGCTGTGCACAGCCCAAGTGAGTTTTTCACTTTTTCAAGCAAGAAAACATGCTCCTGCCGCATTTCTCTGCTTCTCTCAGTGATTTCTGAGATTCTGATGCTGGGGCGTCTGTTTTCCATGTTTGCAGCAAGCACAGCATGTGGGTTCCTGTCTGCTTGCTCTCTTTCCATGTTAGAAGCTGTCAAGTCGAACAAGCTCGGCTATGCGAGAACAATGCACACAGCTCTCACTGTGTTTGCTTCTGTTCATCTGTTTGCACTGTGCACAGCCACTGGTGTTTTTCATTTGTCCTAGCAAGCAAACATGCTCCTGCAGCATTTCTCTGCTTCTCTCAGTGATTTCTGAGATTCTGATGCGGGGGCGTCTGTTTTCCATGTATGCAGCAAGCACAGCATGTGGGTTCCTGTCTGCTTGCTCTCTTTCCATGTCAGATGCTGTCAAGCAGAACAAGCTCTGCTCTGCGAGAACCATGCACACAGCTCTCACTGTGTATGCTTCTGTTCATCTGTTTGCACTGCGCACAACCCATTTGTGTTTTTCGTTGGTCCTAGCAAGAAAACATGCTCCTGCAGCATTTCTCTACTTCTCTCTGTGATTTCTGAGATTCTGATGCTAGGGTGTCTGTTTTCCATGTTTATAACAAGCAGAGCATGTGGGCTGCTGTCTGCTTGCTCTCTTTCCATGTTAGAAGCTGGCAAGCTGAACAAGCTCTGCTTTGCGAGAACAGTGCACACTGCTCTCGCTGTGTATACTTCTTTTCATCCGTTTGCACTGTGCATGGCCCATGTGAGTTTTTCATTTGTCCTAGGAAGCAAACATGCTCCTGCAGCATTTCTCTACTTCTCTCAGTGATTTCTGAGATTCTGATGCTAGGGTGTCTGTTTTCCATGTTTGCAGCAAGCAGAGCATGTGGGCTGCTGTCTGCTTGCTGTGTTTCCATGTTAGAAGCTGTCAAGGTGAACAAGCTCTGCTTCGCGAGAACAGTGCACACTGCTCTCGCTATGTATGCTTCTGTTCATCTGTTTGCACTGTGCACAGCCCAAGTAAGTTTTTCACTTTTTCAAGCAATCAAGCATGGTCCTGCAGCATTTCTCTGCTTCGCTCAGTGATTTCTGAGATTCTGATACTAGGGTGTCTGTTTTCCATCTTTGCAACACGCAGAGAATGTAGGCTGAGGTCTGCTTGCTGTGTTTCCATGTTAGAAGCTGTCAAGGTGAACAAGCTCTGCTTTGCGAGAACCATACACACAGCTCTCACTGTGTTTGCTTCTGTTCATTGGTTTGCGCTGTGCACGGCCCAAGTGAGTTTTTCACTTTTTCAAGCAAGAAAACATGCTCCTGCAGCATTTCTCTGCTTCTCTCTGTGATTTCTGAGATTCTGATGCTGGGGTGTCTGTTTTCCACATTTGCAGCAAGCAGAGCATGTGGATTGCTGTCTGCTTGCTCTGTTTCCATGTTAGAAGCTGTCAAGTCGAACAAGCTCTGCTTCGCGAGAACAGTGCACACAGCTCTCATTGTGTATGCTTCTGTTCATCCGTTTGCACTGTGCACAGCCCAAGTAAGGTTTTCATTTGTCCTAGCAAGAAAACATGCCCCCGCAGCATTTCTCTGCTCCTCTCATTGATTTTTGTGATTATGATGCTGGGGCGACTGTTTTCCATGTTTGCCGCAAGCAGTGCATGTGGGCTGCTGTCTGCTTGCTGTGTTTCCATGTTAGAAGCTGTCAAGTAGAACAAGCTCTGCTCTGCGAGAACCATGCACACAGCTCTCACTGTGTATGCTTCTGTTCATCTGTTTGCACTGTGCACAGCCCATTTGTGTTTTTCGTTGGTCCTCGCAAGAAAACATGCTCCTGCAGCATTTCTCTACTTCTCTCAGTGATTTCTGAGATTCTGATGCTAGGGTGTCTGTTTTCCATGTTTGCAGCAAGCAGAGCATGTGGGCTGCTGTCTCCTTGCTGTCTTTCCATGTTAGAAGCTGTCAAGGTGAACAAGCTCTGCTTCGCGAGAACAGTGCACACTGCTCTCGCTATGTATGCTTCTGTTCATCTGTTTCCACTGTGCACAGCCCAAGTGTTTTTCACTTTTTCAAGCAAGCAAGCATGGTCCTGCAGCATTTTTCTGCTTCGCTCAGTGATTTCCTAGATTCTGATACTAGGATGTCTGTTTTCCATCTTTGCACCACGCAGAGAATGTAGGCTGAGGTCTGCTTGCTGTGTTTCCATGTTAGAAGCTGTCAAGGTGAACAAGCTCTGCTTTGCGAGAACCATACACACAGCTCTCACTGTGTTTGCTTCTGTTCATTGGTTTGCGCTGTGCACGGCCCAAGTGAGTTTTTCACATTTTCAAGCAAGAAAACATGCTCCTGCAGCATTTCTCTGCTTCTCTCTGTGATTTCTGAGATTCTGATGCTGGGGCGTCTGTTTTCCACGTTTGCAGCAAGCAGAGCATGTGGATTGCTGTCTGCTTGCTGTGTTTCCATGTTAGAAGCTGTCAAGTCGAACAAGCTCTGCTGTGCGAGAACAGTGCACACAGCTCTCACTGTGTATGCTTCTGTTCATCCGTTTGCATTGTGCACAGCCCAAGTAAGGTTTTCATTTGTCCTAGCAAGAAAACATGCCCCCGCAGCATTTCTCTGCTCCTCTCATTGATTTTTGTGATTATGATGCTGGGGCGACTGTTTTCCATGTATGCAGCAAGCACAGCATGTGGGTTCCTGTCTGCTTGCTCTCTTTCCATGTCAGATGCTGTCAAGCAGAACAAGCTCTGCTCTGCGAGAACCATGCACACAGCTCTCACTGTGTATGCTTCTGTTCATCTGTTTGCACTGCGCACAACCCATTTGTGTTTTTCGTTGGTCCTAGCAAGAAAACATGCTCCTGCAGCATTTCTCTACTTCTCTCTGTGATTTCTGAGATTCTGATGCTAGGGTGTCTGTTTTCCATGTTTATAACAAGCAGAGCATGTGGGCTGCTGTCTGCTTGCTCTCTTTCCATGTTAGAAGCTGGCAAGCTGAACAAGCTCTGCTTCGCGAGAACAGTGCACACAGCTCTCATTGTGTATGCTTCTGTTCATCCGTTTGCACTGTGCACAGCCCAAGTAAGGTTTTCATTTGTCCTAGCAAGAAAACATGCCCCCGCAGCATTTCTCTGCTCCTCTCATTGATTTTTGTGATTATGATGCTGGGGCGACTGTTTTCCATGTTTGCCGCAAGCAGTGCATGTGGGCTGCTGTCTGCTTGCTGTGTTTCCATGTTAGAAGCTGTCAAGTAGAACAAGCTCTGCTCTGCGAGAACCATGCACACAGCTCTCACTGTGTATGCTTCTGTTCATCTGTTTGCACTGTGCACAGCCCATTTGTGTTTTTCGTTGGTCCTCGCAAGAAAACATGCTCCTGCAGCATTTCTCTACTTCTCTCTGTGATTTCTGAGATTCTGATGCTAGGGTGTCTGTTTTCCATGTTTATAACAAGCAGAGCATGTGGGCTGCAGTCTGCTTGCTCTCTTTCCATGTTAGAAGCTGGCAAGCTGAACAAGCTCTGCTTTGCGAGAACAGTGCACACTGCTCTCGCTGTGTATGCTTCTGTTCATCTGTTTCCACTGTGCACAGCCCAAGTGTTTTTCACTTTTTCAAGCAAGCAAGCATGGTCCTGCAGCATTTTTCTGCTTCGCTCAGTGATTTCTGAGATTCTGATACTAGGATGTCTGTTTTCCATCTTTGCACCACGCAGAGAATGTAGGCTGAGGTCTGCTTGCTGTGTTTCCATGTTAGAAGCTGTCAAGGTGAACAAGCTCTGCTTTGCGAGAACCATACACACAGCTCTCACTGTGTTTGCTTCTGTTCATTGGTTTGCGCTGTGCACGGCCCAAGTGAGTTTTTCACATTTTCAAGCAAGAAAACATGCTCCTGCAGCATTTCTCTGCTTCTCTCTGTGATTTCTGAGATTCTGATGCTGGGGCGTCTGTTTTCCACGTTTGCAGCAAGCAGAGCATGTGGATTGCTGTCTGCTTGCTGTGTTTCCATGTTAGAAGCTGTCAAGTCGAACAAGCTCTGCTGTGCGAGAACAGTGCACACAGCTCTCACTGTGTATGCTTCTGTTCATCCGTTTGCATTGTGCACAGCCCAAGTAAGGTTTTCATTTGTCCTAGCAAGAAAACATGCCCCCGCAGCATTTCTCTGCTCCTCTCATTGATTTTTGTGATTATGATGCTGGGGCGACTGTTTTCCATGTATGCAGCAAGCACAGCATGTGGGTTCCTGTCTGCTTGCTCTCTTTCCATGTCAGATGCTGTCAAGCAGAACAAGCTCTGCTCTGCGAGAACCATGCACACAGCTCTCACTGTGTATGCTTCTGTTCATCTGTTTGCACTGCGCACAACCCATTTGTGTTTTTCGTTGGTCCTAGCAAGAAAACATGCTCCTGCAGCATTTCTCTACTTCTCTCTGTGATTTCTGAGATTCTGATGCTAGGGTGTCTGTTTTCCATGTTTATAACAAGCAGAGCATGTGGGCTGCTGTCTGCTTGCTCTCTTTCCATGTTAGAAGCTGGCAAGCTGAACAAGCTCTGCTTTGCGAGAACAGTGCACACTGCTCTCGCTGTGTATACTTCTTTTCATCCGTTTGCACTGTGCATGGCCCATGTGAGTTTTTCATTTGTCCTAGGAAGCAAACATGCTCCTGCAGCATTTCTCTACTTCTCTCAGTGATTTCTGAGATTCTGATGCTAGGGTGTCTGTTTTCCATGTTTGCAGCAAGCAGAGCATGTGGGCTGCTGTCTGCTTGCTGTGTTTCCATGTTAGAAGCTGTCAAGGTGAACAAGCTCTGCTTCGCGAGAACAGTGCACACTGCTCTCGCTATGTATGCTTCTGTTCATCTGTTTGCACTGTGCACAGCCCAAGTAAGTTTTTCACTTTTTCAAGCAAGCAAGCATGGTCCTGCAGCATTTCTCTGCTTCGCTCAGTGATTTCTGAGATTCTGATACTAGGGTGTCTGTTTTCCATCTTTGCAACCCGCAGAGAATGTAGGCTGAGGTCTGCTTGCTGTGTTTCCATGTTAGAAGCTGTCAAGGTGAACAAGCTCTGCTTTGCGAGAACCATACACACAGCTCTCACTGTGTTTGCTTCTTTTCATTGGTTTGCGCTGTTGTCCTAGGGTAACTTTATGATGCTTGTATCCCCAATCGTCTGTTCTGTTTGTGCTGTATATTGAGTCCTGTGCCTTTAAGACTGGTTCTAAGAGCAAGGAGAAGCGCGGAGTTTGTTTTGAGAAAACTGCCTGACTCCTCCACATTCTTCTGCGGACGGGGTGTTCGGCGGAGGCTTGGAGACTGCAGGACAGAGATTTTTTTGCTTTTAGTTAGTTTCAGCTAGCTAGGGCAGAGAAGTTCCCTGGACTGTTTTTTTTTCCTTTTTTTTTCTTGGAACTGTTTAAACCTACTCTGGACTGAAAACCCAGGGGAGCACTGGGGGCTGCACCTGCGGCCCACCGGGGCCTGGACTTCGGCATTTTCCAGCAGCGCCGGAGGGACTGGGACTGGTGAGAGAGAGAGAGAGCCGAGCTCCACCCACGGCAAGGACTTTCTCAATTTGCCATCTCACTTCAGAAGGAGAGGTTTTATTGTTTCATATTATTCATTCTTTATACTTGTATGCACTTCATTTGTTTAGTAAAATAGTTTTTTCCACTTTTCTCCAAAGAGGTTTGTTTTTTTTACCAGACTGGTTGGAGGGAGGGGCCACCTGGGTTTGCTTCCTTGGAGGGATCCTATACAGGGGTTTTCTCCCAAATTTGCCCCAAACCAGGACATACTTCTTATTGGCGCCCATTGCGGGGCACGAGAGAGTGGAAAAAACTTGTATTGATTATTATTAACTGCTTTTTGTTTGTTTGTCCCTTGGGTGGGGATTAACCAGAGGCCATGTTGCTTCTTGAATTCCTAATGTCTCTTAGAATTGAGTCTTTTCTGCATTTCTGTTCCCTAGGCTTTTTTGAGATCTTAATACCTTTCTGGTCCCTAGGTTTGTTTTCTTACCCAGAAATAGCTCCAATATTGTCCCTAACATACAGCTTTTACACTAGGGATGCACTATTTAAAATAGTTATTTTGCTGGGTTCGGTGATTATGGCTTACAAGAAGCTTATAAAGATACTGGAGTTTGTTCTGGGTATGTTCGGTTTATGGTTTTTTCGTCCTGCCCTGCGTCCTAGTTCCAGTAGCATGTTTTGGGGATTTATCAACAATTGCACCCAGTTTGTTAGAGGAGGAGTAGGGAATGAAGCTCTTCAGCCTCTTCTTTCCTTCTTCTCTTTTGAGTCAGTTACATCGCTTTTGGAGAAGGTTCAGGGTCTCCTGAATGTTAAAGACCCCACCTCCCTGGTATTTCACCTGGTGACCTTCCTCTATATAGTTTATAGCCTTTCTAGAATGAGTCACACACTGCTAAACACTGTAGGGCAGCAGATAGAGGCAGGGGAGCAGGGAGATAAATCAGTCACTCAGGCTGCAGCCAATCCCACAGCTATTCAGGCTGCAGCTAAACCAGACAGTGAGGCTAAGACACCAGCAGTTGCTGCAGTAAAGAAGGGAAAGAAGCACACAGACAAAACCGATCGACCAGTAGACGATGATTCAGGTGAAGGATCCTCAATGCCTCCTGACACCCAGTCAGGAGTCAAACCACCTGACACACAATCAGAAGGTGAAGCAACTGATGATACACAATCAGAAGCCGAACCAACTGATACAAAATTGCAAGCCCAACCAACTGGCACACAATCGGGAGCCCAACCAGCTGCTACAACATCAGGAGCCCAACCAGCTGCTACAAGATCAGGAGCCCGACCAACTGCTGCAAGAGCAGGAGATACTATTGAGTCCTTTTCCCTGAAGGACCTTCGTGGCCTAAGAAAGGATTATACTCGACGATCTGATGAATCTATAATTAGTTGGCTAGTCCGTCTTTGGGATGCTGCAGGCGAGGCTACAATACTGGATGGCACTGAAGCAAGACATCTGGGATCCCTGTCACATGATCCAGTTATTGACCAAGAAATGATGAGGGAGGCTAGTCCTTGCAGTCTCTGGGAACGGGTCCTGAGAAGTGTGGCACAAAGATATCTGTGTGCTGACGATCTCTATATGCAGCAAACCCAGTGGAAAACCATTGAACAAGGGATCCAGCGCTTGAGAGAAATGGCAGTAGCAGAGATTGTCTTCTCAGATGACATAAACACTAGGAACCCCGACCTGGTACCATGTACACCTGTGATGTGGCGAAAACTTGTACGACTTGGGCCACAAGAATACTCCTCTGCTTTAGCAATAATGAAGCGGGATGAGACAGCGGAGACCGTGCTTGATATGGCGAAGAAGCTCCGAACATATGCAGATGCTGTGCATGGCCCAACCCATGCAAGAATTGCAGCTCTGGAAACACGTATGACGAAATTAGAAGACAAGATAGAGGAGAATCACAAAGAACTCAAGGAGAACATTCTCCAGATCTCTGCAATACATGTTAGAGGCTCTGGCACCACACGCAAACGTTCCCTAGATAGACAGGGAAAAGGCATCCCACGGGCTAAGCTGTGGTCCTTCCTGCGTGATTGTGGAGAAAACATGAAAAGATGGGATGGAGAATCTACTGATGCTATGACACAACGGCTGCATGAATTGTTGGATGGCAAGACTGTGAGAGGAAGTTCTAGCAAGAAGGAAGCAGCTCCGGTTACCCAGGGAAAAAAGGATAATCAGGCTTAGAGGGGCCCTGCCTCTAGCCAGGTAGAGGCTAGGGAAAACCGTGTTTTTTGGACTGTGTGGATTCGTTGGCCTGGCACATCAGAACCACAAAAATATGAGGCCTTAGTTGACACTGGAGCACAGTGCACAATACTCCCATCAAGACATGTGGGGGAAGAATCTGTTTCCATTGCTGGGGTGACAGGGGGTTCACAAGATTTTACTTTGGTGGTGGCTGATGTGAGCCTGACTGGAAATGAGTGGAAGAGACACCCTATTGTGACTGGCCCAGAAGCCCCATGCATTTTGGGCATAGACTTCCTCCGAAATGGGTATTTCAAAGACCCGAAGGGATTTAGGTGGGCATTCGGGATAGCAGCTGTAGAGACAGAGGGTGTTAAGCAGTTGAATACCTTGCCTGGACTATCAGAGAACCCATCTGCTGTAGGTCTTCTGAAGGTGGAAGAGCAACAAGTGCCAATTGCCACTTCAACAGTGCATCGCCGACAGTACAGAACAACTCGAGATGCTGTGATCCCCATCCACAAGATGATCCGTGAGCTGGAGAGCCAAGGGGTGGTCAGCAAAACCCACTCACCCTTCAACAGCCCCATCTGGCCTGTGCGCAAGTCTGACGGAGAATGGAGATTGACTGTGGACTACCGTGCCTTGAACGAAGTGACTCCACCATTGAGCGCTGCTGTGCCGGACATGCTGGAACTCCAGTACGAGCTGGAGTCCAAGGCAGCAAAATGGTATGCCACAATTGACATTGCTAATGCATTTTTCTCCATTCCTCTGGCTGCAGAATGCAGGCCTCAGTTTGCTTTCACCTGGAGGGGCGTGCAGTACACCTGGAACCGACTGCCCCAGGGGTGGAAACACAGCCCCACCATCTGCCATGGACTGATCCAGGCTGCACTGGAAAAGGGTGAGGCTCCGGAACATCTACAGTACATTGATGACATCATTGTGTGGGGAAACACAGCAATGGAAGTGTTTGAGAAAGGAGAGAAGATCATCCAGATCCTCCTGGAGGCCGGTTTCGCTATCAAGAAGAGCAAAGTTAAGGGACCAGCTCGTGAGATCCAGTTCCTGGGAGTAAAGTGGCACGATGGAAGGCGTCAGATTCCCACTGAAGTCATCAACAAGATCACAGCAATGTGTCCACCAACCAACAAAAAGGAAACACAAGCTTTCCTAGGCGCCATAGGTTTCTGGAGGATGCACATTCCTGAGTACAGCCAGATTGTGAGCCCTCTCTACCTGGTCACCCGCAAGAAGAACAATTTCCACTGGGGCCCTGAACAGCAACAAGCCTTTGCCCAGATCAAGCAGGAGATCGCTCATGCAGTGGCCCTTGGCCCAGTCAGGACGGGACCAGATGTGAAGAACGTGCTCTACTCCGCAGCAGGAAGCCATGGTCTGTCCTGGAGCCTTTGGCAGAAGGTGCCTGGGGAGACTCGGGGCCGACCACTGGGATTCTGGAGTCGAAGCTACAGAGGGTCTGAAGCCAACTATACTCCAACAGAGAAGGAAATCTTGGCCGCCTATGAAGGAGTTCAAGCCGCCTCAGAAGTAGTAGGCACCGAAACACAGCTCCTGCTGGCACCTCGACTACCAGTGCTGGGATGGATGTTCAAAGCAGAAGTTCCCTCTACCCACCATGCCACCAATGCCACATGGAGCAAATGGATTGCCCTCATCACTCAGCGCGCCCGCATTGGAAACCCAAATCGCCCTGGGATTTTGGAAATAATTACAAACTGGCCGGAAGGTGAAAACTTTGGCCTCACAGATGAAGAGGAGCAGGAACAAGTGACACGTGCTGAAGAAGCTCCACCATACAACCAACTGCCAGCAGAAGAAACACGCTATGCTCTTTTCACTGACGGTTCCTGCCGCATCATTGGGATGAAACGAAAGTGGAAAGCAGCTGTATGGAGCCCCACACGACAGGTTGCCCAAGCCACTGAAGGAGAAGGTGGGTCAAGCCAACTCGCTGAGCTCAAAGCTGTTCAACTGGCCCTGGACATTGCTGAAAGAGAGAAGTGGCCAAAGCTCTACCTCTACACTGATTCGTGGATGGTAGCCAATGCTCTGTGGGGATGGCTGGAGAAGTGGAAAAAGGCCAATTGGCAGCGTAGGGGAAAACCAATCTGGGCTGCAGATGAGTGGAAAGACATTGCCACTCGGGTAGAGAAGCTACCTGTCAAAGTCCGTCATGTAGATGCCCATGTCCCTAAGAGTTGGGCTAATGAGGAGCACCGAAACAACGAGCAGGTAGATCAGGCTGCAAAGATAGAGGTGTCAAAGATAGACTTAGATTGGCAACACAAGGGAGAGTTGTTCCTAGCTCGATGGGCCCATGATGCCTCAGGCCATCAGGGCAGAGATGCCACCTATAAGTGGGCACGAGACCGAGGGGTGGATCTAACCATGGACAGTATTTCTCAAGTTATCCATGACTGTGAGACATGTGCTGCAATCAAGCAGGCCAAGCGGGTGAAGCCCCTATGGTATGGCGGGCGATGGTCCAAGTATAAGTATGGGGAAGCCTGGCAGATTGACTACATCACCCTTCCCCAAACCCGCCAAGGCAAGCGCTATGTGCTCACAATGGTAGAGGCCACCACAGGATGGTTGGAGACCTACCCTGTGCCCCACGCTACTGCCCGTAACACCATTCTAGGCCTTGAAAAACAAGTTCTTTGGAGGCATGGTACCCCTGAGAGGATTGAGTCAGACAATGGAACTCATTTCAAGAACAGCCTCATCAACAACTGGGCTAGGGAACATGGCATTGAGTGGGTGTACCATATCCCCTATCATGCACCAGCTTCAGGGAAAGTAGAAAGATACAATGGACTGCTAAAAACCACCCTGAAAGCACTGGGTGGGGGATCATTCAAAAACTGGGAGCAGCATCTAGCAAAGGCCACCTGGTTAGTTAACACCCGAGGTTCCACCAACAGAGCAGGCCCTGCCCAATCTGAGCCCCTACATACAGTAGATGGAGAGAAGGTCCCAGTAGTACATGTAAGAGGTTTGTTAGGGAAGACAGTTTGGATCAATTCTGCTTCAAGTACAGAGGATCCCATCCGTGGGATTGTCTTTGCTCAGGGACCGGGCTGCACATGGTGGGTAATGCAGAAAGATGGAACCACACGATGTGTACCCCAGGGAGATTTGATTGTTGGGTGAGAACCGTGTGTGATTATCGTTGTGTGCTGAATAGTATGTAACTGTATATTGCATATTGTTTTTATATAGATGTATATGTATGTTTAGAGCTAGAGTATATATTAGTTTTAGTAAATGGACGATATGGGGATAAGGGGTGGAATGTCCTAGGGTAACTTTATGATGCTTGTATCCCCAATCGTCTGTTCTGTTTGTGCTGTATATTGAGTCCTGTGCCTTTAAGACTGGTTCTAAGAGCAAGGAGAAGCGCGGAGTTTGTTTTGAGAAAACTGCCTGACTCCTCCACATTCTTCTGCGGACGGGGTGTTCGGCGGAGGCTTGGAGACTGCAGGACAGAGATTTTTTTTGCTTTTAGTTAGTTTCAGCTAGCTAGGGCAGAGAAGTTCCCTGGACTGTTTTTTTTTCCTTTTTTTTTCTTGGAACTGTTTAAACCTACTCTGGACTGAAAACCCAGGGGAGCACTGGGGGCTGCACCTGCGGCCCACCGGGGCCTGGACTTCGGCATTTTCCAGCAGCGCCGGAGGGACTGGGACTGGTGAGAGAGAGAGAGAGCCGAGCTCCACCCACGGCAAGGACTTTCTCAATTTGCCATCTCACTTCAGAAGGAGAGGTTTTATTGTTTCATATTATTCATTCTTTATACTTGTATGCACTTCATTTGTTTAGTAAAATAGTTTTTTCCACTTTTCTCCAAAGAGGTTTGTTTTTTTTACCAGACTGGTTGGAGGGAGGGGCCACCTGGGTTTGCTACCTTGGAGGGATCCTATACAGGGGTTTTCTCCCAAATTTGCCCCAAACCAGGACAGCTGTGCACGGCCCAAGTGAGTTTTTCACTTTTTCAAGCAAGAAAACATGCTCCTGCAGCATTTCTCTGCTTCTCTCTGTGATTTCTGAGATTCTGATGCTGGGGTGTCTGTTTTCCACATTTGCAGCAAGCAGAGCATGTGGATTGCTGTCTGCTTGCTCTGTTTCCATGTTAGAAGCTGTCAAGTCGAACAAGCTCTGCTTCGCGAGAACAGTTCACACAGCTCTCACTGTGTATGCTTCTGTTCATCCGTTTGCACTGTGCACAGCCCAAGTAAGGTTTTCATTTGTCCTAGCAAGAAAACATGCCCCCGCAGCATTTCTCTGCTCCTCTCATTGATTTTTGTGATTATGATGCTGGGCGACTGTTTTCCATGTTTGCCGCAAGCAGAGCATGTGGGCTGCTGTCTGCTTGCTGTGTTTCCATGTTAGAAGCTGTCAAGTAGAACAAGCTCTGCTCTGCGAGAACCATGCACACAGCTCTCACTGTGTATGCTTCTGTTCATCTGTTTGCACTGCGCACAGCCCATTTGTGTTTTTCGTTGGTCCTAGCAAGAAAACATGCTCCTGCAGCATTTCTCTACTTCTCTCTGTGATTTCTGAGATTCTGATGCTAGGGTGTCTGTTTTCCATGTTTATAACAAGCAGAGCATGTGGGCTGCAGTCTGCTTGCTCTCTTTCCATGTTAGAAGCTGGCAAGCTGAACAAG
The DNA here is from genome assembly GCA_037837765.1 of Delichon dasypus. Taxonomy (NCBI): domain Eukaryota; kingdom Metazoa; phylum Chordata; class Aves; order Passeriformes; family Hirundinidae; genus Delichon; species Delichon dasypus. The sequence goes on from JBBAXF010000036.1 coordinate 2,187,097, forward strand.
CTCTGCTTTGCGAGAACAGTGCACACTGCTCTCGCTGTGTATGCTTCTTTTCATCCGTTTGCACTGTGCATGGCCCATGTGAGTTTTTCATTTGTCCTAGGAAGCAAACATGCTCCTGCAGCATTTCTCGACTTCTCTCAGTGATTTCTGAGATTCTGATGCTAGGGTGTCTGTTTTCCATGTTTGCAGCAAGCAGAGCATGTGGGCTGCTGTCTGCTTGCTGTGTTTCCATATTAGAAGCTGTCAAGGTGAACAAGCTCTGCTTCGCGAGAACAGTGCACACTGCTCTCGCTATGTATGCTTCTGTTCATCTGTTTCCACTGTGCACAGCCCAAGTAAGTTTTTCACTTTTTCAAGCAAGCAAGCATGGTCCTGCAGCATTTCTCTGCTTCGCTCAGTGATTTCTGAGATTCTGATACTAGGGTGTCTGTTTTCCATCTTTGCAGCAAGCAGAGCATGTGGGCTGCTGTCTGCTTGCTGTGTTTCCATGTTAGAAGCTGTCAAGGTGAACAAGCTCTGCTTTGCGAGAACCATACACACAGCTCTCACTGTGTTTGCTTCTGTTCATTGGTTTGCGCTGTGCACGGCCCAAGTGAGTTTTTCACTTTTTCAAGCAAGAAAACATGCTCCTGCAGCATTTCTCTGCTTCGCTCAGTGATTTCTGAGATTCTGATGCTGGGGCGTCTGTTTTCCACGTTTGCAGCAAGCACAGCATGTGGATTGCTGTCTGCTTGCTCTGTTTCCATGTTAGAAGCTGTCAAGTTGAACAAGCTCTGCTGTGCGATAACAGTGCACACAGCTCTCACTGTGTATGCTTCTGTTCATCCGTTTGCACTGTGCACAGCCCAAGTAAGGTTTTCATTTGTCCTAGCAAGAAAACATGCCCCCGCAGCATTTCTCTGCTCCTCTCATTGATTTTTGTGTTTATGATGCTGGGGCGACTGTTTTCCATGTTTGCCGCAAGCAGAGCATGTGGGCTGCTGTCTGCTTGCTGTGTTTCCATGTTAGAAGCTGTCAAGGTGAACAAGCTCTGCTTCGCGAGAACAGTGCACACTGCTCTCGCTATGTATGCTTCTGTTCATCTGTTTGCACTGTGCACAGCCCAAGTAAGTTTTTCACTTTTTCAAGCAAGCAAGCATGGTCCTGCAGCATTTCTCTGCTTCGCTCAGTGATTTCTGAGATTCTGATACTAGGGTGTCTGTTTTCCATCTTTGCAACACGCAGAGAATGTAGGCTGAGGTCTGCTTGCTGTGTTTCCATGTTAGAAGCTGTCAAGGTGAACAAGCTCTGCTTTGCGAGAACCATACACACAGCTCTCACTGTGTTTGCTTCTGTTCATTGGTTTGCGCTGTGCACGGCCCAAGTGAGTTTTTCACTTTTTCAAGCAAGAAAACATGCTCCTGCAGCATTTCTCTGCTTCGCTCAGTGATTTCTGAGATTCTGATGCTGGGGCGTCTGTTTTCCATGTTTGCAGCAAGCACAGCATGTGGGTTCCTGTCTGCTTGCTCTCTTTCCATGTTAGAAGCTGTCAAGTTGAACAAGCTCTGCTATGTGAGAACCATACACACAGCTCTCACTGTGTATGCTTCTGTTCATCTGTTTGCACTGCGCACAGCCCATTTGTGTTTTTCGTTGGTCCTAGCAAGAAAATATGCTCCTGCAGCATTTCTCTACTTCTCTCTGTGATTTCTGAGATTCTGATGCTAGGGTGTCTGTTTTCCATGTTTATAACAAGCAGAGCATGTGGGCTGCAGTCTGCTTGCTCTCTTTCCATGTTAGAAGCTGTCAAGTTGAACAAGCTCTGCTTTGCGAGAACAGTGCACACTGGTCTCGCTGTGTATGCTTCTTTTCATCCGTTTGCACTGTGCATGGCCCATGTGAGTTTTTCATTTGTCCTAGGAAGCAAACATGCTCCTGCAGCATTTCTCTACTTCTCTCAGTGATTTCTGCGATTCTGATGCTAGGGTGTCCGTTTTCCATGTTTGCAGCAAGCAGAGCATGTGGGCTGCTGTCTGCTTGCTGTGTTTCCATGTTAGAAGCTGTCAAGGTGAACAAGCTCTGCTTCGCGAGAACAGTGCACACTGCTCTCGCTATGTATGCTTCTGTTCATCTGTTTGCACTGTGCACAGCCCAAGTAAGTTTTTCACTTTTTCAAGCAAGAAAACATGCTCCTGCAGCATTTCTCTGCTTCTCTCAGAGATTTCTGAGATTCTGATGCTGGGGCGTCTGTTTTCCACGTTACAGCAAGCACAGCATGTGGGTTCCTGTCTGCTTGCTCTCTTTCCATGTTAGAAGCTGTCAAGTTGAACAAGCTCTGCTGCGCGAGAACAGTGCACACAGCTCTCACTGTGTATGCTTCTGTTCATCCGTTTGCACTGTGCACAGCCCAAGTAAGGTTTTCATTTGTCCTAGCAAGAAAACATGCCCCCGCAGCATTTCTCTGCTCCTCTCATTGATTTTTGTGATTATGATGCTGGGGCGACTGTTTTCCATGTTTGCCGCAAGCAGAGCATGTGGGCTGCTGTCTGCTTGCTGTGTTTCCATGTTAGAAGCTGTCAAGTAGAACAAGCTCTGCTCTGCGAGAACCATGCACACAGCTCTCACTGTGTATGCTTCTGTTCATCTGTTTGCACTGCGCGCAGCCCATTTGTGTTTTTCGTTGGTCCTAGCAAGAAAACATGCTCCTGCAGCATTTCTCTACTTCTCTCTGTGATTTCTGAGATTCTGATGCTAGGGTGTCTGTTTTCCATGTTTATAACAAGCAGAGCATGTGGGCTGCAGTCTGCTTGCTCTCTTTCCATGTTAGAAGCTGGCAAGCTGAACAAGCTCCGCTTTGCGAGAACAGTGCACACTGCTCTCGCTGTGTATGCTTCTTTTCATCCGTTTGCACTGTGCATGGCCCATGTGAGTTTTTCATTTGTCCTAGGAAGCAAACATGCTCCTGCAGCATTTCTCGACTTCTCTCAGTGATTTCTGAGATTCTGATGCTAGGGTGTCTGTTTTCCATGTTTGCAGCAAGCAGAGCATGTGGGCTGCTGTCTGCTTGCTGTGTTTCCATGTTAGAAGCTGTCAAGGTGAACAAGCTCTGCTTCGCGAGAACAGTGCACACTGCTCTCGCTATGTATGCTTCTGTTCATCTGTTTCCACTGTGCACAGCCCAAGTAAGTTTTTCACTTTTTCAAGCAAGAAAACATGCTCCTGCAGCATTTCTCTGCTTCTCTCAGTGATTTCTGAGATTCTGATGCTGGGGCGTCTGTTTTCCACGTTACAGCAAGCACAGCATGTGGGTTCCTGTCTGCTTGCTCTCTTTCCATGTTAGAAGCTGTCAAGTTGAACAAGCTCTGCTATGCGAGAACCATGCACACAGCTCTCACTGTGTTTGCTTCTGTTCATTGGTTTGCGCTGTGCACGGCCCAAGTGAGTTTTTCACTTTTTCAAGCAAGAAAACATGCTCCTGCAGCATTTCTCTGCTTCTCTCAGTGATTTCTGAGATTCTGATGCTGGGGCGTCTGTTTTCCATGTTTGCAGCAAGCACAGCATGTGGGTTCCTGTCTGCCTGCTCTCTTTCCATGTTAGAAGCTGTCAAGTTGAACAAGCTCTGCTATGCGAGAACCATGCACACAGCTCTCACTGTGTGTGCTTCTGTGTCGCAGTGTCCGAATCGCGTGTTAATCACGCTGCAATAGCTAGCTCAGTCCACTAGATGTCACTGCAGCAGCGTGTTAGGGCAAAGTGGCTAGCTAAGAAAGCCTCCTTCTGCCCTGCGATGGGCACGGAGATGAAGCAATGGCAACCTCAGCAGTCAGAACAAAGCCGGACTCTTGCAGGCAGGATTTAAATGAGGTTTATTGGAGAGGAGAGAGCCGGGAGCTCTGCCCCTGTGACCTGCTGCCCAGAAGAGACCCCGGTCCAGGGGTGCACGAGCTTTTTAAAGTGGGGTGGAAACAGGGGTGGCTGACAACCGGTTCAGCCAGTCACGACAACGGGGGGTGTAACTGGGGGTGTAAACTTTACGACAGGGGGCCAACCACACAAGATGGGAGGGAATTCCAAGGGCCCCAGCCTATCACTCGACCCCCTCCCTGGAATTTTCCAAAAGCCAGGGAAGGTGTCCAAAGTGACAGACAGGTCGACCACGAGGAGTGGGGGAAGGGAGTGACAAAGACAGGTGCAGGGGAGGATTGATTGACAGAAAACGTCTGTTTAAGCAACCTAACTCATAAGGGGAAAACCAGTACAGAACACAGGGGTATACAGTGAACTAAACCATTACAAAAGTAACTCAAAAATATTACAAAAAAAACTTAATAACTTAATAAAACAATTCTCACACCACTACACTTCTGTTCATCGGTTTGCACTGTGCACAGCCCAAATAAGTTTTTCAGTTTTTCAAGCAAGAAAACATGCTCCTGCAGAATTTCTCTGCTTCTCTCAGTGATTTCTGAGATTCTGATACTGGTGTGCCTGTTTTCCATGTTTGCAGAAAGCAGAGCATGTGGGTTCATGTCTGCTTGTTCCGTTTCCATGTTAGAAGCTGTCAAGTTGAACAAACTCTGCTCTCCGAGACCAGTGAACACTGCACTCGCTGTGTATACTTCTGTTCATCCGTTTGCTCTGTTCACAGCCCAAGTAAGGTTTTCATTTGTCCTAGCAAGAAAACATGCTCCTGCAGAATTTCTCTGCTTCTCTCTGTGTTTTCTGAGATTCTGATGCTAAGGTGTCTGTTTTCCATGTTTATAACAAGCAGAGCATGTGGGCTGCTGTCTGCTTGCTCTCTTTCCATGTTAGAAGCTGTCAAGTTGAACAAACTCTGCTTTGCAAGAACAGTGCACACTGCTCTCGCTATGTATGCTTCCGTTCATCTGTTTGCGCCGTGCACAGCCCAAGTGAGTTTTTCATTTGTCCTAGCAAGAAAACATGATCCTGCAGCATTTCTCTGCTTCGCTCAGTGATTTCTGAGATTCTGATGCTAGGGTGTCTGTTTTCCATCTTTGCAACACGCAGAGAATGCAGGCTGAGGTCTGCTTGCTGTGTTTCCATGTTAGAAGCTGTCAAGTTGAACAAGCTCTGCTCTGCGAGAATCATGCACACAGCACTCAATGCGTATGCTTCTGTTCATCCGTTTGCACTGTGCACAGCCCAAGTGAGTTTTTCAATTTTTCAAGCAAGCAAACGTGCTCCTGCAGCATTTCTCTGCTTCTCTCAGTGATTTCTGAGATTATGATGCTGGGGTGTCTGTTTTCCATGTTTGCAGCAAGCAGAGCATGTGGGCTGCTGTCTGCTTGCTCTCTTTCCATGTTAGAAGCTGTCAAGTTGAACAAGCTCTGCTTTGCGAGAACAGTGCCCACAGCGCTCACTGTGTGTGCTTCTGTGTCGCAGTGTCCGAATCGCGTGTTAATCACGCTGCAATAGCTAGCTCAGTCCACTAGATGTCACTGCAGCTGCGTGTTAGGGCAAAGTGGCTAGCTAAGAAAGCCTCCTTCTGCCCTACGATGGGCACGGAGATGAAGCAATGGCGATCTCAGCAGTCAGAAGAAAGCCGGACTCTTGTAGGCAGGATTTAAATGAGGTTTATTGGAGAGGAGAGAGCCGGGAGCTCTGCCCCTGTGACCTGCTGCCCAGAAGAGACCCCGGGCCAGGGGTGCACGAGCTTTTTAAAGTGGGGTGGAAACAGGGGTGGCTGACAACCGGTTCAGCCAGTCACGACAACGGGGGGTGTAACTGGGGGTGTAAACTTTACGACAGGGGGCCAACCACACAAGATGGGAGGGAATTCCAAGGGCCCCAGCCTATCACTCGACCCTCTCCCTGGAGTTTTCCAGAAGCCAGGGAAGGTGTCCAAAGTGACAGACAGGTCGACCATGAGGAGTGGGGGAAGGGAGTGACAAAGACAGGTGCAGGGGAGGATTGATTGACAGAAAACGTCTGTTTAAGCAACCTAACCCATATGGGGAAAACCAGTACAGAACACAGGGGTATACAGTGAACTAAACCATTACAAAAGTAACTCAAAAATATTACAAAAATAACTTAATAACTTAATAAAACAATTCTCACACCACTACACTTCTGTTCATCGGTTTGCACTGTGCACAGCCCAAATAGGTTTTTCAGTTTTTCAAGCAAGAAAATATGCTCCTGCAGAATTTCTCTGCTTCTCTATGTGTTTTCTGAGATTCTGATGCTAAGGTGTCTGTTTTCCATGTTTATAACAAGCAGAGCATGTGGGCTGCTGTCTGCTTGCTCTCTTTCCATGTTAGTAGCTGTCACGTTGAACAAACTCTGCTCCCCGACACCAGTGAACACTGCACTCGCTATGTATGCTTCCGTTCATCTGTTTGCCCTCTGCACAGCCCAAGTGAGTTTTTCATTTGTCCTAGCAAGAAAACATGATCCTGCAGCATTTCTCTGCTTCGCTCAGTGATTTCTGAGATTCTGATACTAGGGTGTCTGTTTTCCATCTTTGCAACACGCAGAGAATGCAAGCTGAGGTCTGCTTGCTGTGTTTCCATGTTAGAAGCTGTCAAGGTGAACAAGCTCTGCTTTGCGAGAACAGTGCACACAGCTCGCACTGTGGATGCTTCTGTTCATCGTTTTGCACTGTGCACAGCCCAAGTAAGTTTTTCCCTTTTTCAAGCAAGCAAACATGGTCCTGCAGCATTTCTCTGCTTCTCTCTGTGATTTCTGAGATTCTGATGCTGGGGTGTCTGTTCGCCACATTTGCAGCAAGCAGAGCATGTGGGTTCCTGACTGCTTGCTGTGTTTTCATGTTAGAAACTGTCAAGTCGAACAAGCTCTGCTCTGTGAGAACAGTGCTCACAGCACTCACTGTGTATGCTTCTGTTCATCCGTTTGCATTGTGCACAGCCCAAGTATGGTTTTCATTTGCCCTAGCACGAAAACATGCTCTTGCAGCATTTCTCTGCCTCTCTCTGTGATTTCTGAGATTCTGATGCTGGGGCGTCTGTTTTCCATGTTTGCAGCAAGCACAGCATGTGGGTTCCTGTCTGCTTGCTCTCTTTCCATGTTAGAAGCTGTCAAGTTGAACAAGCTCTGCTGCGCGAGAACAGTGCACACAGCTCTCACTGTGTATGCTTCTGTTCATCCGTTTGCACTGTGCACAGCCCAAGTAAGGTTTTCATTTGTCCTAGCAAGAAAACATGCCCCCGCAGCATTTCTCTGCTCCTCTCATTGATTTTTGTGATTATGATGCTGGGGCGACTGTTTTCCATGTTTGCCGCAAGCAGAGCATGTGGGCTGCTGTCTGCTTGCTGTGTTTCCATGTTAGAAGCTGTCAAGTAGAACAAGCTCTGCTCTGCGAGAACCATGCACACAGCTCTCACTGTGTATGCTTCTGTTCATCTGTTTGCACTGCGCGCAGCCCATTTGTGTTTTTCGTTGGTCCTAGCAAGAAAACATGCTCCTGCAGCATTTCTCTACTTCTCTCTGTGATTTCTGAGATTCTGATGCTAGGGTGTCTGTTTTCCATGTTTATAACAAGCAGAGCATGTGGGCTGCAGTCTGCTTGCTCTCTTTCCATGTTAGAAGCTGGCAAGCTGAACAAGCTCCGCTTTGCGAGAACAGTGCACACTGCTCTCGCTGTGTATGCTTCTTTTCATCCGTTTGCACTGTGCATGGCCCATGTGAGTTTTTCATTTGTCCTAGGAAGCAAACATGCTCCTGCAGCATTTCTCTACTTCTCTCAGTGATTTCTGAGATTCTGATGCTAGGGTGTCTGTTTTCCATGTTTGCAGCAAGCAGAGCATGTGGGCTGCTGTCTGCTTGCTGTCTTTCCATGTTAGAAGCTGTCAAGGTGAACAAGCTCTGCTTCGCGAGAACAGTGCACACTGCTCTCGCTATGTATGCTTCTGTTCATCTGTTTGCACTGTGCACAGCCCAAGTAAGTTTTTCACTTTTTCAAGCAAGCAAGCATGGTCCTGCAGCATTTCTCTGCTTCGCTCAGTGATTTCTGAGATTCTGATACTAGGGTGTCTGTTTTCCATCTTTGCAACACGCAGAGAATGTAGGCTGAGGTCTGCTTGTTGTGTTTCCATGTTAGAAGCTGTCAAGGTGAACAAGCTCTGCTTTGCGAGAACCATACACACAGCTCTCACTGTGTTTGCTTCTGTTCATTGGTTTGCGCTGTGCACGGCCCAAGTGAGTTTTTCACTTTTTCAAACAAGAAAACATGCTCCTGCAGCATTTCTCTGCTTCTCTCTGTGATTTCTGAGATTCTGATGCTGGGGCGTCTGTTTTCCACGTTTGCAGCAAGCAGAGCATGTGGATTGCTGTCTGCTTGCTCTGTTTCCATGTTAGAAGCTGTCAAGTCGAACAAGCTCTGCTGTGCGAGAACAGTGCCCACAGCTCTCACTGTGTATGCTTCTGTTCATTGGTTTGCGCTGTTCACAGCCCAAGTAAGGTTTTCATTTGTCCTAGCAAGAAAACATGCTCCTGCAGAATTTCTCTGCTTCTCTCTGTGTTTTCTGAGATTCTGATGCTAAGGTGTCTGTTTTCCATGTTTATAACAAGCAGAGCATGTGGGCTGCTGTCTGCTTGCTCTCTTTCCATGTTAGAAGCTGTCAAGTTGAACAAGCTCTGCTTCGCGAGAACAGTGCACACTGCTCTCGCTATGTATGCTTCTGTTCATCTGTTTGCACTGTGCACAGCCCAAGTAAGTTTTTCACTTTTTCAAGCAAGCAAGCACGGTCCTGCAGCATTTCTCTGCTTCGCTCAGTGATTTCTGAGATTCTGATACTAGGGTGTCTGTTTTCCATCTTTGCAACACGCAGAGAATGTAGGCTGAGGTCTGCTTGCTGTGTTTCCATGTTAGAAGCTGTCAAGGTGAACAAGCTCTGCTTTGCGAGAACCATACACACAGCTCTCACTGTGTATGCTTCTGTTCATCTGTTTGCACTGCGCACAGCCCATTTGTGTTTTTCGTTGGTCCTAGCAAGAAAACATGCTCCTGCAGCATTTCTCTACTTCTCTCTGTGATTTCCGAGATTCTGATGCTAGGGTGTCTGTTTTCCATGTTTATAACAAGCAGAGCATGTGGATTGCTGTCTGCTTGCTCTCTTTCCATGTTAGAAGCTGGCAAGCTGAACAAGCTCTGCTTTGCGAGAACAGTGCACACTGCTCTCGTTGTGTATGCTTCTGTTCATCCGTTTGCACTGTGCACAGCCCATGTGAGTTTTTCATTTGTCCTAGCAAGAAAACATGTCCCCGCAGCATTTTTCTGCTCCTCTCATAGATTTTTGTGATTATGATGCTGGGGCGACTGTTTTCCATGTTTGCCGCAAGCAGAGCATGTGGGCTGCTGTCTGCTTGCTGTGTTTCCATGTTAGAAGCTGTCAAGGTGAACAAGCTCTGCTTTGCGAGAACCGTGCACACAGCTCTCACTGTGTATGCTTCTGTTCATCTGTTTGCACTGCGCACAGCCCATTTGTGTTTTTCGTTGGTCCTAGCAAGAAAACATGCTCCTGCAGCATTTCTCTACTTCTCTCTGTGATTTCTGAGATTCTGATGCTAGGGTGTCTGTTTTCCATGTTTATAACAAGCAGAGCATGTGGGCTGCAGTCTGCTTGCTCTCTTTCCATGTTAGAAGCTGGCAAGCTGAACAAGCTCTGCTTTGCGAGAACAGTGCACACTGCTCTCGCTGTGTATGCTTCTTTTCATCCGTTTGCACTGTGCATGGCCCATGTGAGTTTTTCATTTGTCCTAGGAAGCAAACATGCTCCTGCAGCATTTCTCTACTTCTCTCAGTGATTTCTGAGATTCTGATGCTAGGGTGTCTGTTTTCCATGTTTGCAGCAAGCAGAGCATGTGGGCTGCTGTCTGCTTGCTGTGTTTCCATGTTAGAAGCTGTCAAGGTGAACAAGCTCTGCTTCGCGAGAACAGTGCACACTGCTCTCGCTATGTATGCTTCTGTTCATCTGTTTGCACTGTGCACAGCCCAAGTAAGTTTTTCACTTTTTCAAGCAAGCAAGCATGGTCCTGCAGCATTTCTCTGCTTCGCTCAGTGATTTCTGAGATTCTGATACTAGGGTGTCTGTTTTCCATCTTTGCAACACGCAGAGAATGTAGGCTGAGGTCTGCTTGTTGTGTTTCCATGTTAGAAGCTGTCAAGGTGAACAAGCTCTGCTTTGCGAGAACCATACACACAGCTCTCACTGTGTTTGCTTCTGTTCATTGGTTTGCGCTGTGCACGGCCCAAGTGAGTTTTTCACTTTTTCAAACAAGAAAACATGCTCCTGCAGCATTTCTCTGCTTCTCTCTGTGATTTCTGAGATTCTGATGCTGGGGCGTCTGTTTTCCACGTTTGCAACAAGCAGAGCATGTGGATTGCTGTCTGCTTGCTCTGTTTCCATGTTAGAAGCTGTCAAGTCGAACAAGCTCTGCTGTGCGAGAACAGTGCCCACAGCTCTCACTGTGTCTGCTTCTGTTCATCCGTTTGCTCTGTTCACAGCCCAAGTAAGGTTTTCATTTGTCCTAGCAAGAAAACATGCTCCTGCAGAATTTCTCTGCTTCTCTCTGTGTTTTCTGAGATTCTGATGCTAAGGTGTCTGTTTTCCATGTTTATAACAAGCAGAGCATGTGGGCTGCTGTCTGCTTGCTCTCTTTCCATGTTAGAAGCTGTCAAGTTGAACAAGCTCTGCTTCGCGAGAACAGTGCACACTGCTCTCGCTATGTATGCTTCTGTTCATCTGTTTGCACTGTGCACAGCCCAAGTAAGTTTTTCACTTTTTCAAGCAAGCAAGCACGGTCCTGCAGCATTTCTCTGCTTCGCTCAGTGATTTCTGAGATTCTGATACTAGGGTGTCTGTTTTCCATCTTTGCAACACGCAGAGAATGTAGGCTGAGGTCTGCTTGCTGTGTTTCCATGTTAGAAGCTGTCAAGGTGAACAAGCTCTGCTTTGCGAGAACCATACACACAGCTCTCACTGTGTATGCTTCTGTTCATCTGTTTGCACTGCGCACAGCCCATTTGTGTTTTTCGTTGGTCCTAGCAAGAAAACATGCTCCTGCAGCATTTCTCTACTTCTCTCTGTGATTTCCGAGATTCTGATGCTAGGGTGTCTGTTTTCCATGTTTATAACAAGCAGAGCATGTGGATTGCTGTCTGCTTGCTCTCTTTCCATGTTAGAAGCTGGCAAGCTGAACAAGCTCTGCTTTGCGAGAACAGTGCACACTGCTCTCGCTGTGTATGCTTCTGTTCATCCGTTTGCACTGTGCACAGCCCATGTGAGTTTTTCATTTGTCCTAGCAAGAAAACATGTCCCCGCAGCATTTTTCTGCTCCTCTCATAGATTTTTGTGATTATGATGCTGGGGCGACTGTTTTCCATGTTTGCCGCAAGCAGAGCATGTGGGCTGCTGTCTGCTTGCTGTGTTTCCATGTTAGAAGCTGTCAAGGTGAACAAGCTCTGCTTTGCGAGAACCGTGCACACAGCTCTCACTGTGTATGCTTCTGTTCATCTGTTTGCACTGCGCACAGCCCATTTGTGTTTTTCGTTGGTCCTAGCAAGAAAACATGCTCCTGCAGCATTTCTCTACTTCTCTCTGTGATTTCTGAGATTCTGATGCTAGGGTGTCTGTTTTCCATGTTTATAACAAGCAGAGCATGTGGGCTGCAGTCTGCTTGCTCTCTTTCCATGTTAGAAGCTGGCAAGCTGAACAAGCTCTGCTTTGCGAGAACAGTGCACACTGCTCTCGCTGTGTATGCTTCTTTTCATCCGTTTGCACTGTGCATGGCCCATGTGAGTTTTTCATTTGTCCTAGGAAGCAAACATGCTCCTGCAGCATTTCTCTACTTCTCTCAGTGATTTCTGAGATTCTGATGCTAGGGTGTCTGTTTTCCATGTTTGCAGCAAGCAGAGCATGTGGGCTGCTGTCTGCTTGCTGTGTTTCCATGTTAGAAGCTGTCAAGGTGAACAAGCTCTGCTTCGCGAGAACAGTGCACACTGCTCTCGCTATGTATGCTTCTGTTCATCTGTTTGCACTGTGCACAGCCCAAGTAAGTTTTTCACTTTTTCAAGCAAGCAAGCATGGTCCTGCAGCATTTCTCTGCTTCGCTCAGTGATTTCTGAGATTCTGATACTAGGGTGTCTGTTTTCCATCTTTGCAACACGCAGAGAATGTAGGCTGAGGTCTGCTTGTTGTGTTTCCATGTTAGAAGCTGTCAAGGTGAACAAGCTCTGCTTTGCGAGAACCATACACACAGCTCTCACTGTGTTTGCTTCTGTTCATTGGTTTGCGCTGTGCACGGCCCAAGTGAGTTTTTCACTTTTTCAAACAAGAAAACATGCTCCTGCAGCATTTCTCTGCTTCTCTCTGTGATTTCTGAGATTCTGATGCTGGGGCGTCTGTTTTCCACGTTTGCAACAAGCAGAGCATGTGGATTGCTGTCTGCTTGCTCTGTTTCCATGTTAGAAGCTGTCAAGTCGAACAAGCTCTGCTGTGCGAGAACAGTGCCCACAGCTCTCACTGTGTCTGCTTCTGTTCATCCGTTTGCTCTGTTCACAGCCCAAGTAAGGTTTTCATTTGTCCTAGCAAGAAAACATGCTCCTGCAGAATTTCTCTGCTTCTCTCTGTGTTTTCTGAGATTCTGATGCTAAGGTGTCTGTTTTCCATGTTTATAACAAGCAGAGCATGTGGGCTGCTGTCTGCTTGCTCTCTTTCCATGTTAGAAGCTGTCAAGTTGAACAAGCTCTGCTTCGCGAGAACAGTGCACACTGCTCTCGCTATGTATGCTTCTGTTCATCTGTTTGCACTGTGCACAGCCCAAGTAAGTTTTTCACTTTTTCAAGCAAGCAAGCATGGTCCTGCAGCATTTCTCTGCTTCGCTCAGTGATTTCTGAGATTCTGATACTAGGGTGTCTGTTTTCCATCTTTGCAACACGCAGAGAATGTAGGCTGAGGTCTGCTTGCTGTGTTTCCATGTTAGAAGCTGTCAAGGTGAACAAGCTCTGCTTTGCGAGAACCATACACACAGCTCTCACTGTGTATGCTTCTGTTCATCTGTTTGCACTGCGCACAGCCCATTTGTGTTTTTCGTTGGTCCTAGCAAGAAAACATGCTCCTGCAGCATTTCTCTACTTCTCTCTGTGATTTCTGAGATTCTGATGCTAGGGTGTCTGTTTTCCATGTTTATAACAAGCAGAGCATGTGGATTGCTGTCTGCTTGCTCTCTTTCCATGTTAGAAGCTGGCAAGCTGAACAAGCTCTGCTTTGCGAGAACAGTGCACACTGCTCTCGCTGTGTATGCTTCTGTTCATCCGTTTGCACTGTGCACAGCCCATGTGAGTTTTTCATTTGTCCTAGCAAGAAAACATGTCCCCGCAGCATTTCTCTGCTCCTCTCATTGATTTTTGTGATTATGATGCTGGGGCGACTGTTTTCCATGTTTGCCGCAAGCAGAGCATGTGGGCTGCTGTCTGCTTGCTGTGTTTCCATGTTAGAAGCTGTCAAGTAGAACAAGCTCTGCTCTGCGAGAACCATGCACACAGCTCTCACTGTGTATGCTTCTGTTCATCTGTTTGCACTGCGCGCAGCCCATTTGTGTTTTTCGTTGGTCCTAGCAAGAAAACATGTTCCTGCAGCATTTCTCTACTTCTCTCTGTGATTTCTGAGATTCTGATGCTAGGGTGTCTGTTTTCCATGTTTATAACAAGCAGAGCATGTGGGCTGCAGTCTGCTTGCTCTCTTTCCATGTTAGAAGCTGGCAAGCTGAACAAGCTCTGCTTTGCGAGAACAGTGCACACTGCTCTCGCTGTGTATGCTTCTTTTCATCCGTTTGCACTGTGCATGGCCCATGTGAGTTTTTCATTTGTCCTAGGAAGCAAACATGCTCCTGCAGCATTTCTCTACTTCTCTCAGTGATTTCTGAGATTCTGATGCTAGGGTGTCTGTTTTCCATGTTTGCAGCAAGCAGAGCATGTGGGCTGCTGTCTGCTTGCTGTGTTTCCATGTTAGAAGCTGTCAAGGTGAACAAGCTCTGCTTCGCGAGAACAGTGTACACTGCTCTCGCTATGTATGCTTCTGTTCATCTGTTTGCACTGTGCACAGCCCAATTAAGTTTTTCACTTTTTCAAGCAAGCAAGCATGGTCCTGCAGCATTTCTCTGCTTCGCTCAGTGATTTCTGAGATTCTGATACTAGGGTGTCTGTTTTCCATCTTTGCAACACGCAGAGAATGTAGGCTGAGGTCTGCTTGCTCTGTTTCCATGTTAGAAGCTGTCAAGGTGAACAAGCTCTGCTTTGCGAGAACCATACACACAGCTCTCACTGTGTTTGCTTCTGTTCATTGATTTGCGCTGTGCACGGCCCAAGTGAGTTTTTCACTTTTTCAAGCAAGAAAACATGCTCCTGCAGCATATCTCTGCTTCTCTCAGTGATTTCTGTGATTCTGATGCTGGGGCGTCTGTTTTCCACGTTTGCAGAAAGCAGAGCATGTGGGCTGCAGTCTGCTTGCTCTCTTTCCATGTTAGAAGCTGTCAAGTTGAACAAGCTCTGCTGCGCGAGAACAGTGCACACAGCTCTCACTGTGTATCCTTCTGTTCATCCGTTTGCACTGTGCACAGCCCATTTGTGTTTTTCGTTGGTCCTAGCAAGAAAACATGCTCCTGCAGCATTTCTCTACTTCTCTCTGTGATTTCTGAGATTCTGATACTAGGGTGTCTGTTTTCCATCTTTGCAACACGCAGAGAATGTAGGCTGAGGTCTGCTTGCTGTGTTTCCATGTTAGAAGCTGTCAAGGTGAACAAGCTCTGCTTTGCGAGAACCATACACACAGCTCTCACTGTGTATGCTTCTGTTCATCTGTTTGCACTGCGCACAGCCCATTTGTGTTTTTCGTTGGTCCTAGCAAGAAAACATGCTCCTGCAGCATTTCTCTACTTCTCTCTGTGATTTCTGAGATTCTGATGCTAGAGTGTCTGTTTTCCATGTTTATAACAAGCAGAGCATGTGGATTGCTGTCTGCTTGCTCTCTTTCCATGTTAGAAGCTGGCAAGGTGAACAAGCTCTGCTTTGCGAGAACCATACACACAGCTCTCACTGTGTTTGCTTCTGTTCATTGATTTGCGCTGTGCACGGCCCAAGTGAGTTTTTCACTTTTTCAAGCAAGAAAACATGCTCCTGCAGCATATCTCTGCTTCTCTCAGTGATTTCTGTGATTCTGATGCTGGGGCGTCTGTTTTCCGCGTTTGCAGAAAGCAGAGCATGTGGGCTGCAGTCTGCTTGCTCTCTTTCCATGTTAGAAGCTGGCAAGCTGAACAAGCTCTGCTTTGCGAGAACAGTGCACACTGCTCTCGCTGTGCATGCTTCTGTTCATCCTTTTGCACTGTGCATGGCCCATGTGAGTTTTTCATTTGTCCTAGCAAGAAAACATGTCCCCGCAGCATTTCTCTGCTCCTCTCATTGATTTTTGTGATTATGATGCTGGGGCGACTGTTTTTCATGTTTGCCGCAAGCAGAGCATGTGGGCTGCTGTCTGCTTGCTGTGTTTCCATGTTAGAAGCTGTCAAGTAGAACAAGCTCTGCTCTGCGAGAACCATGCACACAGCTCTCACTGTGTATGCTTCTGTTCATCTGTTTGCACTGTGCACAGCCCATTTGTGTTTTTCGTTGGTCCTAGCAAGAAAACATGCTCCAGCAGCATTTCTCTACATCTCTCTGTGATTTCTGAGATTCTGATGCTAGGGTGTCTGTTTTCCATGTTTGCAGCAAGCAGAGCATGTGGGCTGCTGTCTGCTTGCTGTGTTTCCATGTTAGAAGCTGTCAAGGTGAACAAGCTCTGCTTCGCGAGAACAGTGCACACTGCTCTCGCTATGTATGCTTCTGTTCATCTGTTTGCACTGTGCACAGCCCAAGTAAGTTTTTCACTTTTTCAAGCAAGAAAACATGCTCCTGCAGCATTTCTCTGCTTCTCTCAGTGATTTCTGAGATTCTGATGCTGGGGCGTCTGTTTTCCACGTTACAGCAAGCACAGCATGTGGGTTCCTGTCTGCTTGCTCTCTTTCCATGTTAGAAGCTGTCAAGTTGAACAAGCTCTGCTATGCGAGAACAATGCACACAGCTCTCACTGTGTATGCTTCTGTTCATCCGTTTGCTCTGTTCACAGCCCAAGTAAGGTTTTCATTTGTCCTAGCAAGAAAACATGCTCCTGCAGAATTTCTCTGCTTCTCTCTGTGTTTTCTGAGATTCTGATGCTAAGGTGTCTGTTTTCCATGTTTATAACAAGCAGAGCATGTGGGCTGCTGTCTGCTTGCTCTCTTTCCATGTTAGAAGCTGTCAAGTTGAACAAGCTCTGCTTCGCGAGAACAGTGCACACTGCTCTCGCTATGTATGCTTCTGTTCATCTGTTTGCACTGTGCACAGCCCAAGTAAGTTTTTCACTTTTTCAAGCAAGCAAGCATGGTCCTGCAGCATTTCTCTGCTTCGCTCAGTGATTTCTGAGATTCTGATACTAGGGTGTCTGTTTTCCATCTTTGCAACACGCAGAGAATGTAGGCTGAGGTCTGCTTGCTGTGTTTCCATGTTAGAAGCTGTCAAGGTGAACAAGCTCTGCTTTGCGAGAACCATACACACAGCTCTCACTGTGTATGCTTCTGTTCATCTGTTTGCACTGCGCACAGCCCATTTGTGTTTTTCGTTGGTCCTAGCAAGAAAACATGCTCCTGCAGCATTTCTCTACTTCTCTCTGTGATTTCTGAGATTCTGATGCTAGGGTGTCTGTTTTCCATGTTTATAACAAGCAGAGCATGTGGATTGCTGTCTGCTTGCTCTCTTTCCATGTTAGAAGCTGGCAAGCTGAACAAGCTCTGCTTTGCGAGAACAGTGCACACTGCTCTCGCTGTGTATGCTTCTGTTCATCCGTTTGCACTGTGCACAGCCCATGTGAGTTTTTCATTTGTCCTAGCAAGACAACATGTCCCCGCAGCATTTCTCTGCTCCTCTCATTGATTTTTGTGATTATGATGCTGGGGCGACTGTTTTCCATGTTTGCCGCAAGCAGAGCATGTGGGCTGCTGTCTGCTTGCTGTGTTTCCATGTTAGAAGCTGTCAAGTAGAACAAGCTCTGCTCTGCGAGAACCATGCACACAGCTCTCACTGTGTATGCTTCTGTTCATCTGTTTGCACTGCGCACAGCCCATTTGTGTTTTTCGTTGGTCCTAGCAAGAAAACATGTTCCTGCAGCATTTCTCTACTTCTCTCTGTGATTTCTGAGATTCTGATGCTAGGGTGTCTGTTTTCCATGTTTATAACAAGCAGAGCATGTGGGCTGCAGTCTGCTTGCTCTCTTTCCATGTTAGAAGCTGGCAAGCTGAACAAGCTCTGCTTTGCGAGAACAGTGCACACTGCTCTCGCTGTGTATGCTTCTTTTCATCCGTTTGCACTGTGCATGGCCCATGTGAGTTTTTCATTTGTCCTAGGAAGCAAACATGCTCCTGCAGCATTTCTCTACTTCTCTCAGTGATTTCTGAGATTCTGATGCTAGGGTGTCTGTTTTCCATGTTTGCAGCAAGCAGAGCATGTGGGCTGCTGTCTGCTTGCTGTGTTTCCATGTTAGAAGCTGTCAAGGTGAACAAGCTCTGCTTCGCGAGAACAGTGCACACTGCTCTCGCTATGTATGCTTCTGTTCATCTGTTTGCACTGTGCACAGCCCAAGTAAGTTTTTCACTTTTTCAAGCAAGCAAGCATGGTCCTGCAGCATTTCTCTGCTTCGCTCAGTGATTTCTGAGATTCTGATACTAGGGTGTCTGTTTTCCATCTTTGCGACACGCAGAGAATGTAGGCTGAGGTCTGCTTGCTGTGTTTCCATGTTAGAAGCTGTCAAGGTGAACAAGCTCTGCTTTGCGAGAACCATACACACAGCTCTCACTGTGTTTGCTTCTGTTCATTGATTTGCGCTGTGCACGGCCCAAGTGAGTTTTTCACTTTTTCAAGCTAGAAAACATGCTCCTGCAGCATATCTCTGCTTCTCTCAGTGATTTCTGTGATTCTGATGCTGGGGCGTCTGTTTTCCACGTTTGCAGAAAGCAGAGCATGTGGGCTGCAGTCTGCTTGCTCTCTTTCCATGTTAGAAGCTGTCAAGTTGAACAAGCTCTGCTGCGCGAGAACAGTGCACACAGCTCTCACTGTGTATCCTTCTGTTCATCCGTTTGCACTGTGCACAGCCCATTTGTGTTTTTCGTTGGTCCTAGCAAGAAAACATGCTCCTGCAGCATTTCTCTACTTCTCTCTGTGATTTCTGAGATTCTGATACTAGGGTGTCTGTTTTCCATCTTTGCAACACGCAGAGAATGTAGGCTGAGGTCTGCTTGCTGTGTTTCCATGTTAGAAGCTGTCAAGGTGAACAAGCTCTGCTTTGCGAGAACCATACACACAGCTCTCACTGTGTATGCTTCTGTTCATCTGTTTGCACTGCGCACAGCCCATTTGTGTTTTTCGTTGGTCCTAGCAAGAAAACATGCTCCTGCAGCATTTCTCTACTTCTCTCTGTGATTTCTGAGATTCTGATGCTAGGGTGTCTGTTTTCCATGTTTATAACAAGCAGAGCATGTGGATTGCTGTCTGCTTGCTCTCTTTCCATGTTAGACGCTGGCAAGCTGAACAAGCTCTGCTTTGCGAGAAGAGTGCACACTGCTCTCGCTGTGCATGCTTCTGTTCATCCTTTTGCACTGTGCGTGGCCCATGTGAGTTTTTCATTTGTCCTAGCAAGAAAACATGTCCCCGCAGCATTTCTCTGCTCCTCTCATTGATTTTTGTGATTATGATGCTGGGGCGACTGTTTTCCATGTTTGCCGCAAGCAGAGCATGTGGGCTGCGGTCTGCTTGCTGTGTTTCCATGTTAGAAGCTGTCAAGTAGAACAAGCTCTGCTCTGCGAGAACCATGCACACAGCTCTCACTGTGTATGCTTCTGTTCATCTGTTTGCACTGCGCACAGCCCATTTGTGTTTTTCGTTGGTCCTAGCAAGAAAACATGCTCCTGCAGCATTTCTCTACTTCTCTCAGTGATTTTTGTGATTATGATGCTGGGGCGACTGTTTTCCATGTTTGCCGCAAGCAGAGCATGTGGGCTGCTGTCTGCTTGCTCTCTTTCCATGTTAGAAGCTGTCAAGGTGAACAAGCCCTGCTTCGCGAGAACAGTTCACACTGCTCTCGCTATGTATGCTTCTGTTCATCTGTTTGCACTGTGCACAGCCCAAGTAAGTTTTTCACTTTTTCAAGCAAGCAAGCATGGTCCTGCAGCATTTCTCTGCTTCGCTCAGTGATTTCTGAGATTCTGATACTAGGGTGTCTGTTTTCCACGTTACAGCAAGCACAGCATGTGGGTTCCTGTCTGCTTGCTCTCTTTCCATGTTAGAAGCTGTCAAGTTGAACAAGCTCTGCTATGCGAGAACCATGCACACAGCTCTCACTGTGTTTGCTTCTGTTCATCTGTTTGCACTGTGCACAGCCATTGGTGTTTTTCATTTGTCCTAGCAAGCAAACATGCTCCTGCAGCATTTCTCTGCTTCGCTCAGTGATTTCTGAGATTCTGATACTAGGGTGTCTGTTTTCCACGTTACAGCAAGCACAGCATGTGGGTTCCTGTCTGCTTGCTCTCTTTCCATGTTAGAAGCTGTCAAGTTGAACAAGCTCTGCTGCGCGAGAACAGTGCACACAGCTCTCACTGTGTATCCTTCTGTTCATCCGTTTGCATTGTGCACAGCCCAAGTATGGTTTTCATTTGTCCTAGCACGAAAACATGCTCTTGCAGCATTTCTCTGCCTCTCTCTGTGATTTCTGAGATTCTGATGCTGGGGCGTCTGTTTTCCATGTTTGCAGCAAGCAGAGCATGTGGATTGCTGTCTGCTTGCTCTCTTTCCATGTTAGAAGCTGTCAAGTTGAACAAACTCTGCCTTGCGAGAACAGCGCCCACAGCTCTCGCTGTGCATGCTTCTGTTCATCGGTTTGCACTGCACACAGCCCAAGTGAGTTTTTCACTTTTCCAAGCAAGCAAACATGCCCCTGCAGCATTTCTCTAATTCTCTCTGTGATTTCTGAGATTCTGATGCTAGGGTGTCTGTTTTCCATGTTTATAACAAGCAGAGCATGTGGATTGCTGTCTGCTTGCTCTCTTTCCATGTTAGAAGCTGGCAAGCTGAACAAGCTCTGCTTTGCGAGAACAGTGCACACTGCTCTCGCTGTGTATGCTTCTGTTCATCCGTTTGCACTGTGCACAGCCCATGTGAGTTTTTCATTTGTCCTAGCAAGAAAACATGTCCCCGCAGCATTTCTCTGCTCCTCTCATTGATTTTTGTGATTATGATGCTGGGGCGACTGTTTTCCATGTTTGCCGCAAGCAGAGCATGTGGGCTGCTGTCTGCTTGCTGTGTTTCCATGTTAGAAGCTGTCAAGTAGAACAAGCTCTGCTCTGCGAGAACCATGCACACAGCTCTCACTGTGTATGCTTCTGTTCATCTGTTTGCACTGCGCACAGCCCATTTGTGTTTTTCGTTGGTCCTAGCAAGAAAACATGTTCCTGCAGCATTTCTCTACTTCTCTCTGTGATTTCTGAGATTCTGATGCTAGGGTGTCTGTTTTCCATGTTTATAACAAGCAGAGCATGTGGGCTGCAGTCTGCTTGCTCTCTTTCCATGTTAGAAGCTGGCAAGCTGAACAAGCTCTGCTTTGCGAGAACAGTGCACACTGCTCTCGCTGTGTATGCTTCTTTTCATCCGTTTGCACTGTGCATGGCCCATGTGAGTTTTTCATTTGTCCTAGGAAGCAAACATGCTCCTGCAGCATTTCTCTACTTCTCTCAGTGATTTCTGAGATTCTGATGCTAGGGTGTCTGTTTTCCATGTTTGCAGCAAGCAGAGCATGTGGGCTGCTGTCTGCTTGCTGTGTTTCCATGTTAGAAGCTGTCAAGGTGAACAAGCTCTGCTTCGCGAGAACAGTGTACACTGCTCTCGCTATGTATGCTTCTGTTCATCTGTTTGCACTGTGCACAGCCCAAGTAAGTTTTTCACTTTTTCAAGCAAGCAAGCATGGTCCTGCAGCATTTCTCTGCTTCGCTCAGTGATTTCTGAGATTCTGATACTAGGGTGTCTGTTTTCCATCTTTGCAACACGCAGAGAATGTAGGCTGAGGTCTGCTTGCTGTGTTTCCATGTTAGAAGCTGTCAAGGTGAACAAGCTCTGCTTTGCGAGAACCATACACACAGCTCTCACTGTGTTTGCTTCTGTTCATTGATTTGCGCTGTGCACGGCCCAAGTGAGTTTTTCACTTTTTCAAGCTAGAAAACATGCTCCTGCAGCATATCTCTGCTTCTCTCAGTGATTTCTGTGATTCTGATGCTGGGGCGTCTGTTTTCCACGTTTGCAGAAAGCAGAGCATGTGGGCTGCTGTCTGCTTGCTCTCTTTCCATGTTAGAAGCTGGCAAGCTGAACAAGCTCTGCTTTGCGAGAACAGTGCACACTGCTCTCGCTGTGTATGCTTCTTTTCATCCGTTTGCACTGTGCATGGCCCATGTGAGTTTTTCATTTGTCCTAGGAAGCAAACATGCTCCTGCAGCATTTCTCTACTTCTCTCAGTGATTTCTGAGATTCTGATGCTAGGGTGTCTGTTTTCCATGTTTGCAGCAAGCAGAGCATGTGGGCTGCTGTCTGCTTGCTGTGTTTCCATGTTAGAAGCTGTCAAGGTGAACAAGCTCTGCTTCGCGAGAACAGTGTACACTGCTCTCGCTATGTATGCTTCTGTTCATCTGTTTGCACTGTGCACAGCCCAAGTAAGTTTTTCACTTTTTCAAGCAAGCAAGCATGGTCCTGCAGCATTTCTCTGCTTCGCTCAGTGATTTCTGAGATTCTGATACTAGGGTGTCTGTTTTCCATCTTTGCAACACGCAGAGAATGTAGGCTGAGGTCTGCTTGCTGTGTTTCCATGTTAGAAGCTGTCAAGGTGAACAAGCTCTGCTTTGCGAGAACCATACACACAGCTCTCACTGTGTTTGCTTCTGTTCATTGATTTGCGCTGTGCACGGCCCAAGTGAGTTTTTCACTTTTTCAAGCTAGAAAACATGCTCCTGCAGCATATCTCTGCTTCTCTCAGTGATTTCTGTGATTCTGATGCTGGGGCGTCTGTTTTCCACGTTTGCAGAAAGCAGAGCATGTGGGCTGCAGTCTGCTTGCTCTCTTTCCATGTTAGAAGCTGGCAAGCTGAACAAGCTCTGCTTTGCGAGAACAGTGCACACTGCTCTCGCTGTGCATGCTTCTGTTCATCCTTTTGCATTGTGCATGGCCCATGTGAGTTTTTCATTTGTCCTAGCAAGAAAACATGTCCCCGCAGCATTTCTCTGCTCCTCTCATTGATTTTTGTGATTATGATGCTGGGGCGACTGTTTTCCATGTTTGCCGCAAGCAGAGCATGTGGGCTGCTGTCTGCTTGCTGTGTTTCCATGTTAGAAGCTGTCAAGTAGAACAAGCTCTGCTCTGCGAGAACCATGCACACAGCTCTCACTGTGTATGCTTCTGTTCATCTGTTTGCACTGTGCACAGCCCATTTGTGTTTTTCGTTGGTCCTAGCAAGAAAACATGCTCCTGCAGCATTTCTCTACTTCTCTCTGTGATTTCTGAGATTCTGATGCTAGGGTGTCTGTTTTCCATGTTTGC
Source organism: Delichon dasypus (assembly GCA_037837765.1). Taxonomy (NCBI): domain Eukaryota; kingdom Metazoa; phylum Chordata; class Aves; order Passeriformes; family Hirundinidae; genus Delichon; species Delichon dasypus. The sequence goes on from JBBAXF010000036.1 coordinate 2,209,754, forward strand.
AGCAAGCAGAGCATGTGGGCTGCTGTCTGCTTGCTGTGTTTCCATGTTAGAAGCTGTCAAGGTGAACAAGCTCTGCTTCGCGAGAACAGTGCACACTGCTCTCGCTATGTATGCTTCTGTTCATCTGTTTGCACTGTGCACAGCCCAAGTAAGTTTTTCACTTTTTCAAGCAAGAAAACATGCTCCTGCAGCATTTCTCTGCTTCTCTCAGTGATTTCTGAGATTCTGATGCTGGGGCGTCTGTTTTCCACGTTACAGCAAGCACAGCATGTGAGTTCCTGTCTGCTTGCTCTCTTTCCATGTTAGAAGCTGTCAAGTTGAACAAGCTCTGCTATGCGAGAACCATGCACACAGCTCTCACTGTGTTTGCTTCTGTTCATTGGTTTGCGCTGTGCACGGCCCAAGTGAGTTTTTCACTTTTTCAAGCAAGAAAACATGCTCCTGCAGCATTTCTCTGCTTCTCTCAGTGATTTCTGAGATTCTGATGCTGGGGCGTCTGTTTTCCATGTTTGCAGCAAGCACAGCATGTGGGTTCCTGTCTGCTTGCTCTCTTTCCATGTTAGAAGCTGTCAAGTTGAACAAGCTCTGCTATGCGAGAACCATGCACACAGCTCTCACTGTGTTTGCTTCTGTTCATCTGTTTGCACTGTGCACAGCCATTGGTGTTTTTCATTTGTCCTAGCAAGCAAACATGCTCCTGCAGCATTTCTCGGCTTCTCTCAGTGATTTCTGAGATTATGATGCTGGGGTGTCTGTTTTCCATGTTTGCAGCAAGCAGAGCATGTGGGCTGCTGTCTGCTTGCTCTCTTTCCATGTTAGAAGCTGTCAAGTTGAACAAGCTCTGCTTTGCGAGAACAGTGCACACAGCTCTCACTGTGTGTGCTTCTGTGTCGCAGTGTCCGAATCGCGTGTTAATCACGCTGCAATAGCTAGCTCAGTCCACTAGATGTCACTGCAGCAGCGTGTTAGGGCAAAGTGGCTAGCTAAGAAAGCCTCCTTCTGCCCTGCGATGGGCACGGAGATGAAGCAATGGCAACCTCAGCAGTCAGAACAAAGCCGGACTCTTGCAGGCAGGATTTAAATGAGGTTTATTGGAGAGGAGAGAGCCGGGAGCTCTGCCCCTGTGACCTGCTGCCCAGAAGAGACCCCGGGCCAGGGGTGCACGAGCTTTTTAAAGTGGGGTGGAAACAGGGGTGGCTGGCAACCGGTTCAGCCAGTCACGACAACGGGGGGTGTAACTGGGGGTGTAAACTTTACGACAGGGGGCCAACCACACAAGATGGGAGGGAATTCCAAGGGCCCCAGCCTATCACTCGACCCCCTCCCTGGAATTTTCCAAAAGCCAGGGAAGGTGTCCAAAGTGACAGACAGGTCGACCACGAGGAGTGGGGGAAGGGAGTGACAAAGACAGGTGCAGGGGAGGATTGATTGACAGAAAACGTCTGTTTAAGCAACCTAACTCATAAGGGGAAAACCAGTACAGAACACAGGGGTATACAGTGAACTAAACCATTACAAAAGTAACTCAAAAATATTACAAAAATAACTTAATAACTTAATAAAACAATTCTCACACCACTACACTTCTGTTCATCGGTTTGCACTGTGCACAGCCCAAATAAGTTTTTCAGTTTTTCAAGCAAGAAAACATGCTCCTGCAGAATTTCTCTGCTTCTCTCAGTGATTTCTGAGATTCTGATACTGGTGTGCCTGTTTTCCATGTTTGCAGAAAGCAGAGCATGTGGGTTCATGTCTGCTTGTTCCGTTTCCATGTTAGAAGCTGTCAAGTTGAACAAGCTCTGCTCTCCGAGACCAGTGAACACTGCACTCGCTGTGTATACTTCTGTTCATCCGTTTTGCTCTGTTCACAGCCCAAGTAAGGTTTTCATTTGTCCTAGCAAGAAAACATGCTCCTGCAGAATTTCTCTGCTTCTCTCTGTGTTTTCTGAGATTCTGATGCTAAGGTGTCTGTTTTCCATGTTTATAACAAGCAGAGCATGTGGGCTGCTGTCTGCTTGCTCTCTTTCCATGTTAGTGGCTGTCACGTTGAACAAACTCTGCTCCCCGACACCAGTGAACACTGCACTCGCTATGTATGCTTCCGTTCATCTGTTTGCGCTCTGCACAGCCCAAGTGAGTTTTTCATTTGTCCTAGCAAGAAAACATGATCCTGCAGCATTTCTCTGCTTCGCTCAGTGATTTCTGAGATTCTGATACTAGGGTGTCTGTTTTCCATCTTTGCAACACGCAGAGAATGCAAGCTGAGGTCTGCTTGCTGTGTTTCCATGTTAGAAGCTGTCAAGGTGAACAAGCTCTGCTTTGCGAGAACAGTGCACACTGCTCTCGCTGTGTATGCTTCTGTTCATCCGTTTGCACTGTGCACAGCCCATGTGAGTTTTTCATTTGTCCTAGCAAGAAAACATGTCCCCGCAGCATTTCTCTGCTCCTCTCATTGATTTTTGTGATTATGATGCTGGGGCGACTGTTTTCCATGTTTGCCGCAAGCAGAGCATGTGGGCTGCTGTCTGCTTGCTGTGTTTCCATGTTAGAAGCTGTCAAGTAGAACAAGCTCTGCTCTGCGAGAACCATGCACACAGCTCTCACTGTGTATGCTTCTGTTCATCTGTTTGCACTGCGCACAGCCCATTTGTGTTTTTCGTTGGTCCTAGCAAGAAAACATGTTCCTGCAGCATTTCTCTACTTCTCTCTGTGATTTCTGAGATTCTGATGCTAGGGTGTCTGTTTTCCATGTTTGCAGCAAGCAGAGCATGTGGGCTGCTGTCTGCTTGCTGTGTTTCCATGTTAGAAGCTGTCAAGGTGAACAAGCTCTGCTTCGCGAGAACAGTGTACACTGCTCTCGCTATGTATGCTTCTGTTCATCTGTTTGCACTGTGCACAGCCCAAGTAAGTTTTTCACTTTTTCAAGCAAGCAAGCATGGTCCTGCAGCATTTCTCTGCTTCGCTCAGTGATTTCTGAGATTCTGATACTAGGGTGTCTGTTTTCCATCTTTGCAACACGCAGAGAATGTAGGCTGAGGTCTGCTTGCTGTGTTTCCATGTTAGAAGCTGTCAAGGTGAACAAGCTCTGCTTTGCGAGAACCATACACACAGCTCTCACTGTGTTTGCTTCTGTTCATTGATTTGCGCTGTGCACGGCCCAAGTGAGTTTTTCACTTTTTCAAGCAAGAAAACATGCTCCTGCAGCATATCTCTGCTTCTCTCAGTGATTTCTGTGATTCTGATGCTGGGGCGTCTGTTTTCCACGTTTGCAGAAAGCAGAGCATGTGGGCTGCAGTCTGCTTGCTCTCTTTCCATGTTAGAAGCTGGCAAGCTGAACAAGCTCTGCTTTGCGAGAACAGTGCACACTGCTCTCGCTGTGCATGCTTCTGTTCATCCTTTTGCATTGTGCATGGCCCATGTGAGTTTTTCATTTGTCCTAGCAAGAAAACATGTCCCCGCAGCATTTCTCTGCTCCTCTCATTGATTTTTGTGATTATGATGCTGGGGCGACTGTTTTCCATGTTTGCCGCAAGCAGAGCATGTGGGCTGCTGTCTGCTTGCTGTGTTTCCATGTTAGAAGCTGTCAAGGTGAACAAGCTCTGCTTCGCGAGAACAGTGCACACTGCTCTCGCTATGTATGCTTCTGTTCATCTGTTTGCACTGTGCACAGCCCAAGTAAGTTTTTCACTTTTTCAAGCAAGAAAACATGCTCCTGCAGCATTTCTCTGCTTCTCTCAGTGATTTCTGAGATTCTGATGCTGGGGCGTCTGTTTTCCACGTTACAGCAAGCACAGCATGTGAGTTCCTGTCTGCTTGCTCTCTTTCCATGTTAGAAGCTGTCAAGTTGAACAAGCTCTGCTATGCGAGAACCATGCACACAGCTCTCACTGTGTTTGCTTCTGTTCATTGGTTTGCGCTGTGCACGGCCCAAGTGAGTTTTTCACTTTTTCAAGCAAGAAAACATGCTCCTGCAGCATTTCTCTGCTTCTCTCAGTGATTTCTGAGATTCTGATGCTGGGGCGTCTGTTTTCCATGTTTGCAGCAAGCACAGCATGTGGGTTCCTGTCTGCTTGCTCTCTTTCCATGTTAGAAGCTGTCAAGTTGAACAAGCTCTGCTATGCGAGAACCATGCACACAGCTCTCACTGTGTTTGCTTCTGTTCATCTGTTTGCACTGTGCACAGCCATTGGTGTTTTTCATTTGTCCTAGCAAGCAAACATGCTCCTGCAGCATTTCTCGGCTTCTCTCAGTGATTTCTGAGATTATGATGCTGGGGTGTCTGTTTTCCATGTTTGCAGCAAGCAGAGCATGTGGGCTGCTGTCTGCTTGCTCTCTTTCCATGTTAGAAGCTGTCAAGTTGAACAAGCTCTGCTTTGCGAGAACAGTGCACACAGCTCTCACTGTGTGTGCTTCTGTGTCGCAGTGTCCGAATCGCGTGTTAATCACGCTGCAATAGCTAGCTCAGTCCACTAGATGTCACTGCAGCAGCGTGTTAGGGCAAAGTGGCTAGCTAAGAAAGCCTCCTTCTGCCCTGCGATGGGCACGGAGATGAAGCAATGGCAACCTCAGCAGTCAGAACAAAGCCGGACTCTTGCAGGCAGGATTTAAATGAGGTTTATTGGAGAGGAGAGAGCCGGGAGCTCTGCCCCTGTGACCTGCTGCCCAGAAGAGACCCCGGGCCAGGGGTGCACGAGCTTTTTAAAGTGGGGTGGAAACAGGGGTGGCTGACAACCGGTTCAGCCAGTCACGACAACGGGGGGTGTAACTGGGGGTGTAAACTTTACGACAGGGGGCCAACCACACAAGATGGGAGGGAATTCCAAGGGCCCCAGCCTATCACTCGACCCCCTCCCTGGAATTTTCCAAAAGCCAGGGAAGGTGTCCAAAGTGACAGACAAGTCGACCACGAGGAGTGGGGGAAGGGAGTGACAAAGACAGGTGCAGGGGAGGATTGATTGACAGAAAACGTCTGTTTAAGCAACCTAACTCATAAGGGGAAAACCAGTACAGAACACAGGGGTATACAGTGAACTAAACCATTACAAAAGTAACTCAAAAATATTACAAAAATAACTTAATAACTTAATAAAACAATTATCACACCACTACACTTCTGTTCATCGGTTTGCACTGTGCACAGCCCAAATAAGTTTTTCAGTTTTTCAAGCAAGAAAACATGCTCCTGCAGAATTTCTCTGCTTCTCTCAGTGATTTCTGAGATTCTGATACTGGTGTGCCTGTTTTCCATGTTTGCAGAAAGCAGAGCATGTGGGTTCATGTCTGCTTGTTCCGTTTCCATGTTAGAAGCTGTCAAGTTGAACAAGCTCTGCTCTCCGAGACCAGTGAACACTGCACTCGCTGTGTATACTTCTGTTCATCCGTTTTGCTCTGTTCACAGCCCAAGTAAGGTTTTCATTTGTCCTAGCAAGAAAACATGCTCCTGCAGAATTTCTCTGCTTCTCTCTGTGTTTTCTGAGATTCTGATGCTAAGGTGTCTGTTTTCCATGTTTATAACAAGCAGAGCATGTGGGCTGCTGTCTGCTTGCTCTTTCCATGTTAGTGGCTGTCACGTTGAACAAACTCTGCTCCCCGACACCAGTGAACACTGCACTCGCTATGTATGCTTCCGTTCATCTGTTTGCGCTCTGCACAGCCCAAGTGAGTTTTTCATTTGTCCTAGCAAGAAAACATGATCCTGCAGCATTTCTCTGCTTCGCTCAGTGATTTCTGAGATTCTGATACTAGGGTGTCTGTTTTCCATCTTTGCAACACGCAGAGAATGCAAGCTGAGGTCTGCTTGCTGTGTTTCCATGTTAGAAGCTGTCAAGGTGAACAAGCTCTGCTTTGCGAGAACAGTGCACACAGCTCGCACTGTGGATGCTTCTGTTCATCGTTTTGCACTGTGCACAGCCCAAGTAAGTTTTTCCCTTTTTCAAGCAAGCAAACATGGTCCTGCAGCATTTCTCTGCTTCTCTCTGTGATTTCTGAGATTCTGATGCTGGGGTGTCTGTTCGCCACATTTGCAGCAAGCAGAGCATGTGGGTTCCTGACTGCTTGCTGTGTTTTCATGTTAGAAACTGTCAAGTCGAACAAGCTCTGCTCTGTGAGAACAGTGCACACAGCACTCACTGTGTATGCTTCTGTGCATCCGTTTGCATTGTGCACAGCCCAAGTATGGTTTTCATTTGTCCTAGCACGAAAACATGCTCTTGCAGCATTTCTCTGCCTCTCTCTGTGATTTCTGAGATTCTGATGCTGGGGCGTCTGTTTTCCATGTTTGCAGCAAGCAGAGCATGTGGATTGCTGTCTGCTTGCTCTCTTTCCATGTTAGAAGCTGGCAAGCTGAACAAGCTCTGCTTTGCGAGAACAGTGCACACTGCTCTCGCTGTGTATACTTCTTTTCATCCGTTTGCACTGTGCGTGGCCCATGTGAGTTTTTCATTTGTCCTAGGAAGCAAACATGCTCCTGCAGCATTTCTCTACTTCTCTCAGTGATTTCTGAGATTATGCTGCTGGGGAGTCTGTTTTGCATGTTTGCAACAAGCAGAGCATGTGGGCTGCTGTCTGCTTGCTCTCTTTCCATGTTAGAAGCTGTCAAGTTGAACAAGCTCTGCTTTGCGAAGACAGTGCACACTGCCCTCGCTATGTATGCTACTTTTCAACCGTTTGCACTGTGCTTGGGCCGTGTGAGTTTTTCATTTGTCCTAGGAAGCAAACATGCTCCTGCAGCATTTCGCTGCTTCTCTCAGTGATTTCTGAGTTTCTGATGCTAGGGTGTCTGTTTTCCATGTTTGCAACAAGCAGAGCATCTGTGCTGCTGTCTGCTTGCTCTCTTTCCATGTTAGAAGCTGTCAAGTCGAACAAGCTCTGCCCTGTGAGAACAGTGCACACTGCTCTCACTGTGTATGCTTCTGTTCATCGGTTTGCACTATGCCCAGCACAAGTGAGTTTTTCAATTTTTCAAGCAAGTAAACATGCTCCTGCAGCATTTCTCTGCTTCTCTCAGTGATTTCTGAGGTTCTGATGCTATGGTGTCTGTTTTCCTTCTGTGCAACAAGCAGAGCATGTGGGCTGCTGTCTGCTTGCTCTGTTTCCATGTTAGAAGCTGTCAAGTTGAACAAGCTCTGCTTTGCGAGGACAGGGCACACAGCTCTCACTGTGTATGCTTCTGTGTCGCAGTGTCCGAATCGCGTGTTAATCACGCTGCAATAGCTAGCTTAGTCCACTAGATGTCACTGCAGCAGCGTGTTTGGGCAAAGTGGCTAGCTAAGAAATCCTCCTTCTGCCCTGCGATGAGCACGGAGATGAAGCAATGGCGACCTCAGCAGTCAGAAGAAAGCCGGATTCTTGCAGGCAGGATTTAAATGAGGTTTACTGGAGGAGAGAGAGCCGGGAGCTCTGCCCCTGTGACCTGCTGCCCAGAAGAGACCCCGGGCCAGGGGTGCACGAGCTATTTAAAGTGGGGTGGAAACAGGGGTGGCTGACAACCGGTTCAGCCAGTCACGACAACGGGGGTGTAACTGGGGGTGTAAACTTTACGACAGGGGGCCAACCACACAAGATGGGAGGGAATTCCAAGGGCCCCAGCCTATCACTCGACCCCCTCCCTGGAGTTTTCCAGAAGCCAGGGAAGGTGTCCAAAGTGACAGACAGGTCGACCACGAGGAGTGGGGGAAGGGAGTGACAAAGACAGGAGCAAGGGAGGATTGATTCGACAGCAAACGTCTGTTTAAGCAACCTAACTCATAAGGGGAAAACCAGTACAGAACACAGGGGTATACAGTGAATTAAATCATTACAAAAGTAACTCAAAAATCTTACAAAAACAACTTAATGACTTAATAAAACAATTCTCACACCACTACACTTCTGTTCATCTGTTTGCACTGTGCACAGCCCATTTGAGTTTTTCACTTTTTCAAGCAAGCAAACATGGTCCTGCAGAATTTCTCTGCTTCTCTCAGTGATTTCTCAGATTATGATGCTGGTGTGTCAGTTTTCCATGTTTGCAACAAGCAAACCATGTGGGCTGCTGTCTGCTTGCTGTGTTTCCCTGCTGGAAGCTGTCAAGTTGAACAAGATCTGATTTGCGAGAACAGTGAACACTGCTCTCGCTGTGTATGCTTCTGTTCATCCGTTTGCACTGTGCACAACCCAAGTGAGTTTTTCACTTTTTCAAGCAAGCAAACGTGCTCCTGCAGCATTTCTCTGCTTCTCACAGTGATTTCTGAGATTATGCTGCTGGGGAGTCTGTTTTCCATGTTTGCAACAAGCAGAGCATGTGGGCTGCTGTCTGCTTGCTCTCTTTCCATGTTAGAAGCTGTCAAGTTGAACAAGCTCTGCTTTGCGAAGACAGTGCACACTGCCCTCGCTATGTATGCTACTTTTCAACCGTTTGCACTGTGCATGGGCCGTGTGAGTTTTTCATTTGTCCTAGGAAGCAAACATGCTCCTGCAGCATTTCGCTGCTTCTCTCAGTGATTTCTGAGTTTCTGATGCTAGGGTGTCTGTTTTCCATGTTTGCAACAAGCAGAGCATCTGGGCTGCTGTCTGCTTGCTCTCTTTCCATGTTAGAAGCTGTCAAGTCGAACAAGCTCTGCTCTGTGAGAACAGTGCACACTGCTCTCACTGTGTATGCTTCTGTTCATCGGTTTGCACTATGCCCAGCACAAGTGAGTTTTTCAATTTTTCAAGCAAGTAAACATGCTCCTGCAGCATTTCTCTGCTTCTCTCAGTGATTTCTGAGGTTCTGATGCTATGGTGTCTGTTTTCCTTCTGTGCAACAAGCAGAGCATGTGGGCTGCTGTCTGCTTGCTCTGTTTCCATGTTAGAAGCTGTCAAGTTGAACAAGCTCTGCTTTGCGAGGACAGGGCACACAGCTCTCACTGTGTATGCTTCTGTTCATCTGTATGCACTGTGCACAGCCCATTTGTGTTTTTCATTGGTCCTAGCAAGAAAACATGCTCCTGCAGCATTGCTCTGCTTCTCTCTGTGATTTCTGAGATTCTCATGCTAGGGTGTCTGTTTTCCACGTTTATAACAAGCAGAGCATGTGGGCTGCTGTCTGCTTGCTCTCTTTCCATGTTAGAAGCTGTCAAGTTGAACAAGCTCTGCTCTGCGAGAACAGTGCACACTGCTCTCACTGTGTATGCTTCTGTTCATCCTTTTGCACTGTGCACAGCCCGAGTAAGGTTTTCATTTGTCCTAGCAAGAAAACAGGCTCTCGCAATATTTCTGTGCTTCTCGCAGTGATTTCTGTGGTTCTGATGATGGGGCGTCTGTTTTCCACGTTTGCAGCAAGCAGAGCATGATGGTTGCTCTCTGCTTGCTCTGTTTCCATGTTAGAAGCTGCCAAGTCGAACAAGCTCGGCTCTGCGAGAACAGTGCCCACAGCTCTCACTGTGTATGCTTCTGTTCATCTGTTTGCACAGTGCACAGCCCATTTGAGTTTTTCATATATCCTTGCAAGCAAACATGCTCCTGCAGCATTGCTCTGCTTCTCTCTGTGATTTCTAAGATTCTCATGCTAGGGTGTCTGTTTTCCATGTTTATAGCAAGCAGAGAATGTGGGCTGCTGTCCGCTTGCTCTCTTTCCATGTTAGAAGCTGTCAAGTTGAACAAGCTCTGCTATGCGAGAACAGTGCACACTACTCTCACTGTGTATGCTTCTGTTCATCGGTTTGCACTGTTTACAGCCCAAGTGAGTTTTTCACTTTTTCAAGCAAGAAAACACGCTCCTCCTGAATTTCTCTGCTTCTCTCAGGGATTTCTGAGATTCTGATGCTGGGGTGTCTGTTTTCCATGTTTGCAGAAAGCAGAGCATGTGGGTTCATGTCTGCTTGTTCCGTTTCCATGTTAGAAGCTGTCAAGTTGAACAAGCTCTGCTCTCCGAGACCAGTGAACACTGCACTCGCTGTGTATGCTTCTGTTCATCCGTTTTGCTCTGTTCACAGCCCAAGTAAGGTTTTCATTTGTCCTAGCAAGAAAACATGCTCCTGCAGAATTTCTCTGCTTCTCTCTGTGTTTTCTGAGATTCTGATGCTAAGGTGTCTGTTTTCCATGTTTATAACAAGCAGAGCATGTGGGCTGCTGTCTGCTTGCTCTCTTTCCATGTTAGAAGCTGTCAAGTTGAACAAGCTCTGCTTCGCGAGAACAGTGCACACTGCCCTCCCTATGTATGCTTCTGTTCATCTGTTTGCACTGTGCACAGCCCAAGTAAGTTTTTCACTTTTTCAAGCAAGAAAGCATGGTCCTGCAGCATTTCTCTGCTTCGCTCAGTGATTTCTGAGATTCTGATACTAGGGTGTCTGTTTTCCATCTTTGCAACACGCAGAGAATGTAGGCTGAGGTCTGCTTGCTGTGTTTCCATGTTAGAAGCTGTCAAGGTGAACAAGCTCTGCTTTGCGAGAACCATACACACAACTCTCACTGTGTATGCTTCTGTTCATCTGTTTGCACTGCGCACAGCCCATTTGAGTTTTTCGTTGGTCCTAGCAAGAAAACATGCTCCTGCAGCATTTCTCTACTTCTCTCTGTGATTTCTGAGATTCTGATGCTAGGGTGCCTGTTTTCCATGTTTATAACAAGCAGAGCATGTGGGCTGCAGTCTGCTTGCTCTCTTTCCATGTTAGAAGCTGGCAAGCTGAACAAGCTCTGCTTTGCGAGAACAGTGCACACTGCTCTCGCTGTGTATGCTTCTTTTCATCCGTTTGCACTGTGCACAGCCCAAGTAAGGTTTTCATTTGTCCTAGCAAGAAAACATGCCCCCGCAGCATTTCTCTGCTCCTCTCATTGATTTTTGTGATTATGATGCTGGGGCGACTGTTTTCCATGTTTGCCGCAAGCAGAGCATGTGGGCTGCTGTCTGCTTGCTGTGTTTCCATGTTAGAAGCTGTCAAGTAGAACAAGCTCTGCTCTGCGAGAACCATGCACACAGCTCTCACTGTGTATGCTTCTGTTCATCTGTTTGCACTGCGCACAGCCCATTTGTGTTTTTCGTTGGTCCTAGCAAGAAAACATGCTCCTGCAGCATTTCTCTACTTCTCTCTGTGATTTCTGAGATTCTGATGCTAGGGTGTCTGTTTTCCATGTTTATAACAAGCAGAGCATGTGGGCTGCTGTCTGCTTGCTCTCTTTCCATGTTAGAAGCTGGCAAGCTGAACAAGCTCTGCTTTGCGAGAACAGTGCACACTGCTCTCGCTGTGTATGCTTCTTTTCATCCGTTTGCACTGTGCATGGCCCATGTGAGTTTTTCATTTGTCCTAGGAAGCAAACATGCTCCTGCAGCATTTCTCTACTTCTCTCAGTGATTTCTGAGATTCTGATGCTAGGGTGTCTGTTTTCCATGTTTGCAGCAAGCAGAGCATGTGGGCTGCTGTCTGCTTGCTGTGTTTCCATGTTAGAAGCTGTCAAGGTGAACAAGCTCTGCTTCGTGAGAACAGTGCACACTGCTCTCGCTATGTATGCTTCCGTTCATCTCTTTGCGCTCTGCACAGCCCAAGTGAGTTTTTCATTTGTCCTTGCAAGAAAACATGATCCTGCAGCATTTCTCTGCTTCGCTCAGTGATTTCTGAGATTCTGATACTAGGGTGTCTGTTTTCCATCTTTGCAACACGCAGAGAATGCAAGCTGAGGTCTGCTTGCTGTGTTTCCATGTTAGAAGCTGTCAAGGTGAACAAGCTCTTCTTTGCGAGAACAGTGCACACAGCTCTTACTCTGGATGCTTCTGTTCATCGTTTTGCACTGTGCACAGCCCAAGTAAGTTTTTCCCTTTTTCAAGCAAGCAAACATGGTCCTGCAGCATTTCTCTGCTTCTCTCTGTGATTTCTGAGATTCTGCTGCTAGGGTGTCTGTTTTCCAAGTTTGCAAAAAGCAGAGCATGTGGGTTACTGTCTTCTTGCTCTCTTTCCATGTTAGAAGCTGTAAAGTTGAACAAACTCTGCCTTGCGAGAACAGCGCCCACAGCTCTCGCTGTGCATCCTTCTGTTCGTCGGTTTGCACTGCACACAGCCCAAGTGCGTTTTTCACTTTCCCAAGCAAGCAAACATGCTCCTGCAGCATTTCTCTGCTTCTCTCAGTGATTTCTGTGATTGTGATGCTGGGGTGTCTGTTTTCCACATGTGCAGCAAGCAGAGCATGTGGATTGCTCTCTGCTTGCTCTGTTTTCATGTTAGAAGCTGTCAAGACGAACAAGCTCTGCTCTGCGAAAACAGTGCACACAGCTCTCACTGTGCATGCTTCTGTTCATCTCTTTGCACTGCGCACAGCCCATTTGAGTTTTTCATATGTCCTAGTAAGCAAACATGCTCCTGCAGTATTTCTCTGCTTCTCTCAGTGATTTCTCAGATTCTGATGCTGGGGCGTCTGTTTTCCATGTTTGCAACATGCAGGGCATGTGGGCTGCTGTCTGCTTGCTCTCTTTCCATGTTAGAAGCTGTCAAGTCGAACAAGCTCTGCTATGCGAGAACCATGCACATAGTTCTCTGTGTGTTTGCTTTTGTTCATCGGTTTGCGCTGTGCACAGACCAAGTAAGGTTTTCATTAGTCCTAGCAAGAAAACATGCTCCTGCAGCATTTCTCTGCTTCTCTCTGTGATTTCTGTGATTCTGATGCTGGGGTGTCTGTTTTCCATGTTAGCAGCAAGCAGAGCATGTGGGCTGCTGTCTGGTTGCTGTGTTTCCATGTTAGAAGCTGTCAAGTTGAACAAGATCTGCCTTGCGAGAACAGTGCACACAGTTCTCACTGTGTATGCTTCTGTTCATCCGTTTGCACTGTGTACAGCCCAAGTAAGGTTTTCATTAGTCCTGGCAAGAAAATATGCTCCTGCAGCATTTCTCTGCTTCTCTCAGTGATTTCTGAGATTCTGATGCTGGGGTGTCTGTTCTCCACGTTTGCAGCAAGCAGAGCATGTGGGTTCCTGTCTGGTTGATCTGTTTCCCTGTTAGAAGCTGTCAAGTTGGACCAGCTCTGCTTTGCGAGCACAGGGCTCACAGCTCTCACTGTGTATGTGTTTTGGTTTGGGATAAATTTGGGAGAAAACTCTTGTATAGGTTTTTTTTAAGGAAGCAAACTTAAGTGGCTTCTCCTTCTAACTGGTTTAGAAAAAAAACGTTTTTGGAGAAAAGTGGAAAAAACTATTTTATTAAGGAAATGAAGTGCATACAAGTATAAAGAATGAATAATATGAAACAATATAACCTCTCCTTCTGAAGTGAGATGCCTAATTGAGAAAGTTCTTGTCGTGGGTGGAGCTCGGCTCTCTCTCTCACTGTCTCACCAGTCCCAGTCCCTCTGACGCTGCTGGAAAATGCCGAGGTCTAGGCCCCGGTGGGCCGCAGGTGCAGCCCCCAGTGCTCCCCTGGGTTTTCAGTCTAGTGTAGGTTTAAACAGTTCCAAGAAAAAGGAAAAAAACAGTCTAGGGAATTTCTCTGCCCTAGCTAGCTGAATCTAAATAAAAGCAAAAGAAATCTCTGTCCTGCAGTGTCTCTAAGCCTTCGCCGAACACACTGTCTGCAGAAGAATGTGGAGGAGTCAGGCAGTTTTCTCAAAACAAACTCCGCGCTTCTCCTTGTTCTTAGAACCAGTCTTAAAGGCACAGGACTCAATATACAGCACAAACAGAACAGACGATTGGGGATACAAGCATCATAAAGTTACCCTAGGACATTCCACCCCTTATCCCCATATCGTTAATTTACTAAAACTAATATATACTCTAGCTCTACACACACATATATCTATATAAAAAACCAATATGCAATATACAGCTACATACAGTGGCAGTACTATTCAGCACACAGTGATAATTGCACACAGTTCTTACTTAACAATCAAATCTCTCTGGGGTACACATCGTGTGGTTCTATTTTTCTGCATTACTTACTATGTGCAGCCTGGTCTTTGAGCAAAGATAATCCCACGGATGGGATCTTCTGTACTTGAAGCAGAATTGATCTAAACTGTTTTCTCTAACAAACTTTTTACATGTACTACTGGGACTTTTTTTCTATTTATTGTATGTAGGGACTCAGATTGGGCAGGGCTTGCTTTGTTGGTGGAACCTCGGGTGTTAACTAACTAGGTGGCTTTTGCTAGTTGCTGCTTTTAGTTTTTGAATGATCCCCCACCCAGTGCTTTTAGGGTGGTTTTTAGTAGTCTATTGTATTTTTTTACTTTTTTTGAAGCTGGTGCATGATAGGGGATATGGTACACCTACTTAATGCTATGTTCTTTAGCTTAGTTGTTGATGAGGCTGTTCTTGAAATGAGTTTTATTGTTTGATTTAATTTTTTCAGGGGTACTATGCTTTTAAAGAACTTGTTTTTTAAGGCTTAGAATGGTGTTACGGGCAGTAGTGTGGGGCACAGGGTAGGTTTTTAGCCATCTTGTGGTGGCTTTTACTATTGTGAGCACATAGCGCTTGCTTTGGCGGGTTTGGGGAAGGGTGATGTAGTCAATCTGCTAGGCTTTCTTATACTTATACTTGGACTATTGCTTGCTATACTATAGGGGCTTTACCCGCTTGGCTTGCTTGATGGCAGCACATGTCTTACAGTTATGGATAACTTGAGAAATACTGTTTATGGTTAGATTTACTTTTTGGTCTTGTGCTTACTTATAGGTGGCATCTCTGCCCTGATGACTTGAGGCATCATGGGCTTATTGAGCTAGGAACAACTTTTTTTTGTGTTGCTAATTTAAGTCTATCTTTGACACTTTTATTTTTGCAGCTTGATTTACTTGCTCGTTGTTTTGATGCTCTTTATTAGCTTGACTCTTGGGGACATGGGCATCTACATGATGGACTTTGACAGGTAGCTTTTTTACTTGAGTGGCAATGTCTTTTTACTTATTAACAGCTTAGATAGTTTTTTTTTCCGCTGCTAGTTGGCTTTTTTCTACTTCTCTAACTATTTCTATAGAGCATTGGCTACTATTTATGAATTAGTGTAGAGGTAGAGCTTTGGCTACTTTTTTCTTTTGGCAATGTTTAGGGCTAGTTGAACAGCTTTGAGCTCAGCGAGTTGGCTTGACTTACTTTTTTTTTAGTGGCTTGTGCAACTTGTTGTGTGGGGCTCTATATTGGCTGCTTTTTACTTTTGTTTTATTTTAACGATGCGGCAGGAACTGTTAGTGAAAAGACCATAGCGTGTTTCTTCTGCTGGCAGTTGGTTGTATGGTGGAGCTTTTTTAGTATGTGTTACTTGTTCTTGCTCTTTTTTATTTATGAGACTAAAGTTTTCACTTTTTGGCTAGTTTGTAATTATCTTTAAAATTTTAGGGTGATTTGGGTTTTTAATGCGGGCGCGCTGAGTGATGAGGGCAATCTATTTGCTTTATGTGGCATTGGTGGCATGGTGGGTAGAGGGAACTTTTGCTTTGAACATTTATTTTAGCACTGGTAGTTGAGGTGCTAGCAGGAGTTGTGCTTCGGTGCTAATTACTTTTGAGGCAGCCTGAACTTTTTTATAGGCGGCTAAGATTTTTTTTTTTGTGGGAGTGTAGTTGGCTTTGGACCTTTGGTAGTTTTGACTTTAGAATTTTAGTGGTTGGCTTTGAGTCTTCTTAGGCATTTTTTGCTAAAGGCTTTAGGACAGGCTATTGTTCTCGGCTGCTGAGTAGAGCACGTTTTTTACTTTTGGTCTTGTCTTGACTGGGCTAAGGGCTATTGCATGAGCGATCTCTTGCTTGATTTGGGCAAAGGCTTGTTGCTGTTTAGGGCTCCAGTGGAAATCGTTCTTCTTGCGGGTGACTAGGTAGAGCGGGCTTACGATCTGGCTGTACTCAGGAATGTGCATTTTCTAGAAACTTATGGCACTTAGGAAAGCTTGTGTTTCTTTTTTGTTGGTTGGTGGACACATTGCTGTGATCTTATTGATGACTTTAGTGGGAATTTGACACTTTTCATTGTGCTACTTTACTTTTAGGAACTGGATCTTTTGAGCAGGTCCTTTAACTTTGCTTTTCTTGATAGCGAAGCTAGCTTTCAGGAGAATTTGGATGATCTTTTTTTTTTTTTTTTTAAACACTTCTATTGCTGTGTTTCCCCACACAATGATGTTATTGATGTACTGTAGATGTTCTGGAGCTTCACTTTTTTTTAGTGCAGCTTGGATTAGTCTATGGCAGATGGTGGGGCTGTGTTTCTACTTCTGGGGCAGTTGGTTTCAGGTGTACTGCACTTTTTTTAATGTGAAGGCAAACTGAGGCCTGCATTTTGCAGCTAGAGGAATGGAGAAAAATGCATTAGTAATATTAATTGTGGCGTACCATTTTGCTGCCTTGGACTCCAGCTCATACTGGAGTTCCAGCATGTCTGGCACAGCAGCGCTTAATGGTGGAGTTACTTTATTTAAGGCACGATAGTTTACAGTCAGTCTCTATTCTTTATTAGACTTGCGCACAGGCTAGATGGGGCTATTGAAGGGTGAGTGGGTTTTGCTGACTACTCTTTGGCTCTCTAGCTTACGGATTATCTTGTGGATGGGGATCAAAGCATCTTGAGTTGTTCTGTACTGTTGGTGATGCACTATTGAAGTGGTAATTGGCACTTGTTGCTCTTCTACTTTTAGAAGACTTACAGCAGATGGGTTCTTTGATAGTTTAAGTAAGGTATTTAACTGCTTAACACTCCTTGTCTTTACAGCTGCTATCTTAAATGCTTACTTAAATCTCTTTGGGTCTTTGAAATACTTATTTTGGAGGAAGTCTATGCCTAAAATGCATGGAGCTTCTGGGCTAGTTACAATAGGGTGTTTCTTTTACTTACTTTTAGTTAGGCTCATATCAGCTACTACTAAAGTAAAATCTTGTGAACTTCTTGTTACTTTAGCAATGGAAATAGATTCTTCTCCCACATGTCTTGATGGGAGTATTGTGCACTGTGCTTCAGTGTTAACTAAGGCTTCATATTTTTGTGGTTTTGATGTGCTAGGCTAACGAATTTACACAGTTTAAAAAACCGTGTTTTTTCTAGCCTCTACTTGGCTAGAGGCAGGGCTCTTTTAAGCTTGATTATTTTTATTTCTCTGGGTAACTGGAGCTGCTTCTTTCTTGCTGGAACTTTTTCTTACAGTCTTGCTATTTAACAATTCACGCAGCTGTTGTGTTATAGCATCAGTAGATTCTCTATTCTATTTTTTCATGTTTTTTCTACAATTACGCAGGAAGGACTACAGCTTAGCTCGTGGGATGCTTTTTTCTTCTTTATCTAGGGAACGTTTGCGTGTGGTGCCAGAGCTTCTAACTTGTACTGCAGAGATCTGGAGAATGTTCTCTTTGAGTTTTTTGTGATTTTTTTTCTATCTTGGCTGCTAATCCCCGCATTTGTGTTTTTAGAGCTGCGATTTTTGCATGTGTTGGACTATGCACAGCATTTGCATATGTTTGGAGCTTTTTTGCTATATTAAGCACGGTTTCTTCTGTCTCATTCTGCTTTATTATTGTGTCCTGGTTTGGGGCAAATTTGGGAGAAAACTCTTGTATAGGATCTCTCTAAGGAAGCAAACCTAGGTGGCCCCTCCTTCTATCTACTCTGGTAAAAAAAAAAAAAAAAACAACTTCTTTGGAGAAAAGTGGAAGAAACTATTTTACTAAACAAATGTGCATACAAGTATAAAGAATGAATAATATGAAACAATGAAACCTCTTTTTCTGAAGTGAGATGGCAAATTGAGAAAGTCCTTGCTGTGGGTGGAGCTCGGCTTTCTCTCTCTCAGTCTCTCAGTCTCTCTTTAGTCTTAGTCACTCCGGCGCTGCTGGAAAATGCCGAGGTCCAGGTCCCGGTGGGCCGCAGGTGCAGCCCCCAGTGCTCCCCTGGGTTTTTAGTCTAGAGTAGGTTTTAACAGTTCTAAGAAAAAGGAAAAAAAAACTAGTCTAGGGAACTTCTTTGCCTTAGCTAGCTGAAACTAACTAAAAGCAAAAAAAATCTCTGTCTTGCAGTCTTCAAGCCTCCGCCGAACACACCGTCCGGAGAAGAATGTGGAGGAGTCAGGCAGTTTTCTCAAAACAAACTCCGCGCTTCTCCTTGCTCTTAGAACTAGTCTTAAAGGCACAGGACTCAATATACAGCACAAACAGAACAGACGATTGGGGATACAAGCATCATAAAGTTACCCTAGGACATTCCACCCCTTATCCCCATATCGTTAATTTACTAAAACTAATATATACTCTAGCTCTACACACACATATACATTTATATAAAAACAATATGCAATATACAGTTACATACTATTCAGCACACAACGATAATCACACACGGTTCTTACCCAACAAACAAATCTCTCTGGGGTACACATCGTGTGGTTCCATCTTTCTGCATTACCCACTATGTGCAGCCTGGTCCCTGAGCAAAGACAATCCCACAGATGGGATCTTCTGTACTTGAAGCAGAATTGATCTAAACTGTCTTCCCTAACAAACTTTTTACATGTACTACTGGGACTTTCTCTCTATCTACTGTATGTAGGGGCTCAGATTGGGCAGGGCCTGCTCTGTTTGTGGAACCTCGGGTGTTAACTAATTAGGTGGCCTTTGCTAGATGCTGCTCTCAGTTTTTGAATGATCCCCCACCCAGTGCTTTCAGGGTGGTTTTTAGCAGTCTATTGTATTTTTCTACTTTCCTAGAAGCTAGTGCATGATAGGGGATGTGGTACACCCACTCAATGCCATGTTCCTTAGCCCAGTTGTTGATGAGGCTGTTCTTGAAATGAGTTTCATTGTCTGACTCAATCCTCTCAGGGGTACTATGCCTCTAAAGAACTTGTTTTTCAAGGCTTAGAATGGTGTTACGGGCAGTAGCATGAGGCACAGGGTAGGTCTCCAGCCATCCCGTGGTGGCCTCTACCATTGTGAGCACATAGCGCTTGCCTTGGTGGGTTTGGGGAAGGGTGATGTAGTTAATCTGCTAGGCTTTCCCGTACTTATACTTGGACCATCGGTCGCTATACCACAGGGGCTTCACCCGCTTGGCCTGCTTGATGGCAGCACACGTCTCACAGTCATGGATAACCTGAGAAATACTGTCTATGGTTAGATCCACTCCTCGGACTTGTGCCTACTTATAGGTGGCATCTCTACCTTGATGTCCTGAGGCATTATGGGCCCATCGAGCTAGAAACAACTCTCTCTTGTGTTGCTAATCTAAGTCTATCTTTGACACCTCTATCTTTGCAGCTTGATCTACCTGCTCGTTGTTCTGGTGCTCCTCATTAGCTCGACTCTTGGGGACATGGGCATCTACATGACGGACTTTGACAGGTAGCTTCTCTACCTGAGTGGCAATGTCTTTCTACTCATTTGCAGCCTAGATTGGCTTTCTTCTACGCTGCCAATTGGCTTTTTTCCACTTTTCCAGCCATCCCCACAGAGCATTGGCTACCATCCACGAATCAGTGTAGAGGTAGAGCTTTGGCCACTTCTCTCTTTCAGCAATGTCCAGGGCCAGTTGAACAGCTTTGAGCTCAGCGAGTTGGCTTGACCCACCTTCTCCTTCAGTGGCTTCTGCAACCTGTCTTGTGGGGCTCCATACAGCTGCTTTCCACTTTCGTTTCATCCCAATGATGCGGCAGGAACCGTCAGTGAAAAGAGCATAGCGTGTTTCTTCTGCTGGCAGTTGGTTGTATGGTGGAGCTTCTTCAGCACGTGTCACTTGTTCCTGCTCCTCTTCATCCGTGAGACCAAAGTTTTCACCTTCCGGCCAGTTTGTAATTATTTCCAAAATCCCAGGGCGATTTGGGTTTCCAATGCGGGCGCGCTGAGTGATGAGGGCAATCCATTTGCTCCATGTGGCATTGGTGGCATGGTGGGTAGAGGGAACTTCTGCTTTGAACATCCATCCCAGCACTGGTAGTCGAGGTGCCAGCAGGAGCTGTGTTTCAGTGCCTACGACTTCTGAGGCGGCTTGAAATCCTTCATAGGCGGCTAAGATTTCCTTCTCTGTTGGAGTGTAGTTGGCTTCAGACCCTCTGTAGCTTCGACTCCAGAATCCCAGTGGTCGGCTCCGAGTCTCCCCAGGCACCTTTTGCCAAAGGCTCCAGGACAGACCATGGCTTCCGGCTGCGGAGTAGAGCACGTTCTTCACATCTGGTCCCGTCCTGACTGGGCCAAGGGCCACTGCATGAGCGATCTCCTGCTTGATCTGGGCAAAGGCTTGTTGCTGTTCAGGGCCCCAGTGGAAATTGTTCTTCTTGCGGGTGACCAGGTAGAGAGGGCTCACAATCTGGCTGTACTCAGGAATGTGCATCCTCCAGAAACCTATGGCGCCTAGGAAAGCTTGTGTTTCCTTTTTGTTGGTTGGTGGACACATTGCTGTGATCTTGTTGATGACTTCAGTGGGAATCTGACGCCTTCCATCGTGCCACTTTACTCCCAGGAACTGGATCTCACGAGCTGGTCCCTTAACTTTGCTCTTCTTGATAGCGAAACCGGCCTCCAGGAGGATCTGGATGATCTTCTCTCCTTTCTCAAACACTTCCATTGCTGTGTTTCCCCACACAATGATGTCATCAATGTACTGTAGATGTTCCGGAGCCTCACCCTTTTCCAGTGCAGCCTGGATCAGTCCATGGCAGATGGTGGGGCTGTGTTTCCACCCCTGGGGCAGTCGGTTCCAGCTGTACTGCACTCCTCTCCATGTGAAGGCAAACTGAGGCCTGCATTCTGCAGCCAGAGGAATGGAGAAAAATGCATTAGCAATGTCAATTGTGGCGTACCATTTTGCTGCCTTGGACTCCAGCTCGTACTGGAGTTCCAGCATGTCCGGCACAGCAGCGCTCAATGGTGGAGTCACTTCGTTCAAGGCACGATAGTCCACAGTCAATCTCCATTCTCCGTCAGACTTGCGCACAGGCCAGATGGGGCTGTTGAAGGGTGAGTGGGTTTTGCTGACCACCCCTTGGCTCTCCAGCTCACGGATCATCTTGTGGATGGGAATCACAGCATCTCGAGTTCTTCTGTACTGTCGGCGATGCACTATTGAAGTGGCAATTGGCACTTGTTGCTCTTCCACCTTCAGAAGACCTACAGCAGATGGGTTCTCTGATAGTCCAGGCAAGGTATTCAACTGCTTAACATCCCCTGTCTCTACAGCTGCTATCCCGAATGCCCACCTAAATCCCTTTGGGTCTTTGAAATATCCATTTCGGAGGAAGTCTATGCCCAAAATGCATGGGGCTTCTGGGCCAGTCACAATAGGGTGTCTCTTCCACTCATTTCCAGTCAGGCTCACATCAGCTTCCACCAAAGTAAAATCTTGTGAACCCCCTGTCACCCCAGCAATGGAAACAGATTCTTCCCCCACATGTCTTGATGGGAGTATTGTGCACTGTGCTCCAGTGTCAACTAAGGCCTCATATTTTTGTGGTTCTGATGTGCCAGGCCAACGAATCCACACAGTCCAAAAAACACGGTTTTCCCTAGCCTCTACCTGGCTAGAGGCAGGGCCCCTCTAAGCCTGATTATCCTTTTTTCCCTGGGTAACCGGAGCTGCTTCCTTCTTGCTGGAACTTCCTCTCACAATCTTGCCATCCAACAATTCATGCAGCCGTTGTGTCATAGCATCAGTAGATTCTCCATCCCATCTTTTCATGTTTTGTCCACAATCACGCAGGAAGGACCACAGCTTAGCCCGTGGGATGCCTTTTCCCTCTCTATCTAGGGAACGTTTGTGTGTGGTGCCAGAGCCTCTAACCTGTACTGCAGAGATCTGGAGAATGTTCTCCTTGAGTTCTTTGTGATTCTCCTCTATCTTGTCTTCTAATTTCGTCATACGCGTTTCCAGAGCTGCAATTCTTGCATGTGTTGGACCACGCACGGCATCTGCATATGTTCAGAGCTTCTTCGCCATATCAAGCACAGTCTCCTCTGTCTCATCCCGCTTCATTATTGCCAAAGCAGAGGAGTATTCTTGTGGCCCAAGTCGTACAAGTTTTCGCCACATCACAGGTGTACATGGTACCAAGTCGGGGTTCCTAGTGTTTATGTCATCTGAGAAGACAATCTCCGCCACTGCCATTTCCCTCAAGCGCTGGATCCCTTGTTCAATGGTTTTCCACTGGGTTTGCTGCATATAGAGATCGTCAGCACACAGATATCTTTGTGCCACACTACTCAGGACCCGTTCCCAGAGACTGCAAGGACTAGCCTCCCTCATCATTTCTTGGTAAATAACTGGATCATGTGACAGGGATCCCAGATGTCTTGCTTCAGTGCCATCCAGTATTGTAGCCTCGCCTGCAGCATCCCAAAGACGGACTAACCAACTAATTATAGATTCATCAGATTGTCGAGTATAATCCTTTCTTAGGCCACGAAGGTCCTTCAGGGAAAAGGACTCAATAGTATCTTCTGCTCTTGCGGCAGTTGGTCGGGCTCCTGATGTTGTAGCAGCTGGTTGGGCTCCTGATGTTGTAGCAGCGGGTTGGGCTCCCGATCTTGTGCCAGTTGGTTGGGTTTCCAATTTTGTATGAGTTGGTTCAGCTTCTGATTGTGTATCATCAGTTGCTTCAGTTTCTGATTGTGTGTCAGGTGGTTTGACTCCTGACTGGGTGTCAGGAGGCACTGAGGATCCTTCACCTGAATCATCGTCTACTGGTCGATCGGTTTTGTCCGTGTGCTTCTTTCCCTTCTTTACTGCAGCAACTGCCGGTGTCTTAGCCTCACTGTCTGGTTTAGCTGCAGCCTGAATAGCTGTGGGATTGGCTGCAGCCTGAGTGACTGATTTATCTCCCTGCTCCCCTGCCTCTATCTGCTGCCCTACAGTGTTTAGCGGTGTGTGACTTATTCTAGAAAAGCTATAAACCATATAGAGGAAGCTTACCATCTGAAATACCAGGAAGGTGGCGTCTTTAACATTCAGGAGACCCTGAACACTCTCCAAAAGCGATGTAACTGACTCAAAAGAGAAGAAGGAAAGAAGAGGCTGAAGAGCCTCATCCCCTACTCCTCCTCTAACAAACTGGGTGCAATTGTTGATAAATCCCCAAAACATGCTGCTGGAACTAGGACGCAGGGCAGGACGAAAAAACCATAAACCGAACATACCCAGAACAAACTCCAGTATCTTTATAAGCTTCTTGTAAGCCATAATCACCGAATCCAGCAAAATAAGTATTCTAATTTGTGCATCCCTAGTGTAAAAGCTGTATGTTAGGGACAATATAGGAGCTATTTCTGGGTAAGAAAAACCTAGGGACCAGAAAGGTATTAAGACCTCAAAAAAGCCTAGGGAACAGAAATGCAGAAAAGACTCCATTCTAAGAGACATTAGAAATTCAAGAAGCAACATGGCCACTGTTTAATCCCCACCCAAGGGACAGACAGACAAACAAAAAAAAGCAGTTAATAATAATCAATACAAGTTTTTTCCACTCTCTCGTGCCCTGCAGTGGGCACCAATTCGAAGTATGTCCTGGTTTGGGGCAAATTTGGGAGAAAACCCCTGTATAGGATCCCTCCAAGGAAGCAAACCCAGGTGGCCCCTCCCTCCAACCAGTCCGGAAAAAAAAAAACTCTTTGGAGAAAAGTGGAAAAAACTATTTTACTAAACAAATGTGCATACAAGTATAAAGAATGAATAATATGAAACAATAAAACCTCTCCTTCTGAAGTGAGATGGCAAATTGAGAAAGTCCTTGCCGTGGGTGGAGCTTGGCTCTCTCTCTCTCTCAGTCTCTCAGTCTCTCCTCAGTCCCAGTCCCTCCGGCGCTGCTGGAAAATGCCGAGGTCCAGGCCCCGGTGGGCCGCAGGTGCAGCCCCCAGTGCTCCCCTGGGTTTTCAGTCCAGAGCAGGTTTAAACAGTTCCAAGAAAAAGGAAAAAAAAAACAGTCCAGGGAACTTCTCTGCCCTAGCTAGCTGACACTAACTAAAAGCAAAAAAAATCTCTGTCCTGCAGTCTCTCCAAGACTCCGCCGAACACCACGTCCGCCGAAGAATGTGGAGGAGTCAGGCAGTTCTTTCAAAACAAACTCCGCGCTTCTCCTTGCTCTTAGAACCAGTCTTAAAGGCACAGGACTCAATATACAGCACAAACTGAACAGACGATTGGGGATACAGGCATCATAAAGTTGCCCTAGGACATCCTGCAGCATTTCTCTACTTCTCTCACTGATTATTGAATTTCTGATGCTGGGGTGTCTGTTTTCCATGATTGCAACAAGCAGAGCATGAGGGCTGCTGTCTGTTTGCTCTCTTTCCATGTTAGAAACTGTCAAGTCGAACAGGCTCTGCTTTGCGAGAACAGTGCACACTGCTCTCGCTGTGTATGCTTCTGTTCATCGGTTTGCGCTGTGCAGAGCCCAAGTGAGTTTTTCACTTTTTCAAGCAAGCAAACATTCTTATGCAGCATTTCTCTTCTTCTCACAGTGATTTCTGAGATTCTGATACTAGGGTGCCTGTTTTCCTTTTTTGCAACAGGCAGAGAATGTGTGCTGCTATCTCCTTGCTGTGTTTCCATGTTGGAAGCTGTCAAGTTGAACAACCTCTGCTTTGCGAGAACAGTGCACACAGCTCTCGCTAGGTATGCTTCTGTGTCGCAGTGTCCGAATCGCGTGTTAATCACGCTGCAATAGCTAGCTCAGTCCACTAGATGTCACTGCGTCAGCGTGTTAGGGCAAAGTGGCTATCTAAGAAATCCTCCTTCTGCCCCGCGATGAGCACGGACATGAAGCAATGGCGACCTCAGCAGTCAGAAGAAAGCCGGACTCTTGCAGGCAGGATTTAAATGAAGTTTACTGGAGGGGAGAGAGCCGGGAGCTTTGCCCCTGTGACCTGCTGCCCAGAAGAGACCCCGGGCCAGGGGTGCACGAGCTTTTTAAAGTGGGGTGGAAACAGGGGTGGCTGACAACCGGTTCAGCCAGTCACAACAACGGGGGGTGTAACTGGCGGTGTAAAGTTTAAAACAGGGGGCCAACCACACAAGATGGGAGGGAATTCCAAGGGCTCCAGCCTATCACTCGACCCCCTCCCTGGAGTTTTCCAGAAGCCACGGAAGGTGTCCAAAGTGACAGACAGTTCGACCACGAGGAGTGGGGGAAGGGAGTGACAAAGACAGGAGCAAGGGATGATTGATTGACAGAAAACGTCTGTATAAGCAACCTAACTCATAAGGGGAAAACCAGTACAGAACACAGGGGTATACAGTGAACTAAATCATTACAAAATTAACTCAAAAATCTTACAAAAATAACTTAATAACTTAGTAAAACAATACTCACACCACTACACTTCTGTTCATCTGTTTGGACTGTGCACAGCCCATTTGAGTTTTTCACTTTTTCAAGCAAGCAAACAAGCTCCTGCAGCATTGCTCTGCTTCTCTCAGTGATTTCTGAGATTATGATGCTGGGGTGTCTGTTTTCCATGTTTGCAGCAAGTGAAGCATGTGGGCTGCTGTCTGCTTGCTCTCTTTCCATGTTAGAAGCTGTCAAGTTGAACAAGCTCTGCTCTGCGAGAACAGCGCACACAGCTCTCGCTATGCATGCTTCTGTTCATCCGTTTGCACTGTACACGTCCCATGTGTGTTTTTCATTTCTCCTAGCAAGCAAACATGCTCCTGCAGAATTTCTCTGCTTCTCTCAGTGATTTCTGAGATTCTGATGCTAGGGTGTCCGCTTTCCGTGTTTGCAACAAGCAGAGCATGTGGGCTGCCGTCTGCTTGCTCTCTTTCCATGTTAGAAGCTGTCAAGTCGAACAAGCTCTGCTGTGCGAGAACCATGCACACAGCTCTCACTGTGTATGCTTCTGTTCATCTGTTTGCACTGTGCACAGCCCATTTGAGTTTTTCATTTGTCCTAGCAAGTAAACATGGTCCTGCAGCATTTCTCTGCTTCTCTCAGTGATTTCTGAGATTCTGATGCTAGGGTGTCTTCCTTCCATGTTTGCAACTAGCAGAGCATGTGGGCTGCTGTCTGCTTGCTCTCTTTCCATGTTAGAAGCTTTCAATTTGAACAAGCTCTGCTTTGCGAGAACAGTGCACACAGCTCTCGCTGTGTATGCTTCTGTTCATCGGTTTGCACTGTGCACAGCCCAAGTGAGTTTTTCGCTTTTTCAAGCGAGCAAACATGCTCCTGCAGCATTTCTCTGCTTCTCTCAGTGATTTCTGAGATTATGATGCTGGGGTGTCCATTTTCCATGCTTGCAGCAAGCAGAGCATGTGGGTTCATGTCTGCTTGTTCTGTTTCCATGTTAGAAGCTGTCAAGTTGAACAAGCTCTGCTCTGCGAGAACCATGCACACAGCTCTCGCTGTGTATGCTTCCGTTCATCTGTTTGCTCTGTGCACAGGCCATTTGTGTTTTTCATTTGTCCTAGCAAGCAAACATGCTCCTTCAGAATTTCTCTGCTTCTCTCTGTGATTTCTGAGATTCTGATACTAGGGTGTCTGTTTTCCTTCTTTCCAACAAGCAGAGAATTGAAAATATTACTTCCCTCTAGCCACCCCCCGGCTCCCGCTAGCTCAGTTATTCAAGGGTTTTAGGGAAATATATTTCAGAGAGACAGAATAGAGATTTCAAAAGAGTGGCTCTCACCCCCAGCTTCCGTCCAAGCTTTATTCTCGATGTGATGTTCCAGGAGGCCGAGGAGAGAGAGAGAGAACCAGGAAGAAACAGGGGTATATCTAATTTTGGGCCAAGGAAAGATATTGGCCCTGAGCCAATTGGGTCAGGACTAGGTACGATAGGGAAAAAGGGTTGAACTACATAGCACAGGTTTCAGGGGGACTCTGAGGGGAAAAACCATTCCTCAGAGGAACACAACATCTCCCCCTTTTTTGTTTAAGACATTAGAAGAAGAACATTAGGTTACACAGAATGTGGGTTTTCCCACCAATTACAATTGGTGGGGGAGTCAACCTGCTTTAGGTTTGCCAACTCTATGTGGTTGACTTCTGAGGTAGAAGGTACGAGACTATTGAAAGCCTTGAAAATCAAACAGCGTAGGATCCCGAACGCTATTGTTACAAGGAAAAGAATAACAAGAAATAACAAAATTGTTTTAACTATAGAAGTCCACCACCCTGTAAGTCCCCAGCCTTTGAACAGTTCTTTGATCCAGTCCTCAGATTCTTGCTTCACTTGTCCGATCAAGCTGTTCATGCTTCGAAGGGCAGCATGGATGTTTGGAGCCTTCGAGGTCAGGTTTAGGCAACACAGTCCTTCAAATTCCTGGCATTCATGTCCATGAAGTAACAAGAGATAATCTATAGCAGCACGGTTCTGGAGAGTGACCTGTCTGGTAATTTCCTCATCTTCTAGGAGAGAGCTGATGGCGGTGGACGTTAAATTTGCCTGTTTGACTACCCAGCACTCTAGATGGCCCAATTCACCTAGAGCTTTGGCTGCTGCGACCCACGGAAGGAACAGGGACACAGCGACTCTTTTTGACTTGGCCCAATGAAAAATTTCTGAATTACACTTTGGATCCAATTGGTTCACTAATTAAAGTTTGGTTGGGTGTCAATACGGACAACCGCCCTATGGGACATGGCCCTCCTAAAAGCCGAGACAGAATTCCTGCCCATAATGGAATTCCTACCAGACAGGTGGACATAGGATTCTCTGTTGATGCAGTGGACAAACATATGTTTTCCTGCGGAAGTGTCTGTGCCAGGGTCACCCAGACATTTTGACGCAGCTGAGGGATGATCTATGCAGCTGCCAGACTGTTCAGCAACAACTTGTATGGGGTTCATCACAGGGTTGAGTGTGAGGTAGGCTTTCTCTAAAAGGAAAAAACAAACATTTTTAGAACATGTTAAAAGTTTCTGTTTCTGCCGGAAGGAGTCCACATCTAGGAAGATTCTTTTTCTTCCATCCGGCGGCGTCTTCTTTTGGATGCAACGGCTACTTGCCTCTTATCCCCTTCTGCTGGAGCTGGATTTTTAGGGACAAAAGGTTTCACCCACTTCTGGGGAATCCACCGAGGGCCTGAGGGAGTGGCCACACATGCATAGCCACGACCCCAGGTCATGAGCTCATAGGGACCTTTGGTTTCCCAAGTTTCTGGATCCCTAATCATGACCGGTGGACGCTCAGACAATTTGAACTGATTGCCACTGTTAAAATGGCGTACCACTGGTGGACTCATGTTTTCAAATGAAGAGTTCAGAAAATTGATAGTAAACATGGCTTTGCAGAGTTTCTCATGTGGAGACATCCACACAGTCGTACTACTCTGTCTAGCCAGGACCTGTTTGAGCGTCTGATGTGCTCGCTCAACCACAGCTTGACCTGTGGGGGAGTGAGGGATGCCAGTTTTATGTTCCACTCCCCACTGCTGGACAAACTCCAGGAACCCCTTGGACATGTACGCTGGGCCGTTATCAGTTTTGATTTCTTTTGGAATCCCCAACACTGAAAAAGCTTGCACTAGGTGTTTCTTGGCATGTTCAGTCTTTTCCCCTGCATGGGCAGAGGCATACACTGCACCTGAATGTGTGTCAATGCTTACATGAACATATTTGAGGCGTCCAAAACTAGGAATGTGCGTGATGTCTGTCTGCCATACCTCACAAATGCCAAGGCCCCGGGGATTAACTCCCATACCCATCGATGGCATCGCTTGGACCTGGCAGTTGGGACAGGTGGCCACAATGGCTCGAGCCTGGCTCCGTGTTAGCTGGAACTGACGGATCAGGCCTGGTACATTCTGATGGCCTTGGGTCTTTGGTGAGAGAGGCAGACCCACTCTATGATCAAGAGTGAATCTCTCTGCCCTTCGATCCATTGAAAAATCAAACCATGCAAATGTGGCAGTTTTCCTAGAACAATGAATTGGAAAGGTATGTTTGGCTCACATCGATGAGCCTGCCTCTCTGACAAGGCCTTCTGTATCTTTTTGATTGCAGTCTTTGCTTCTGGGGTCAGTTCCCTGGGAGAAACCAGCTCCCTCTCCCCCTTCAATAAATTGAAGAGAGGGTCTAAATCTTCATTTGTGAGGCCTAGCCAAGGTCTTACCCAATTCAAAGACCCACACAAAGAATGGAGATCTGCTAGGGTTTTGGGATTACACTCAATTTCCAATTTCTGCGGAACAATGGTCCTTGCAGCTATTTGTAGACCCAGGTACTTCCAAGGTGGCATCCTTTGAACTTTATCTTCCTGCAATTGAAATCCAGCAGAGGTTAAAACCTTAACCACTAGGTCAAGCGTGTGTTGGAGTATAGAGTCATTGGGGGCACACACGAGTAGATCATCCATGTAGTGAAGGATGATGGCATCCTTTCTCTTGGCACGTACTGGTGACAGTAGTGAGGCTACGTACTGTTGGCATATGAAAGGACTAGATTTCAGACCTTGGGGGAGTACTTTCCAGTGATATCTCTTCATTGGGGCTTCTCGATTAATGGTAGGAACTGAGAATGCAAACCGTGGGGCATCTTCTGGGTGTAGAGGAATTTGGAAGAAACAATCTTTGATATCTAAAACAGCCAATTGCCAATCTCGAGGGAGCATTGTTGGAGAAGGCATCCCTGGTTGGAGTGGTCCCATGTCCTCTATAATTTTGTTTATTTCTCGGAGGTCATGAAGCAACCTCCACTTGTCCTTTCCCGGTTTCTTTATTACAAAGACTGGGAAATTCCAGGGGCTTGTTGTCTCTTCTAGGTGACCTTGGGCCACCTGCTCCTCAACAAGCTCCTCAAGCGCCTTGAGCTTCTCTTTACTCAATGGCCACTGTGCTACCCATCTTGCGTTATTGTCCAACCACTTTAGTTTGTGGGTAGGGCGCTCCACAGTGGCTATTTTCAAAAATCCTGGGGTGTCTTAGGAATGACCAATTGGACTCCCCACTGTGACATGGTGTCTCTCCCCCATAAGGGAGCCTTATAATCAGCAACGAATGGATGGACATTTGCCAATTTCCCGTCAGGTCCCTCAATTTGCACTACGTTTTTTGAGATTTTTGCCATTGTGATTCCTCCTATGCCCTGAAGTTTGCCTGCCACAGGTCGCAACTCCCAATGTGATGGCCACATGCTCTCAGGTATAATGGTAACGTCCGCGCCGGAGTCGAGCACCCCCTCCACATGGAGGCGGTCTGACCCATGGGCTAAGTTACATGCCAGAGAAGGTTTGTTCTCCCCCACCACCTCTGCCCAGTAGACTTCCGGTGATTTTCCATCCGCTAGGACCTCAGCCGGAACAGGAATGGCCTGGGCAAGGACTTGCCCCTCTGTCAGGTAGAATGGTGGGTGCATGCAGCGTGCCAACAGCGTGAGGCCTGTTATCTTTCCCTTAATGGTCATGGGAGCAACCTCAACCTCCAAAGGTGTGTGTGCTGTGTCCCCAATAACAAAATACTCACTGTTCGGTTCCATGTGGTTAACCTTCATGTCCTGTGAAATGTTTTGCAGGTCCACTGTAATTACTGTCCAATCAGTAGATCTGAAATGAAAACCTTTGGTAGTCACGAGCCTATATCGGCCTCGCGGCTGCCATACACTGTTAGTTGAACATTTGACATTTTTATTTTTCTGTACCCCCACACCCTGCGACCTGCCCTCCCCCTTTTTTGTTAAGAGAGAGACATTTGTCACAGTATGGCCTTGTAAATTTCTGTCTTGGCGCGTCAAGGAGATAAAATCTGGGCCGCACTGTGAATTCAGTTTTTTTGATTTTTTGACTTGCGTTTCTGGTTTTCTGGGCAGGCCTTGGCGAAGTGTCCTGGCCTTTTGCAGCGGTGGCAGATAATGTGCTGTAGCTGGTCTGATGACATCGGTTGCTTCCTTGCTCCTGGTGCTGCAGCTGCCACAGGCTTTGGGTGTGTCAGTCCTGGATTCCTTTCAGGTGCACTGAAAAGTTCTGCTCTCCTGGTACAGGCTTCTATCATCTGTGCGAGACTAGGTGATGGGTCAAGGGGAAGGCTAAGAATGATTCTACGACAGGTCTCATTAGCATTCCTCTGAGCCATCTCCTTAATAAGTTCTGCCTGTACCATTGGGTCTTGCACTTGTCTTTCCACGTGACTTCTCAGACGGTCCACAAACTGCAAGAAATTCTCTGAAGGAAACTGTTTAATGTTAACATAACTGGTCTTTATCTCAGGTGATGGAATCTGATAAAAAGTCTTTTCTGCAGCATTACAGATCTTATCTAAAACTGACTTGGATAACAACCGAGTTTGCTCATTCGCACTAGATAAATCACCTTCACCGCACAAATGATCAAGTGTCATGTCATTATAATTACTGTCTATCGCATCAGGTGTTTGCTGAATTTCCTGCAATACTGTTTTCAAAGCTTTTTTCCATAATCCTTCCCATAGGTCATACTCTGAGGGAGTTAATAGGCATCTGAATAAATCTTTAATGTCACTGGGTACCATCTCATTTGAATTGAAGGTAGCTTTCATCATGCCCTTAAATATTTCACTAGATCTCCCAAATTGTTTCTGCATTTTACACAGCTCTTTTTTATCTTGGTATGAAAAAGGCAGATACTCTCTACGCACGTGTCTTTTACCTACATGTACTACAGGAGCCACAGATGGTATGCTTTCTTGATCAATATTCTGAGTTGCTAAAAATCCTATTGCTTCTCTATTACCCAGGCAGCTCGAGGGTGTTGTCCCACCCCCTCCCTGGGGTCCAGCAACAGGATACCCCCTCCCCTGGGGCCCCAGGCTAGGCTGCCCCTTAGCCCTTGCAGCAGGGGGGCCGCTCCCCCCGACTCCGCTGCTGTGGGCTGCATTATCTATCTCCCCATCCGCGCTGGGAGTAGTGGTTGTAAGGCACCCTCCCCCCTCCCCCTTCGCGCCACCGCTGAGAGGGAGGGGGAGGCACTGGGGAGAAGGGTGGGGTGGGGGATTGGGTGAGAGATATGGGGTCGGGGCGGGAAGTGGGGGGAAGAAGGGATAGTGGGAAGGAGGAATGCAATGCTGTCCGCCATCAGGGCTGACCGCATGGTGCGAGCCCCCCAGGGTCTCATTCACGTGGCCAGAGCTCTGAGAGGAAAAAAGTGCATCTTGCTGAGGGAAAACAGGTGTGAGAGGAGGGTATAAGGACGATGGGTGGGTTTGAGGAGTAGACTCCAGTATGGAATCAGGGAATCCCTGCTTCTCGGGAACAGGGTATTGCTGAGAGGTTTTGCATGGCTGGCTGCTGTTTTCTGCTTCTAACAGCTTCTTGCGTACTTGTAAGAATATTGGAATAAATGAAGAAATTTTGTTTTCCCCATTTTCAACTTTTAAAGTTATTAATTTTCCCACATCATCCCAAAATGAAACAGAATTTATATCTTGTAGACTACTGTCTGGAATCTCAGCTGACAGCCAGGAAATAAATTTGATTAAGAGCTTATTAGGAAATTTTAGATCTTTTGAAATATTTTTAAGTTGTTTAAAAGCACCCTTTTGATTTCTCGATAAACGTATGCCCATGTTTTTGATGTTTTAAAAGGCAAAGTGTTTGAAAAATCTTCTCCCCTGACGTGAAAAACTAAAAGACGCCGCGTCCCGCTCGCTCCCGAGATAAGAGGCAAGGCGGGCTGCCCGCGGCTCGGGGCGGCCGTCTCTGGCCGCTTTTCCCGACTGCGGGGACACGGGCAGGGGGGTGTCCCGGTGCCGGCTTCTGTCCCGGGACCCTCCCGTAGCTAGCCCACTCCAAAAACGTGCGGTTTTCCCCAGTACACCGAATTCAGCCGTTCCGCAGAGAAAAAAAAATCTCAAACCGCGTTACGCAACACACTCCGGTGCAGGGTCCTAAAGCCCTCTCACTACTGAACTATAGGGATCTTCTAGCGGACCCCGCAGCACGTGTTGCAACGTCAGGGTTTTCTGTCCAAGGTCGATTCACTTTTGTAGTAAAAGCGAACTCCCGACCTTGTCCTGCCACCCCGAGCTGCTCCAAAACAGCCGATAGTGGCCAGGTAGTTGTGCCTCCCAAAGAGATTATTAACCCCTTAAATAGGGAGTCCCTCTTCATGCGTGGGCTTATTAATATTTCATAACAAACCGACGTTGGGGGCCAACTGAAAATATTACTTCCCTCTAGCCACCCCCCGGCTCCCGCTAGCTCAGTTATTCAGGGGTTTTAGGGAAATATATTTCAGAGAGACAGAATAGAGATTTCAAAAGAGTGGCTCTCACCCCCAGCTTCCGTCCAAGCTTTATTCTCGATGTGATGTTCCACGAGGCCGAGGAGAGAGAGAGAGAACCAGGAAGAAACAGGGGTATATCTAGTTTTGGGCCAAGGAAAGATATTGGCCCTGAGCCAATAGGGTCAGGAGTAGGTACGATAGGGAAAAAGGGTTGAACTACATAGCACAGGTTTCAGGGGGACTCTGAGGGGAAAAACCATTCCTCAGTGGAACACAACATGGAATGTGGGCTGAGGTCTGCTTTCTGTGTTTCCATGTTAGAAGCTGTCACGTTGAACAAGCTCTGCTGTGCGAGAACAGTGCACACTGCTCTCGCTCTGTATGCTTCTGTTCATCTGCTTGCACTGTGCACAGCCCAAGTGAGTTTTTCAATTATTCAAGCAAGCAAACATGCTCCTGCAGCATTTCTCTGCTTCTCTCAGTGATTTCTGAGATTCTGATACTAGGGTGTCTCTATTCATTCTTTGCAACAAGCAGAGAATGTGGGCTGAGGTCTGCTTGCTCTGTTTCCATGTTAGAAGCTGTCAAGTCGAACAAGCTCGGCTCTGCGAGAACAGTGCACACAGCTCTCACTGTGTATGCTTCTGTTCATCTGTTTGCACTGTGCACAGCCTATTTGAGTTTTTCATTTGTCCTAGCAAGCAAACATGCTCCTGCAGAATTTCTCTGCTTCTCTCAGTGATTTCTGAGATTCTGATGCTAGGGTGTCTGTTTTCCATCTTTGCAGCAAACAGAGCATGTGGGTTGCTGTCTGCTTGCTCTCTTTCCATGTTAGAAGCTGTCAAGTTGAACAAGCTCTGCTTTGCGAGAACAGTGCACACAGCTCTCACTGTGTATGCTTCTGTGTCGCAGTGTCCGAATCGCGTGTTAATCACGCTGCAATAGCTAGCTCAGTCCACTAGATGTCACTGCGGCAGCGTGTTAGGGCACTGTGGCTAGCTAAGAAATCCTCCTTCTGCCCTGCGATGAGCACAGAGATGAAGCAATGGCGACCTCAGCAGTCAGAAGAAAGCCGGACTGTTGCAGGCAGGATTTAAATGAGGTTTACTGGAGGGGAGAGAGCCGGGAGCTCTGCCCCTGTGACCTGCTACCCAGAAGAGACCCCGGGCCAGGGGTGCACGAGCTTTTTAAAGTGGGGTAGAAACAGGGGTGGCCGACAACCGGTTCAGCCAGTCACGACAACGGGGGGTGTAACTGGGGGTGTAAACTTTACGACAGGGGGCCAACCACACAAGATGGGAGGGAATTCCAAGGGCCCCAGCCTATCACTCGACCCCCTCCCTGGAGTTTTCCTGAAGCCAGGGAAGGTTTCCAAAGTGACAGACAGGTTGACCACGAGGAGTGGGGGAAGGGAGTGACAAAGACAGGTGCAGGGGAGGACTGATTGACAGAAAACGTCTGTTTAAGCAACCTAACTCATAAGGGGAAAACCAGTACAGAACACAGGGGTATACAGTGAACTAAATAATTACAAAAGTAACTCAAAAATCTTACAAAGTAACTTAATAACTTAATAAAACAATTCTCACACCACTGCATCTCCCCCTTTTTTGTTTTTTTCAAGAGGAGTGGGACTGGATCGGAGAAGGGTGGTATTGCTGATGCAGCGTCGGGTACCGCAGTCCATGTTCTTCTTCATCTGAATTTTGTCCTTCATCTTCTGGGGTCCCCTCCCGCACCTCTTCCAACTCCAGTCCTTCCTCCTCATGGTCCTCTTCTGATATGGTGACATGGTTAACTGTGGGGGAGTGTGAGGTGGCAGAAACCAAATTATATAACATCTTTTTTAGTAAACCGAACGCAAGTATAATTAATAACAAAACAAACAAAGAAAGCAACACAGTCTTTATGATGGAGGAAACCCAACCAGAGATTCCCCAGTTGGTAAAGAGTCCGCTCAGCCAGTCGTCTGTTTCTCTTTTCATGTTGTTCACCATCTCCCGCATCTGTCGGATGGCAGTGTGGACGTCCTCGGCTTTTGATGACAAATTGAAGCAACACAACCCCTCAAACTCCTCACACTGGTGTCCATGGAGGAGGAGGAGGTAGTCGATAGCTGCCCTGTTTTGTAGCGTTGCCTGCCTTGTTACTTCCTCATCTGATAGGAGGCCGGCCAGCGCGTTGGAAGTTAAATTTGCTTGTTTCGCCACCCAACACTCTAGGTGAGCCAGCTCACCTAGAGCTTTCGCAGTCGAAACCCAAGGTAGAAAAACTGTGACTGCCACTCCCTTTACTTTTGACCAATGAATAATTTCGGAGTCACAGTTGGCATCGAGCGAAGCCAAATCTCTTTTTTGGACTTTTTTGCTGGTGGAATTTTTTCTCTGCCAATTCATGAGAGTGGTCTTGTTGGGGGAAAACAAGCCCAACCGGCCAAAAGTGCATGGTCCTTGTACAAGGTAAGGGGGGATGCCTGCCCATGCTCTATCCCCACAAATTAAAAACACACCTTTGGGAAGGGCCAGGGGTTTCCTATCAGTTGTTGAGGCCATCTCTACATGGGCGATCCGGCCGCACCATATCTTGGCAGTGTAAACATTCTTGGTTTGGTAAACAAACTGATAGGATCTCTCCTGACCCTGAGGGGGGGTAAACATAAAATGAACACAAAAAGATGCATTTGACGAACCTAAAATTTCTAATTCATTGAGGGGAAAACTTAAGCTGGAAAGGGTGGATATATATTTTTTCCACAACAAAAACGGATTTCTAATCGGGAACGTAATTTCAACGTCTAAAAAGGAATCAGGTGGGGATAGCTGGGAGATGGATTGACCCTTAGAAGCACCCTCTCTATTGGTCTGCTCCGTGATCTCTAAGAGCTTGGCGGGTAACTCCTTGGGCCCACTTGGGTTCCCCACAAGACAGGTCAACAAGGGGCTGTCTGCCGAGGTGGCTGACAAGCAAATGTGGTCCTGCCCCTTTGCCCGCGCCAGGGTCGCCCACACATTTGCTTTCGGTTGCGGGACCAGCCATCTGACGACTGGGAGACACAGGCTGAGCGTTATCAGGGCTCCGAGGGTTAGATGGAACTTCCTCGGAGCGGGGAATCCGGCTCGGGTTGCCGCCATGTGGAAAACTGGAAGACACTAAACACAAAGTTACACAAGTGGGGAACAGTCAGGGAAGGGTAACTCCGCCCAGTGTTGTAGTTGGGGTTTTCTCTTCCGCCTCCACGCTGCTTCTGCTACCTGCGGGCTGATTACTTTCTTGGATCCTGAGCCCTTAGGGACGTAGGGCTTCACCCACTTGGATGGAATCCACCTTGGTCCCGCGGGGGTGGACACGCAAGCGTATCCACGTCCCCACGTGACCAGGTCATGTGGCCCTTCCGTCCTTCTAGACTCAGGATCTCTGACCATGACCGGAGGCCTTTCTCGGATGGAAAACAGGGAGCTCGCCCCGAAGTGCCTTATGATTGGTGGATTGAGACCTTCAAAGGAACAATTTAAAAAGTTGATGGTAAAAAGTGCCCTGGCCAGTCTGACTGCTGGTGTTTCTGCTTTGAGGACCCGCTGCTGTTGATGTAGAACTCTCTTGATGGTACCATGGGTCCTCTCGACCATGGCTTGACCCGTGGGGGAGTGGGGGATGCCGGTCTTGTGCTCCACCCCCCATTGCTGCAGGAAGCTGCAGAGCTCCCTGGACTTGTACCCTGGGCCGTTGTCGATCTTGAGTTCCTTCGGGATGCCCAGGAAGGAGAAAGCATGGATAAGGTGTTTAATGACATCCCCCGCTTTCTCCCCTGTGTGGGCAGAAGCGAACACAGCTCCGGAGAATGTGTCGATAGACACATGTATGTACTTTTGGCGGCCAAATTCTGGGAAATGTGTGACATCTGTCTGCCACACCTCACAGCTCCTCAGCCCCCGAGGGTTGACCCCCGCATGCAAGGTTGGGACTGCATTTCGGGAGCAGGATGGGCACGCGGCCACAATCGCTTTGGCCTGCTCCCGCGTTAGATGGAAGCGGCGAACAAGGCCAGGCGCGTTTTGGTGGAAAAGCTGGTGGCTGAGTTTCGCCTGCTCAAAGATGTTAGGCAGGGGGGCCATCTCGGCAGGGGCAGCAAGGGCATCTGCCTTCCTGTTCCCCTCCGCGACAAACCCCAGCAGATCTGTGTGTGACCTCGTGTGCATCACATAGAACGGCTGCTCTCGGTGGGAGACCAGTTTAACTAATTTCGAGAGCAACTCATATAAAGCAATGTTGGACACCTCCTGCAGGATGGCCTGTTCCGCTCTGGACACCACCCCCGCTACATACGCGGAGTCTGTCACTAAATTGAAAGGTTCGGGAAACCTCTCAAATGCCCTGACGACAGCGGCCAACTCAGCAACCTGAGGTGATCCTTCCACCTCAGTGACATCAGCCTCCCACTGCTGAGTTTGAGGGTCCTTCCAA
Source organism: Delichon dasypus (assembly GCA_037837765.1). Taxonomy (NCBI): domain Eukaryota; kingdom Metazoa; phylum Chordata; class Aves; order Passeriformes; family Hirundinidae; genus Delichon; species Delichon dasypus. The sequence goes on from JBBAXF010000036.1 coordinate 2,247,248, forward strand.
GTCAATACTGACTTGTGAGACCTTCCAGACGCGTCAGTAAAAACTGTCAAGGCTTTGAGTGGATTCCTGCTTCGAACCTCCTTTAAGGATAATGTGAATTTAACATCCTGATTAAAAATTTTGTGGGCTGGCCGATGAATTGAAATTTGCCCAGTAAAGGAGTCCAGTGCGAACTGCAGTGCTTCGTTTTCCTGCAGCAGGTGTTCCATCATTGACTTCGAAATTTGGCCCGATCTCAACCCAATTGGAATGTGAATACACACAAAGTCACAACCGGCTAATTCTCTGATCCGGAACCTTGCCTTCCGGATCAGCTCAGCTACCAACTCCTGTGGCCGAGTCATCCTTTTGGACCTCTGATGGCTCAGGAAGACCCACTTTATGATAGAGAGTGGATCTTTCCCTTCTCGGTCCTTTTTCGGGATGTCCTTCCACTGAAAGATCATCCCGTGGAGGTGCGGCAACTTTCCCAGGATAATAAATTTGAAAGCCAGCTCGGGGTCAAATCTGTGAGCTTGCCTTGAGGACATAGCATCCTGAATCCTCTCCAGAGCCTTTTCCTCTTCTGGGGTAAGCGCCCTAGGAGAACTGAGCTCCTCTCCCCCTTTCAATAAATTGAAAAGGGGGGCGAGGTCCTCGGTGGTCAAGCCTAGCCAAGGCCTTACCCAATTCAAAGCCCCACACAGCTGGTATACATCCGCGAGGGAACTTACCTTCGTTTTGATGGACAATTTTTGCGGTACAATGGACCGCTTTCCGATCTCCAGCCCGAGGTACTTCCAGGGTGGCATCCTCTGAACCTTCTCTTCTTGCAGCTCGAAACCTGCAGCAATCAATGCATCGATTGTCAGGTCAAGCGCATGTGTCAGCTCATCGTCAGTCGGGGCACACACCAGGACATCATCCATGTAGTGATGGATGATGGCCTGTCCCGCGGCTGCGCGGACAGGGGACAGCAAGGACGCAACATACCACTGGCATATAACCGGGCTGTTCTTCATCCCCTGAGGGAGTACCCGCCAGTGATAGCGCTTCCTTGGGGCTTCTCGGTTGATGGTGGGTACCGAGAATGCAAAACGTGGGGCATCATCCGGGTGAAGAGGAATTTGAAAAAAGCAGTCTTTGATGTCTATAATTGCCAATTTCCAATTTTGGGGGAGCATAGTGGGGGAAGGCATTCCCGGTTGGAGAGATCCCATGTCTTCAATAACATTGTTAATTTGTCGGAGGTCCTGGAGGAGGCGCCACTTGTCTTTCCCCGGCTTTTGGATCACAAAAAACGGAGAATTCCAAGGGCTGTCAGTTTCCACTATGTGTCCCTTTCGTAATTGCTCCTCCACGAGCTCCTCGAGCGCTTTTAATTTCTGTTTAGAGAGCGGCCATTGCTCCACCCAAACTGGATTCTCAGTGAGCCAATTAAGTTTTTTGGTGGGACGCTCTTCAATGGTCGCCGTGGAAATGTCCACTGAGGGGTCGGGTATGTCAATCTTGACCCCCCATTGAGCCATGAGATCCCTTCCAAGCAAGGGCTCCTTGTAATTTAAAACAAAAGGGCGGATATTTGCCAATTGCCCTTTTGGCCCCTTAATTTGTACTATGCTCCTTGACTGTCTTGCCAATTGAAGCCCTCCAACACCCTGGACGTGTCCAGCCACGTCCTGCAAAGCCCAATGTGACGGCCAATCCCGGGCTGGCACAACAGTCACATCTGACCCAGTGTCTAAAAGAGCAGTGATGTTAATTGTTTCCCCGCCCACCGTAAATTTGCATGCTACCCGGGGCCTTTCCTCAGTGATGGCTTGCACAGGGCAAGCCACCGGGACCTTAGATGTATCATTTGGCCCCCGGGTAGGGATGATCTGTGCAATGATCTGACCTTTCGGGAGAAAGGTCGGTGGATGGGTGCATCGCAGCCAGAGAACGAGGTTCCCAGGGTTGTTGACTGAAATCCCTGGGAGGATCTCGATCTCTTGCGGGGTGTACTTACAATCCCCGATGACGACAAGTTCCTTCCCTTGGACTGGCCAGGCACCTTGTTCCTTAATATTTACAGAAAGGAAGGTCCAATCCGTGGTGGTCAGGTGGACAGCTTCGGTGAGCTCCAACCTATAAGGTTTTTCCTTAGAAGATGGTATTACAATAGGTTTGGACAGGTCATGGTCAGTTTTGAAAGTCACGTCAGGTGTGTCACGTCCGGTTAGAATGTCCTTTTCGGTTTTGGGCAGCATATCATCGGCGCTCTTCCTTTCCTTCCTCCCTCCCACTGCCTGGTCCGCCCTATTTGTGTCATTGCGCCGGGCGGACCTGCGCTCCTCCCTTAGTTTAACTGGTGGGAGTTCTCGCCCGCTACTCCTGTTCTCCCACCTCCCCCGCCTCCCCCCTTTTTCTTTTTTAACAACTCAATGTCATCCCTCAGTGGGCAATTATTGGCCCAGTGTCCCGGCTCCCGACAGATGATACACTTGTTTCTTTGGGGAGCATGCGGCCTGCGAATGTGTTCTTGCTGGGTGCCAGACGTTGCAGCTATCCTTGGTGTTTTTTGTTTCCAGTCCTGATCATTCCCTTGCATGAAGGGGACCTTTAATTGGCACACCCGGAGCATGTCCTGGATGGTCGGAGGAAGGTCCAAAGGGAGACTAAGAATTGCAGTCCTACATAAATTGTTCGCATTTGCGAACACCATTTCCCGAAGGATTCCCTCTCTCACAGCCACTTCCGATACCTGGACTTCAATTGCCCGGGTGAGCCTTTCCACAAACTTGGTAAATGCTTCTTTGGTCCCCTGTATGATTTTATAATAAGGAATGACAGGACCATCTGGCACCATACTAAAGAATGCAGTCACTGCACGCTCCCTTATTACCATGAGGGCTTTGACTGGGATGCCCGACGCCTGGTCTGTTGGATCCGTCCACCTTCCCTCACCCATGAGATGTTCCAGGGTGAGGGCATTCCCATTTTCATCGATCGCCGTCTCGGGATTGACCAGGAGACTCGGCAAGGCCTCCCTGAGCAGCTGCTTCCATGCTGCCTCCCACAACTTGAACTCCATGGAGTCCATGAGGCAGGAGAACAGCTGACTGAGGTCTGCTGGAATGACAACAGCAGCTTCGAGATCAGAGCGGAGCAGGCCCCTAAAATAGGGACTGTCCCGCCCATAATCCCGATGAGCCTTGCATAGATCCCTGATGGTGGCCTGTGAAAATGGGTGGTGGATTGCTCGGACATTGTGTCCTCCTCGGGAGCCCTTGTAGGTGACTGGGGCTAATGAGGGAATAGAGGGAGGCAGCTGGGCCTCAGTAGACACAGGCTCCGGCCCCACCCCCCCCGGCTCCAGACCGTGGGAACCGGGCGGGGGAGCGTGGGAACCAGAAGCCCAGGAGGCGTGTCTTTCGGTGGGGGGTGTGGTCTGGGAACCCACTGATGTCATGTGGGCGTTCCCGTGGGAGGAGTAGCTGGGAGGAGCTGTGGGAGTGGTCTTGGGAGAGGGAGGAAGCATGGGTGGAGTCTTTTGGGGGATAGGAGGGGCTGAGGAGAGGAAGGGGTTGGTCTGATCAAGGGTGGGAAGAAAGGGATTGAAGGAAGGAGGATAGGGGGATGGGGAGCACTGTGCCATGCGGTCTCCTCCATCTTGGGGATAAGGGGTAGGGGAGCCATTTTGTGGTTGGGGAGTCTCAGCTAGACTAAATCTAACACGAGGTTTATTAACTGGGGAAGATGAGGAAGGGTGGAATTCTTGAGCAGCCCGGCCAGGCCTGCCCAAGAAGCCCCGAGCAGTCTGGCTAGGACTGCCCGGGCGGAGGAGTCGAGAATTCCTGGGAGAGCCTGAGCCAGCAGGCTGGGGTCCTGCTGCTCCCTTCAGAATTCCCTTCTGGGGACGAGGAGAAGGGACAGAGGGACAGGGAGAACAAAGGGCAGGTTGGCTTGGACCTGGCTGTTTCTGCACTTTCCTATTCATTTTTGTAACAGCAGCTGAAAGCTGCAAAGCCAAATTGAGGAATTTGGAGGCTTGTTTGTCCCCTGAGAGTGCCAAATTATTAATTTTATCAATCACAGCTTGCCAAAATTTGGGGCTGTGTATTTGCTCCGGAGACGCCTGTGGGAAGTATAGGAACAGCCATCTGACAAACTTTTTGATCTCGCCCTTTGAAACTTTTAACTGGGCTATCTGAACAATAGAATTACAACTATAATACAAAGCCTTCTGAGCGACCGAGAGATTAACACCCATATCTCTAACAATTTCTTTCTGTCGGTCCCCACTAACACTCAGGCAAAATCAAAATTTAACAAAAGAAAAAAGCGGAATAAATCTCCTAAAACCGGGTAATTAGTTCCCAAAACCAGACCCGGGGAGCCGCAGTGAAATTAGAATGCAGTGTCCTATAATTCTCAGGCTCCCTGCCCAATCCGACCACTGCACTTAACTTAAAGTTTAAAAAAAACGAAAACGAAAGTAAAAAGTTCCGAGGATAGTTCCTGTGGGGGAATGGAGCAAACTGCCACCCCCCCGAGCTGCGCAGCTTGGGATCCCCCCCACTCCTGGGGAATCCCTTCCCAAAGCTAGGGTCTCCAAACCCCGGAGCACCGTCCAAAAAGTAAGTCCCCTCATGAAGGGTAACTTACCCCCTCCTGGAACGAGACAAAACCTGAGGTTGTGGGTCCAACTTCCTGAGGAGGATCCGATGGGTGTCCGGGTTCCTCTCCTCTCCCCCGGGAGCGGGCTCTCCAAGCGCGGCTACCACCAGGGGTAGCGGGACGTCCAGGGATAGCTTCAGCTGTCCGAGAGAGCTTAAAATCCGTGCCGCAGGGTCCGCCTCGTGACCGGGGGAGACCCCACGTTGGACATCAGACCGCCGTCGCAGTGTCCGAATTGCGTGTTAATCACGCTGCAATAGCTAGCTCAGTCCACTAGATGTCACTGCAGCAGCGTGTTAGGGCAAAGTGGCTAGCAAAGAAAGCCTCCTTCTGCCCTGCGATGGGCACGGAGATGAAGCAATGGCGATCTCAGCAATCAGAAGAAAGCCGGACTCATGAGGCAGGATTTAAATGAGGTTTATTGGAGAGGAGAGAGCCGGGAGCTCTGCCCCTGTGACCTGCTGCCCAGAAGAGACCCCGGGCCAGGGGTGCACGAGCTTTTTAAAGTGGGGTGGAAACAGGGGTGGCTGACAACCGGTTCAGCCAGTCACGACAACGGGGGGTGTAACTGGGGGTGTAAACTTTACAACAGGGGGCCAACCACACAAGATGGGAGGGAATTCCAAGGGCCCCAGCCTATCACTCGACCCCCTACCTGGAATTTTCCAAAAGCCAGGGAAGGTGTCCAAAGTGACAGACAGGTCGACCACGAGGAGTGGGGGAAGGGAGTGACAAAGACAGGTGCAGGGGAGGATTGATTGACAGAAAACGTCTGTTTAAGCAACTCAACTCATAAGGGGAAAACCAATACAGAACACAGGGGTATTCAGTGAACTAAATCATTACAAAAATAACTCAAAATATTTACAAAAATAACTTAATAACTTAATAAAACAATTCTCACACCACTACACTTCTGTTCATCTGTTTGCACTGTGCACAGCCCATTTGAGTTTTTCATTTGTTCTAGCAAGCAAACACTCTCCTGCAGCATCGCTCTGCTTCCCTCAGTGATTTCTGAGATTCTGATACTAGGGTGTCTGTTTTCCTTCTTTGCAACAAGCAGAGAATGTGGGATGAGGTCTGCTTGCTGTGTTTCCATCTTAGAAGCTGTCAAGTTGAACAAGCTCTGCTCTGCGAGAACAGTGCACACAGTTCTCACTGTGTATGCTTCTGTTCATCTGTTTGCACTGTGCACATCCCAAGTAAGGTTTTCATTGGTCCTAGCAAGAAAACATGCTCCTGCAGCATTCCTCTGCTTCTCTCTGTGATTTCTGAGATTATGATGCTGGGGTGTCTGTTTTCCATGTTTGCAGCAAGTAGAGAATGTGGGCTGCAGTCTGCTTGCTCTGTTTCCATGTTAGAAGCTGTCAAGTTGAACAAGCTCTGCTCTGTGAGAACAGTGCACACAGTTCTCACTGTGTATGCTTCTGTTCATCGGTTTGCACTGTGCACAGCCCAAGCAAGTTTTCCACTTTTTCAAGCAAGCAAACATGGTCCTGCAGCATTTCTCTGCTTCTCTCTGTGATTTCTGAGATTCTGATGCTGGGGTGTCTGTTCGCCACATTTGCAGCAAGCAGAGCATGTGGGTTCCTGACTGCTTGCTGTCTTTCCATGTGTCCTAGGGTAACTTTATGATGCTTGTATCCCCAATCGTCTGTTCTGTTTGTGCTGTATATTGAGTCCTGTGCCTTTAAGACTGGTTCTAAGAGCAAGGAGAAGCGCGGAGTTTGTTTTGAGAAAACTGCCTGACTCCTCCACATTCTTCTCCGGACGGTGTGTTCCGCGGAGGCTTGGAGAGACTGCAGGACAGAGATTTTTTTTTTGCTTTTAGTTAGTTTCAGCTAGCTAGGGCAGAGAAGTTCCGTGGACTGTTTTTTTTCTTTTTTTTTGGAACTGTTTAAACCTGCTCTGGACTGAAAACCCAGGGGAGCACTGGGGGCTGCACCTGCGGCCCACCGGGGCCTGGACCTCGGCATTTTTCCAGCAGCGCCGGAGGGACTGGGACTAGTGAGAGAGAGAGAGCCAAGCTCCACCCACGGCAAGGACTTTCTCAATTTGCCATCTCACTTCAGAAGGAGAGGTTTTATTGTTTCATATTATTCATTCTTTATACTTGTATGCACATTCGTTTAGTAAAATAGTTTTTTCCACTTATCTCCAAAGAGTTTTTTTTGGGTTTTTTTATCGGACTGGTTGGAGGGAGGGGCCACCTGGGTTTCCTTCCTTGGAGGGATCCTATACAGGGGTTTTCTCCCAAATTTGCACCAAACCAAGACATACTTCAAATTGGCGCCTACTGCGGGGCACGAGAGAGTGGAAAAAACTTGTATTGATTATTATTAACTGCTTTTTTTGTTTGTTTGTTTGTTTGTCCCTTGGGTGGGGATTAAACAGTGGCCATGTTGCTTCTTGAATTCCTAATGTCTCTTAGAATGGAGTCTTTTCTGCATTTCTGTTCCCTAGGCTTTTTTGAGATCTTAATACCTTTCTGGTCCCTAGGTTTGTTTTCTGTCCTGGTTTGGGGCAAATTTGGGAGAAAACCCCTGTATAGGATCCCTCCAAGGAAGCAAACCCAGGTGGCCCCTCCCTCCAACCAGTCTGGTAAAAAAAAAAAACAAACCTCTTTGGAGAAAAGTGGAAAAAACTATTTTACTAAACAAATGTGCATACAAGTATAAAGAATGAATAATATGAAACAATAAAACCTCTCCTTCTGAAGTGAGGTGGCAAATTGAGAAAGTCCTTGCCGTGGGTGGAGCTCGGCTCTCTCTCTCTCTCACCAGTCCCAGTCCCTCCGGCGCTGCTGGAAAATGCCGAAGTCCAGGCCCCGGTGGGCCGCAGGTGCAGCCCCCAGTGCTCCCCTGGGTTTTCAGTCCAGAGTAGGTTTAAACAGTTCCAAGAAAAAAAAAGGAAAAAAAACAGTCCAGGGAACTTCTCTGCCCTAGCTAGCTGAAACTAACTAAAAGAAAAAAAAATCTCTGTCCTGCAGTCTCCAAGCCTCCGCCGAACACACCGTCCGGAGAAGAATGTGGAGGAGTCAGGCAGTTTTCTCAAAACAAACTCCGCGCTTCTCCTTGCTCTTAGAACCAATCTTAAAGGCACAGGACTCAATATACAGCACAAACAGAACAGACGATTGGGGATACAAGCATCATAATGTTACCCTAGGACATTTTCTTACCCAGAAATAGCTCCAATATTGTCCCTAACATACAGCTTTTACACTAGGGATGCACAATTTAAAATAGTTATTTTGCTGGGTTCGGTGATTATGGTTTACAAGAAGCTTATAAAGATATTGGAGTTTGTTCTGGGTATGTTCGGTTTATGGTTTTTTCGTCCTGCCCTGCGTCCTAGTTCCAGTAGCATGTTTTGGGGATTTATCAACAATTGCACCCAGTTTGTTAGAGGAGGAGTAGGGGATGAGGCTCTTCAGCCTCTTCTTTCCTTCTTCTCTTTTGAGTCAGTTACATCGCTTTTAGAGAAGGTTCAGGGTCTCCTGAATGTTAAAGACCCCACTTCCCTGGTACTTCACCTGGTGACCTTCCTCTATATAGTTTATAGCTTTTCTAGAATAAGTCACACACTGCTAAACACTGTAGGGCGGCAGATAGAGGCAGGGGAGCAGGGAGATAAATCAGTCACTCAGGCTGCAGCCAATCCCACAGCTATTCAGGCTGCAGCTAAACCAGACAGGGAGGCTAAGACACCGGCAGTTGTGGCAGTAAAGAAGGGAAAGAAGCACACGGACAGAACCGATCGACCAGTAGACGAAGATTCAGGTGAAGGATCCTCAATGCCTCCTGACACCCAGCCAGTAGTCAAACCACCTGACACACAATCAGAAGGTGAAGCAACTGATGATACACAATCAGAAGCCAAACCAACTGATACAAAATTGCAAGCCCAACCAACTGGCACACAATCGGGAGCTCAAACAGCTGCTACAACATCAGGAGTCCAACCAGCTGCTACAACATCAGGAGCCCGACCAGCTGCTACAAGATCAGGAGCCCGACCAACTGCTGCAAGAGCAGGAGATACTATCGAGTCCTTTTCCCTGAAAGACCTTCGTGGCCTAAGAAAGGATTATACTCGACGATCTGATGAATCTATAATTAGTTGGCTAGTCCGTCTTTGGGATGCTGCAGGCGAGGCTACAATACTGGATGGCACTGAAGCAAGACATCTGGGATCCCTGTCACATGATCCAGTTATTGACCAAGAAATGATGAGGGAGGCTAGTCCTTGCAGTCTCTGGGAACGGGTCCTGAGAAGTGTGGCACAAAGATATCTGTGTGATGATGATCTCTATATGCAGCAAACCCAGTGGAAAACCATTGAACAAGGGATCCAGCGCTTGAGGGAAATGGCAGTGGCGGAGATTGTCTTCTCAGATGACATAAACACTAGGAACCCCGACTTGGTACCATGTACACCTGTGATGTGGCGAAAACTTGTACGACTTGGGCCACAAGAATACTCCTCTGCTTTAGCAATAATGAAGCGGGATGAGACAGCGGAGACCGTGCTTGATATGGCGAAGAAGCTCCGAACATATGCAGATGCTGTGCATGGCCCAACCCATGCAAGAATTGCAGCTCTGGAAACACAGGTGCGGGGATTAGCAGACAAAATGGAGGAGAATCTCAAAGAAATCAAAGAGAACATTCTCCAGATCTCTGCAATACAGGTTAGAGGCTCTGGCACCACACGCAAACGTTCCCTAGATAGAGAGGGAAAAGGCATCCCACGGGCTAAGCTGTGGTCCATCCTGCGTGATTATGGAGAAAACATGAAAAGATGGGATGGAGAATCTACTGAGGCTATGACACAACGGCTGCATGAATTGTTGGATGGCAAGACTGTGAGAGGAAGTTCCAGCAAGAAGGAAGCAGCTCCGGTTACCCAGGGAAAAAAGGATAATCAGGCTTAGAGGGGCCCTGCCTCTAGCCAGGTAGAGGCTAGGGAAAACCGTGTTTTTTGGACTGTGTGGATTCGTTGGCCTGGCACATCAGAACCACAAAAATATGAGGCCTTAGTTGACACTGGAGCACAGTGCACAATACTCCCATCAAGACATGTGGGGGAAGAATCTGTTTCCATTGCTGGGGTGACAGGGGGTTCACAAGATTTTACTTTGGTGGAAGCTGATGTGAGCCTGACTGGAAATGAGTGGAAGAGACACCCTATTGTGACTGGCCCAGAGGCTCCATGTATTTTGGGCATAGACTTCCTCCAAAATGGGTATTTCAAAGACCCGAAGGGATTTAGGTGGGCATTCGGGATAGCAGCTGTAGAGACAGAGGGTGTTAAGCAGTTGAATACCTTGCCTGGACTATCAGAGAACCCATCTGCTGTAGGTCTTCTGAAGGTGGAAGAGCAACAAGTGCCAATTGCCACTTCAATAGTGCATCGCCGACAGTACAGAACAACTCGAGATGCTGTGATTCCCATCCACAAGATGATCCGTGAGCTGGAGAGCCAAGGGGTGGTCAGCAAAACCCACTCACCCTTCAACAGCCCCATCTGGCCTGTGCGCAAGTCTGATAGAGAATAGAGATTGACTGTGGACTATCGTGCCTTGAACGAAGTGACTCCACCATTGAGCGCTGCTGTGCCGGACATGCTGGAACTCCAGTACGAGCTGGAGTCCAAGGCAGCAAAATGGTACGCCACAATTGACATTGCTAATGCATTTTTCTCCATTCCTCTGGCTGCAGAATGCAGGCCTCAGTTTGCTTTCACCTGGAGGGGCGTGCAGTACAGCTGGAACCGACTGCCCCAGGGGTGGAAACACAGCCCCACCATCTGCCATGGACTGATCCAGGCTGCACTGGAAAAGGGTGAGGCTCCGGAACATCTACAGTACATTGATGACATCATTGTGTGGGGAAACACAGCAATGGAAGTGTTTGAGAAAGGAGAGAAGATCATCCAGATCCTCCTAGAGGCCGGTTTCGCTATCAAGAAGAGCAAAGTTAAGGGACCAGCTCGTGAGATCCAGTTCCTGGGAGTAAAGTGGCACGATGGAAGGCGTCAGATTCCCACTGAAGTCATCAACAAGATCACAGCAATGTGTCCACCAACCAACAAAAAGGAGACACAAGCTTTCCTAGGCGCCATAGGTTTCTGGAGGATGCACATTCCTGAGTACAGCCAGATTGTGAGCCCTCTCTACCTGGTCACCCGCAAGAAGAACAATTTCCACTGGGGCCCTGAACAGCAACAAGCCTTTGCCCAGATCAAGCAGGAGATCGCTCATGCAGTGGCCCTTGGCCCAGTCAGGACGGGACCAGATGTGAAGAACGTGCTCTACTCCGCAGCCGGAAGCCATGGTCTGTCCTGGAGCCTTTGGCAAAAGGTGCCTGGGGAGACTCGGGGCCGACCACTGGGATTCTGGAGCCGAAGCTACAGAGGGTCTGAAGCCAACTACACTCCAACAGAGAAGGAAATCTTGGCCGCCTATGAAGGAGTTCAAGCCGCCTCAGAAGTAGTAGGCACCGAAACACAGCTCCTGCTGGCACCTCGACTACCAGTGCTGGGATGGATGTTCAAAGCAGAAGTTCCCTCTACCCACCATGCCACCAATGCCACATGGAGCAAATGGATTGCCCTCATCACTCAGCGCGCCCGCATTGGAAACCCAAATCGCCCTGGGATTTTGGAAATAATTACAAACTGGCCGGAAGGTGAAAACTTTGGTCTCATGGATGAAGAGGAACAGGAACAAGTGACACGTGCTGAAGAAGCTCCACCATACAACCAACTGCCAGCAGAAGAAACACGCTATGCTCTTTTCACTGACGGTTCCTGCCGCATCGTTGGGATGAAACGAAAGTGGAAAGCAGCTGTATGGAGCCCCACACGACAGGTTGCACAAGCCACTGAAGGAGAAGGTGGGTCAAGCCAACTCGCTGAGCTCAAAGCTGTTCAACTGGCTTTGGACATTGCTGAAAGAGAGAAGTGGCCAAAGCTCTACCTCTACACTGATTCGTGGATGGTGGCCAATGCTCTGTGGGGATGGCTGGAGAAGTGGAAAAAGGCCAATTGGCAGCGTAGGGGAAAACCAATCTGGGTTGCAGATGAGTGGAAAGACATTGCCACTCGGGTAGAGAAGCTACCTGTCAAAGTCCGTCATGTAGATGCCCATGTCCCCAAGAGTCGGGCTAATGAGGAGCACCGAAACAACGAGCAGGTAGATCAGGCTGCGAAGATAGAGGTGTCAAAGATAGACTTAGATTGGCAACACAAGGGAGAGTTGTTCCTAGCTCGATGGGCCCATGATGCCTCAGGTCATCAGGGCAGAGATGCCACCTATAAGTGGGCACGAGACCGAGGGGTGGATCTAACCATAGACAGTATTTCTCAGGTTATCCATGACTGTGAGACGTGTGCTGCAATCAAGCAGGCCAAGCGGGTGGAGCCCCTATGGTATGGCGGGCGATGGTCCAAGTATAAGTATGGGGAAGCCTGGCAGATTGACTACATCACCCTTCCCCAAACCCGCCAAGGCAAGCGCTATGTGCTCACAATGGTAGAGGCAACCACAGGATGGCTGGAGACCTACCCTGTGCCCCACGCTACTGCCCGTAACACCATTCTAGGCCTTGAAAAACAAGTTCTTTGGAGGCATGGTACCCCTGAGAGGATTGAGTCAGACAATGGAACTCATTTCAAGAACAGCCTCATCAACAACTGGGCTAGGGAACATGGCATTGAGTGGGTGTACCATATCCCCTATCATGCACCAGCTTCAGGGAAAGTAGAAAGATACAATGGACTGCTAAAAACCACCCTGAAAGCACTGGGTGGGGGATCATTCAAAAACTGGGAGCAGCATCTAGCAAAGGCCACCTGGTTAGTTAACACCCGAGGTTCCACCAACAGAGCAGGCCCTGCCCAATCTGAGCCCCTACATACAGTAGATGGAGAGAAGGTCCCAGTAGTACATGTAAGAGGTTTGTTAGGGAAGACAGTTTGGATGAATTCTGCTTCAAGTACAGAGGATCCCATCCGTGGGATTGTCTTTGCTCAGGGACCAGGCTGCACATGGTGGGTAATGCAGAAAGATGGAACCACACGATGTGTACCCCAGGGAGATTTGATTGTTGGGTGAGAACTGTGTGCAATTATCACTGTGTACTGAATAGTACTGCCACTGTATGTAGCTGTATATTGCATATTGTTTTTATATAGATGTATATGTGTGTAGAGCTAGAGTATATATTAGTTTTAGTAAATTGACGATATGGGGATAAGGGGTGGAATGTCCTAGGGTAACTTTATGATGCTTGTATCCCCAATCGTCTGTTCTGTTTGTGCTGTATATTGAGTCCTGTGCCTTTAAGACTGGTTCTAAGAGCAAGGAGAAGCGCGGAGTTTGTTTTGAGAAAACTGCCTGACTCCTCCACATTTCTCTCCGGACGGTGTGTTCGGCGGAGGCTTGGAGAGACTGCAGGACAGAGATTTTTTTTTCTTTTAGTTAGTTTCAGCTAGCTAGGGCAGAGAAGTTCCGTGGACTGTTTTTTTTCTTTTTTTTTGGAACTGTTTAAACCTGCTCTGGACTGAAAACCCAGGGGAGCACTGGGGGCTGCACCTGCGGCCCACCGGGGCCTGGACCTCGGCATTTTTCCAGCAGCGCCGGAGGGACTGGGACTAGTGAGAGAGAGAGAGCCGAGCTCCACCCACGGCAAGGACTTTCTCAATTTGCCATCTCACTTCAGAAGGAGAGGTTTTATTGTTTCATATTATTCATTCTTTATACTTGTATGCACATTCGTTTAGTAAAATAGTTTTTTCCACTTTTCTCCAAAGAGTTTTTTTTGGGTTTTTTTATCGGACTGGTTGGAGGGAGGGGCCACCTGGGTTTCCTTCCTTGGAGGGATCCTATACAGGGGTTTTCTACCAAATTTGCCCCAAACCAAGACAGACCTGCTGCCCAGAAGAGACCCCGGGCCAGGGGTGCACGAGCTTTTTAAAGTGGGGTGGAAACAGGGTTGGCTGACAACCAGTTCAGCCAGTCACGACAACGGGGGATGTAACTGGCGGTGTAAACTTTACAACACGGGGCCAACCACACAAGATGGGCGGGAATTCCAAGGGCCCCAGCCTATCACTCGACCCCCTCCCTGGAGTTTTCCAGAAGCCAGGGAAGGTGTCCAAAGTGACAGACAGGTCGACCACGAGGAGTGGGGGAAGGGAGTGACAAAGACAAGTGCAGGGGAGGATTGATTGACAGAAAACGTCTGTTCAAGCAAACTAAATCATAAGGGGAAAACCAGTACAGAACACCGGGGTATACAGAGAACTAAATCATTACAAAAGTAACTCAAAAATCTTACAAAAATAACTTAACTTAATAAAACAATTCTCACACCACTCCACTTCTTTTCCTCTGTTTGCACTGTGCACAGCCCATTTGAGTTTTTCCCTTTTTCAAGCAAGGAAACATGCTCCCGCGGCATTTCTCTGCTTCTCTCAGTGATTTCAGAGATTCTGATGCGGGGGTGTCTGTTTTCCATGTTTGCAGCAAGCAGAGCATGTGGGCTGCTGTCTGCTTGCTCTCTTTCCATGTTAGAAGCAGCCAAGTCGAACAAGCTCTGCTCTGCGAGAACAGTGCACACAGCTCTCACTGTGTATGCTTCTGTTCATCCGTTTGCACTGTGCACAGCCCAAGTAAGGTTTCCATTTCTCCTAGCAAGAAAACCTGCTCCCGTAGCATTTCACTGCTTCTCTCAGTGATTTCTGAGATTCTGATGCTGGGGTGTCTGTTTTCCATGTTTGCAGCAAGCAGAGAATGTTGGCTGCTGTCTACTTGCTGTGTTTCCTTGTTTGAAGCAGTCAAGTTGAACGATCTCTGCTTTGTGATAACAGTGCACACTGCTCTCGCTATTATGCTTCCGTTCATCTGTTTGCGCTGTGCACAGCCCGAGTGAGTTATTCATTTGTCCTAGCAAGAAATCATGCTCCTGCAGCATTTCTCTGTTTCTCTCAGTGATTTCTGAGATTCTGATGGATGGTGTCTGTTTTCCATCTTTGCAACAAGCAGAGAATGTGGTTTGAGGTCTGCTTGCTGTGTTTCCATGTTAGAAGCTGTCAAGTTGAACAAGCTCTGCTCTGCGAGAACGGTGCACACCGCTCTCGCTATGTATGCTTCTGTTCATCTGTTTGCACTGTGCAAAGCCCAAGTAAGGTATTCATTTGTCCTAGCAAGAAAACATGCTCCTGCAGAATTTCTCTATGTCTCTCAGTGATTTCTGAGATTCTGATGCTGGGGTGTCTGTTTTCCATGTTTGCAACAAGCAGAGCATATGGTCTGCTTTCTGCTTGCTCTCTTTCCGTGTTAGAAGCTGTGAAGTTGAACAAGCTGTGCTTTGCAAGAACAGTGCACAGTGCACTCGCTGTGTATGCTTCTGTGCATTGGTTTGCACTATGCACAACCCAAGTGAGTTTTTCACTTTGTCAAGCAAGAAAACATGCTCCTGCAAAATTTCTCTGCTTCTCTCAGTGATTTCTGAGATTCTGACACTGGTGTGTCTGTTTTTCAAGTTTGCAGCAAGCAGAGCATGCGGGTTCATGTCTGCTTGCTCTGTTTCCATGTTAGAAGCTGTCAAGTTGAACAAGCTCTGCTATGCGAGAACAGTGCACACAGCTCTCGCTGTGTATGCTTCTGTTGATCTGTTTGCACAGTGCACAGCCCATTTGAGTTTTTCATATGTCCTAGCAAGCAAACATGTTCCTGCAGCATTTCTCTGCTTCTCTCTGTGATTTCTGAGATTCCCATGCTAGGGTGTCTGTTTTCCATGTTTATAGCAAGCAGAGCATGTCGGCTGCTGTCTGCTTGCTCTCTTTCCATGTTAGAAACTGTCAAGTTGAACAAGCTCTGCTTTGCGAGAACAGTGCACACTGCTCTTGCTATGTATGCTTCTGTTCATCTGTTTGCACAGTGCGCAGCCCATTTGAGTTTTTCATATATCCTTGCAAGCAAACATGGTCCTGCAGCATTGCTCTGCTTCTCTCTGTGATTTCTGAGATTCCCATGCTAGGGTGTCTGTTTTCCATGTTTATAGCAAGCAGAGCATGTCGGCTGCTGTCCGCTTGCTCTCTTTCCATGTTAGAAGCTGTCAAGTTGAACAAGCTCTGCTATGCGAGAACAGTGCACACTACTCTCACTGTGTATGCTTCTGTTCATCGGTTTGCATTGTTCACAACCCAAGTGAGTTTTTCACTTTTTCAAGCAAGCAAACGTGCTCCTGAAGCATTTCTCTGCTTCTCTCAGTGATTTCTGAGATTATGCTGCTGGGGTGTCTCTTTTCCGTGTTTGCAACAAGCAGAGCATGTGGGCTGCTGTCTGCTTGCTCTCTTTCCATGTTAGAAGCTGTCAAGTTGAACAAGCTCTGCTTTGCGAAGACAGTGCACACTGCCCTCGCTGTGTATGCTTCTTTTCAACCATTTGCACTGTGCATGGGCCATGTGAGTTTTTCATTTGTCCTAGGAAGCAAACATGCTCCTGCAGCATTTCGCTGCTTCGCTCAGTGATTTCTGAGTTTCTGATGCTAGGGCATCTGTTTTCCATGTTTGCAACAAGCAGAGCATCTGGGCTGCTATATGCTTGCTGTGTTTCCGTGTTAGAAGCTGTCAATTTGAACAAGGTCTTCTGTGCGAGAACCATGCACACAGCTCTCGCAGTGTATGCTCCTGTTCATCGGTTTGCACAGTGCACAGCCCAAGTGAGTTTTTCACTTTTTCAAGCAAGCAAACATGCTCCTGCAGCATTTCTCTGCTTCTCTCAGTGATTTCTGAGATTCTGATACTGGGGTGTCTGTTTTCCACATTTGCAGCAAGCAGAGCAGGTGGATTGCTGTCTGCTTGCTGTGTTTCCATGTTAGAAGCTGTCAAGTTGAACAAGCTCTGCTCTGCGAGAACAGTGCACACAGCTCTCACTGTGTATGCTTCTGTTAATGCGTTTGCACTGTACACAGCCCAAGTCAGGTTTTCATTTGTCCTAGCAAGAAAACATGCTCCCGCAGCATTTCTCTCCTTCTCTCAGTCATTTCTGAGATTCTGATACTGGTGTGTCTGTTTTCCATGTTAGCAGCAGGCAGAGCATGTGGCCTGCTGTCTGCTTGCTCTCTTTCCATGTTAGAAGCTGTCAAGTTGAACAAGCTCTGCTTTGCGAGAACAGTGCACACTGCTCTCACTGCGTATGCTTCTGTTCATCGGTTTGCATTGTTCACAGCCCAAGTGAGTTTTTCACTTTTTCAAGCAAGCAAACACGCTCCTGCAGAATTTTTCTGCTTCTCTCAGTGATTTCTGTGATTCTGATACTGGTGTGTCTGTTTTCAATGTTTGCAGCAGGCAGAGCATGTGGGTTGCTGTCTGCTGGCTGTGTTTCCATGTTAGAAGCTATCAGGTTGAACAAGCTCCGCTTTGCGAGAACAGTGCACACCACTCTCGCTATGTATGCTTCTGTTCATCCGTTTGCACTGTACACGGCCCATGTGTGTTTTTCATTTGTCCTAGCATGCAAACATGCTCCTGCAGCATTGCTCTGCTTCTCTCAGTGATTTCTGAGATTCTGATACTAGGGCGTCTGTTTTCCTTCTTTGCAACAAGCAGAGAATGTGGGCTGAGGTCTGCTTGCTGTGTTTCCATCATAGAAGCTGTAAAGTTGAACAAGCTCTGCCCTGCGAGAACAGTGCACACAGCTCTCACTGTGTATGCTTCTGTTCATCCGATTCCACTGTGCACAGCCCAAGTAAGTTTTCCATTTGTCCTAGCAAGAAAACATGCTCCTGCAGAATTTCTCTGCTTCTCTCAGTGATTTCTCAGATTCTGTTGCTAGGGTGTCTGTTTTCCATGTTTATAACAAGCAGAGCATGTGGGCTGCTGTCTGCTTGCTCTCTGTGTCTGGTTCCGTCCCGCACCGGGCGGGAGATGACCTCTGGCTAGCTCGGGTCAGCCCAGGTACAGAATGGTCCCAGTTCGTTTCGGCTTTTCGGCTCGGCAGCTGAACCCCCAAAAGTGTGACAGCAAAGCAGCAGAAGAGATAAGGCTGGCTCTCAGCTTAGCAGATTAAAAGATGTTTATTAGCTCCAGAGTTGAGGAGCAGAGAGGTTGAGAGCGAGGTGCTGAGAGATGTTGCTGAGAGGCTGAGAGATCTCTGAGAGAGAGTTTTTTCCTCCCTCCTGCCCCCTATAAGCGGGGGAGGGGTTTCAGGGAGGATACTACAAAACCACGAATCAGGGGTTTCAGGGGGTAACAAGGTGTGCCCACCCCCAAGCCTCGGACCACTAAAATCCAAAGCTAAAGGAATTCCCCCCGGGGGGCCTATCACCTGAAGCCTTCTCCCTGAGATTTCGCAATCTTGGGAGGGCTCCTGGAGAAACAGGCTGCCCCAGAGCAAGGGGGGTGGGAGGACACAAATCACCTTATTATACAGACAACACAAAAGGGATACAGAATTGGGGATACAGTGAAATGAACCATAACATAAACTTCTTATAAAGACCTAATAAAACAGTTCTGCACCACTACAGCTCTCTTTCCATGTTAGAAGCTGTCAAGTTGAACAAGCTCTGCTTTGCAAGAACAGTGCACACTGCTCTCGCTGTGTATGCTGCTTTTCATCCGTTTGCACTGTGCATGGGCCATGTGAGTTTTCCATTTGTCCTAGGAAGCAAATATGCTACTGCAGCACTTCTCTGCTTCTCTCAGTGATTTCTGAGATTCTGATACTAGGGCGTCTGTTTTCCTTCTTTGCAACAAGCAGAGAATGTGGGCTGAGGTCTGCTTGCTGTGTTTCCATCATAGAAGCTGTAAAGTTGAACAAGCTCTGCCCTGCGAGAACAGTGCACACAGCTCTCACTGTGTATGCTTCTGTTCATCCGATTCCACTGTGCACAGCCCAAGTAAGTTTTCCATTTGTCCTAGCAAGAAAACATGCTCCTGCAGAATTTCTCTGCTTCTCTCAGTGATTTCTCAGATTCTGTTGCTAGGGTGTCTGTTTTCCATGTTTATAACAAGCAGAGCATGTGGGCTGCTGTCTGCTTGCTCTCTGTGTCTGGTTCCGTCCCGCACCGGGCGGGAGATGACCTCTGGCTAGCTCGGGTCAGCCCAGGTACAGAATGGTCCCAGTTCGTTTCGGCTTTTCGGCTCGGCAGCTGAACCCCCAAAAGTGTGACAGCAAAGCAGCAGAAGAGATAAGGCTGGCTCTCAGCTTAGCAGATTAATAGATGTTTATTAGCTCCAGAGTTGAGGAGCAGAGAGGTTGAGAGCGAGGTGCTGAGAGATGTTGCTGAGAGGCTGAGAGATCTCTGAGAGAGAGTTTTTTCCTCCCTCCTGCCCCCTATAAGCGGGGGAGGGGTTTCAGGGAGGATACTACAAAACCACGAATCAGGGGTTTCAGGGGGTAACAAGGTGTGCCCACCCCCAAGCCTCGGACCACTAAAATCCAAAGCTAAAGGAATTCCCCCCGGGGGGCCTATCACCTGAAGCCTTCTCCCTGAGATTTCGCAATCTTGGGAGGGCTCCTGGAGAAACAGGCTGCCCCAGAGCAAGGGGGGTGGGAGGACACAAATCACCTTATTATACAGACAACACAAAAGGGATACAGAATTGGGGATACAGTGAAATGAACCATAACATAAACTTCTTATAAAGACCTAATAAAACAGTTCTGCACCACTACAGCTCTCTTTCCATGTTAGAAGCTGTCAAGTTGAACAAGCTCTGCTTTGCAAGAACAGTGCACACTGCTCTCGCTGTGTATGCTGCTTTTCATCCGTTTGCACTGTGCATGGGCCATGTGAGTTTTCCATTTGTCCTAGGAAGCAAATATGCTACTGCAGCACTTCTCTGCTTCTCTCAGTGATTTCTGAGATTCTGATACTAGGGCGTCTGTTTTCCTTCTTTGCAACAAGCAGAGAATGTGGGCTGCTATATGCTTGCTCTGTTTCCATGTTAGAAGCTGTCAATTTGAACAAGGTCTTCTGTGCGAGAACCATGCACACAGCTCTCGCAGTGTATGCTGCTGTTCATCGGTTTGCACAGTGCACAGCCCAAGTGAGTTTTTCACTTTTTCAAGCAAGCAAATATGCTCCTGCAGCATTTCTCTGCTTCTTTCAGTGATTTCTGAGATTCTGATGCTGGGGCGTCTGTTTTCCATGTTTGCAACAAGCAGAGCATGTGGGCTGCAGTCTGCTTGCTGTGTTTCCATGTGAGAAGCTGTCAAGTTGAACAAGCTCTGCTTTGCGAGAACAGTGCACACTGCTCTTGCTGTGTATCCTTCTGTTCATCCGTTTGCACTGTGCACAACCCAAGTGAGTTTTTCACTTTTTCAAGCAAGGAAACGTGCTCCTGCAGCATTTCTCTGCTTCTCTCAGTGATTTCTGAGATTATGCTGCTGGGGTGTCTGTTTTCCATGTTTGCAACAAGCAGAGAATGTGGGCTGCTGTCTGCTTGCTGTGTTTCCATGTTAGAAGCTGTCAAGTTGAACAAGCTCTGCTTTGCGAGAACAGTGCACACTGCTCTCGCTGTGTATGCTTCTTTTCATCCGTTTGCACTGTGCATGGCCCATGTGAGTTTTTCATTTGTCCTAGGAAGCAAACATGCCCCTGCAGCATTTCTCTGCTTCTCTCAGTGATTTCTGAGATTCTGATGCTAGGGCATCTGTTTTCCGTGTTTGCAACAAGGAGAGAAAGTGGGCTGCTATATGCTTGCGCTGTTTCCGTGTTAGAAGCCGTCAATTTGAACAAGGTCTTCTGTGCGAGAACCATGCACACAGCTCTCGCTGTGTATGCTTCTGTTCATCGTTTTGCGCTGCGCACAGCCCAAGTGACTTTTTCACTTGTTCAAGCAAGCAAAAAAGCTCCTGCAGCATTTCCCTACTTCTCTCTGTGATTTCTGGGATTCTGATGCTAGGGTGCCTGTTTTCCACATTTGCAGCAAGCAGAGCATGTGGATTGCTGTCTGCTTGCTCTGTTTCCATGGTAGAAGCTGTCAAGTCGAACAAGCTCTGCTCTGCGAGAACAGTGCACCCTGCTCTCACTGTGTATGCTTCTGTTCATCCGTTTGCACTCTGCACAGCCCAAGTAAGGTTTTCATTTGTCCTAGCAAGAAAACAGGCTCTCGCAGTATTTCTGTGCTTCTCGCAGTCATTTCTGTGATTCTCATGATGGGGCGTCTGTTTTCCACGTTTGCAGCAAGCAGAGCATGTGGATTGCTGTCTGCTTTCTCTTTTTCCATGGTAGAACCTGCCAAGTCGAACAAGCTCGGCTCTGCGAGAACAGTGCCCACAGCTCTCACTGTGTATGCTTCTGTTCATCTGTTTGCACAGTGCACAGCCCATTTGAGTTTTTCATATATCCTTGCAAGCAAACATGCTCCTGCAGCATTGCTCTGCTTCTCTCTGTGATTTCTGAGATTCTCATGCTAGGGTGTCTGTTTTCCATGTTTATAGCAAGCAGAGAATGTGGGCTGCTGTCCGCTTGCTCTCTTTCCATGTTAGAAGCTGTCAAGTTGAACAAGCTCTGCTATGCGAGAACAGTGCACACTACTCTCACTGTGCATGCTTCTGTTCATCGGTTTGCATTGTTCACAGCCCAAGTGAGTTTTTCACTTTTTCAAGGAAGCAAACATGCTCCTCCTGAATTTCTCTGCTTCTCTCAGGGATTTCTGAGATTCTGATGCTGGGGTGTCTTTTCCATGTTTGCAGCAAACAGAGCATGTGGGTTGCTGTCTGCTTGCTCTCTTTCCATGTTAGAAGCTGTCAAGTTGAACAAGCTCTGCTTTGCGAGAACAGAGCACACAGCTCTCACTGTGTATGCTTCTGTGTCGCAGTGTCCGAATCGCGTGTTAATCACGCTGCAATAGCTAGCTAGGTCCACTAGATGTCACTGCAGCAGCGTGTTTGGGCAAAGTGGCTAGCTAAGAAATCCTCCTTCTGCCCTGCGATGAGCACGGAGATGAAGCAATGGCAATCTCAGCAGTCAGAAGAAAGCCGGACTCTTGAGGCAGGATTTAAATGAGGTTTACTGGAGGGGAGAGAGCCGGGAGCTCTGCCCCTGTGACCTGCTGCCCAGAAGAGACCCCGGGCCAGGGGTGCACGAGCTATTTAAAGTGGGGTGGAAACATGGGTAGCTGACAACCGGTTCAGCCAGTCACGACAACGGGGGGTGTAACTGGGGGTGTAAACTTTACAGCAGGGGGCCAACCACACAAGATGGGAGGGAATTCCAAGCGCCCCAGCCTATCACTCGACCCCCTCCCTGGAGTTTTCCAGAAGCCAGGGAAGGTGTCCAAAGTGACAGACAGGTCGACCACGAGGAGTGGGGGAAGGGAGTGACAAAGACAGGAGCAAGGGAGGA
The DNA here is from genome assembly GCA_037837765.1 of Delichon dasypus. Classification (NCBI taxonomy): domain Eukaryota; kingdom Metazoa; phylum Chordata; class Aves; order Passeriformes; family Hirundinidae; genus Delichon; species Delichon dasypus. The sequence continues at coordinate 2,269,258 of JBBAXF010000036.1, forward strand.
TTGATTGACAGCAAACGTCTGTTTAAGCAACCTAACTCATAAGGGGAATGTTGGAGTCCAGGGCATTCCTTTGGTTGCCCTGGAGGGTCAGAGACCTGGACAGGGGGGTCTGGGACCCCAGCCCAGAGCTCAGAGAGACACTGGCTTTGATTTCAGTCCATGGGAAAAACTTCCTACTCTGAGAGAAGGTTTACAGGCCACAGGAGTGTGAAAAATAGTAGTTTAGATTGTCACAGAGTGAGAAAATAATAGTTTTAGGTTTCTAGCATTGAAGTGAATGGGGACAAGATGGAGGATCTGGGGCGTTTTCTCCTTCTCCTTCTTCTTCTCTTTCCCTCACTCCATTGCTGCATTGACGTGGCACAAAGTAGTTTGTGAGGATTGGGTCAAAGTAAAGATGACCTTTTTAGTAATAGAGATAGACATTGGTAAGAAATAGTAAATAAGAAATGCGTAGTAATTAGTATAAAAGATAAGGACAGCCCAGCTCGGGGGGAGACGTGAGGAATCCATGCAGCTGCGAACATCTTGTCGGACTCCGAGAAAATTGTAAGATAAGAAACAATAAACAAAGTATGCAACATTGAAAGATCTAAACCTGAGAACTCCGTCTCTTCCTTCGGCTTGGCTCGGAGCTGTGCAGGGAGGCAGGGACCCTGAAACCACCACAATGATGGGGAAAGCCCCGGTCAGGGGAAAACCAGTACAGAACACAGGGGTATACAGTGAACTAAATCATTACAAAAGTAACTCAAAAATCTTACAAAAACAACTTAATAACTTAATAAAACAATTCTCACACCACTACACTTCTGTTCATCTGCTTGCACTGTGCACAGCCCATTTGAGTTTTTCACTTTTTCAAGCAAGCAAACATGGTCCTGCAGAATTTCTCTGCTTCTCTCAGTGATTTCTCAGATTATGATGCTGGAGTGTCAGTTTTCCATGTTTGCAACAAGCAGACCATGTGGGCTGCTGTCTGCTTGCTGTGTTTCCCTGCTAGAAGCTGACAAGTTGAACAAGCTCTGCTTTGCGAGAACAGTGCACACTGCTCTCGCTGTGTATGCTTCTGTTCATCGGTTTGCACTGTGCACAGCCCAAGTAAAAGTTTTTCACTTTTTCCAGCAAGCAAACATGGTCCTGCAGCATTTCTCTGCTTCTCTCAGTGATTTCTGAGATTCTGATGCTGGAGTGTCAATTTTCCATGTTTGCAACAAGCAGAGCATGTGGGCTGCTGTCTGCTTGCTCTCTTTCCATGTTAGAAGCTGTCAATTTGAACAAGCTCTGCTTTGCGAAGACAGTGCACACTGCCCTCGCTGTGTATGCTTCTTTTCAACCGTTTGCACTGTGCATGGGCCATGTGAGTTTTTCATTTGTCCTAGGAAGCAAACATGCTCCTGCAGCATTTCTCTGCTTCTCTCAGTGATTTCTGCGATTCTGATACTAGGGTGTCTTGCTTCCATGTTTGCAACTAGTAGAGCATCTTGGCTGCTGTCTGCTGGCTGTGTTTCCATGTTAGAAGCTGTCCTAGGGTAACTTTATGATGCTTGTATCCCCAATCGTCTGTTCTGTTTGTGCTGTATATTGAGTCCTGTGCCTTTAAGACTGGTTCTAAGAGCAAAGAGAAGCGCGGAGTTTGTTTTGAGAAAACTGCCTGACTCCTCCACATTCTTCTGCGGACGGGGTGTTCGGCGGAGGCTTGGAGAGACTGCAGGACAGAAATTTTTTTTGCTTTTAGTTAGTTTCAGCTAGCTAGGGCAGAGAAGTTCCCTGGACTGTTTTTTTTTCCCTTTTTTTTCTTGGAACTGTTTAAACCTACTCTGGACTGAAAACCCAGGGGAGCACTGGGGGCTGCACCTGCGGCCCACCGGGGCCTGGACTTCGGCATTTTCCAGCAGCGCCGGAGGGACTGGGACTAGTGAGAGAGAGAGAGAGCCGAGCTCCACCCACGGCAAGGACTTTCTCAATTTGCCATCTCACTTCAGAAGGAGAGGTTTTATTGTTTCATATTATTCATTCTTTATACTTGTATGCACATTTGTTTAGTAAAATAGTTTTTTCCACTTTTCTCCAAAGAGGTTTGTTTTTTTATCAGACTGGTTGGAGGGAGGGGCCACCTGGGTTTGCTTCCTTAGAGGGATCCTATACAGGGGTTTTCTCCCAAATTTGCCCCAAACCAAGACATACTTCTTATTGGCGCCCACTGCGGGGCTCGAAAGAGTAGAAAAAACTTGTATTGATTATTATTAACTGCTTTTTTTGTTTGTTTGTTTGTTTGTCCCTTGTGTGAGAATTAAACAGTGGCCATGTTGCTTCTTGAATTCCTGATGTCTCTTAGAATAGAGTCTTTTCTGCATTTCTGTTCCCTAGGCTTTTTTGAGATCTTAATACCTTTCTGGTCCCTAGGTTTGTTTTCTTACCCAGAAATAGCTCCAATATTGTCCCTAACATACACCTTTTACACTAGAAATGCACTATTTAAAATAGTTATTTTGCTGAGTTCAGTGATTATAGCTTACAAAAAGCTTATAAAGATATTAGAGTTTGTTCTGAGTATGTTCAGTTTATGATTTTTTCGTCCTGCCCTGCGTCCTAGTTCCAGTAGCATGTTTTAGAGATTTATCAACAATTGCACCCACTTTGTTAGAGGAGGAGTAGGGGATGAAGCTCTTCAGCCTCTTCTTTCCTTCTTCTCTTTTGAGTCAGTTACATCGCTTTTGGAAAAAGTTCAGGGTCTCCTGAATGTTAAAAACACCACCTTCCTAGTACTTCACCTAGTGACCATCCTCTATATAGTTTATTGCTTTTCTAGAATGAGTCACACACTGCTAAACACTGTAGAGCAGCAAATAGAGGCAGGGGAGCAGGGAGATAAATCAGTCACTCAGGCTGCAGCCAATCCCACAGCTATTCAAGCTGCAGCTAAACCAGACAGTAAGGCTAAGACACCAGCAGTTGCTGCAATAAAGAAGGGAAAGAAGCACACGGACAAAACCGATCGACCAGTAGACGATGATTCAAGTGAAGGATCCTCAATGCCTCCTGACACCCAGCCAGTAGTCAAACCACCTGACACACAATCAGAAGGTGAAGCAACTGATGATACACAATCAGAAGCCGAACCAACTGATACAAAATTGCAAGCCCAACCAACTGGTACACAATCGGGAGCCCAACCAGCTGCTACAACATCAAGAGCCCAACCAGCTGCTACAACATCAGGAGCCCGACCAACTGCTGCAAGATCAGGAGCCCAACCAACTGCTGCAAGAGCAGAAGATACTATTGAGTCCTTTTCCCTGAAAGACCTTCGTGGCCTAAGAAAGGATTATACTCGACGATCTAATGAATCTATAATTAGTTGGCTAGTCCGTCTTTAAGATGCTGCAGGCGAAGCTACAATACTGGATAGCACTGAAGCAAGACATCTAGGATCCCTGTCACATGATCCAGTTATTGACCAAGAAACGATGAGAGAAGCTAGTCCTTGCAGTCTCTAGGAACGGGTCCTGAGAAGTGTGGCACAAAGATATCTGTGTGCTGACGATCTCTATATGCAGCAAACCCAGTAGAAAACCATTGAACAAAGAATCCAGCGCTTGAAAGAAATGGCAGTGGCGGAAATTGTCTTCTCAGATAACATAAACACTAGGAACCCCGACCTGGTACCATGTACACCTGTGATGTGGCGAAAACTTGTACGACTTGGGCCGCAAGAATACTCCTCTGCTTTAGCAATAATAAAGCGAGATAAGACAGCAGAGACCGTGCTTGATATGGCAAAGAAGCTCCGAACATATGCAGATGCCGTGCATGGCCCAACCCATGCAAGAATTGCAGCTCTGGAAACACGGATGCAGAGATTAGCAGACAAAGTGAAAGAGAATCTCAAAGAAATCAAAGAGAACATTCTCCAAATCTCTGCAGTACAGGTTAGAGGCTCTAGCACCACACGCAAACGTTCCCTAAATAGAGAGAGAAAAGGCATCCCACGAGCTAAGCTGTGGTCCTTCCTGCGTAATTATAGAGAAAACATAAAAAGATGAGATAGAGAATCTACTGAGGCTATGACACAACGGCTGCGTGAATTGTTAGATGGCAAGACTGTGAGAGGAAGTTCCAGCAAAAAAGAAGCAGCTCCGGTTACCCAAAGAAAAAAAAATAATCAGGCTTAGAGGGGCCCTGCCTCTAGCCAGGTAAAAGCTAGAGAAAACCGTGTTTTTTAGACTGTGTAGATTCGTTAGCCTGGCACATCAGAACCACAAAAATATAAGGCCTTAGTTGACACTGAAGCACAGTGCACAATACTCCCATCAAAACATGTGGGGGAAGAATCTGTTTCCATTGCTGGGGTGACAAAAAGTTCACAAGATTTTACTTTGGTGGAAGCTGATGTGAGCCTGACTAAAAATGAGTAAAAAAGACACCCTATTGTGACTGGCCCAGAAGCTCCATGTATTTTGAGCATAGACTTCCTCCAAAATAGGTATTTCAAAGACCCAAAGAGATTTAAGTAGGCATTTAAAATAGCAGCTGTAGAGACAGGAGATGTTAAGCAGTTGAATACCTTGCCTGGACTATCAGAGAACCCATCTGCTGTGGGTCTTCTGAAGGTGGAAGAGCAACAAGTGCCAATTGCCACTTCAACAGTGCATCGCCGACAGTACAGAACAACTCGAAATGCTGTGATCCCCATCCACAAAATAATCCGTGAGCTAGAGAGCCAAAGAGTAGTCAGCAAAACCCATTCACCCTTCAACAGCCCCATCTGGCCTGTGCGCAAGTCTGACGGAGAATGGAAATTGACTGTGGATTACCGTGCCTTGAACAAAGTGACTCCACCATTGAGCGCTGCTGTGCCGGACATGCTAGAACTCCAGTACGAGCTGGAGTCCAAGGCAGCAAAATAGTATGCCACAATTGATATTGCCAATGCATTTTTCTCCATTCCTCTGGCTGCAGAATGCAGGCCTCAGTTTGCTTTCACCTGGAAGAGCGTGCAGTACACCTAGAACCGACTGCCCCAGGGGTGGAAACACAGTCCCACCATCTGCCATGGACTGATCCAAGCTGCACTGGAAAAGGGTGAGGCTCCGAAACATCTACAGTACATTGATGACATCATTGTATGGAGAAACACAGCAGGAGAAGTGTTTGAGAAAAGAGAAAAAATCATCCAGATCCTCCTGGAGGCCGGTTTCGCTATCAAGAAGAGCAAAGTTAAGAGACCAACTCGTGAAATCCAGTTCCTGGGAGTAAAGTGGCACGATGGAAAGCGTCAGATTCCCACTGAAGTCATCAACAAGATCACAGCAATGTGTCCACCAACCAACAAAAAAGAGACACAAGCTTTCCTAGACGCCATAAGTTTCTGGAGGATGCACATTCCTGAGTACAGCCAGATTGTGAGCCCTCTCTACCTAGTCACCCGCAAGAAGAACAATTTCCACTGGGGCCCTGAACAGCAACAAGCCTTTGCCCAGATCAAGCAGGAGATCGCTCATGCAATGGCCCTTAGCCCAGTGAGGACGGGACCAGATGTGAAGAACGTGCTCTACTCAGCAGCCGAGAGCCATGGTCTGTCCTAGAGCCTTTGGCAAAAAGTGCCTGGGGAGACTCGGGGCCGACCACTGAGATTCTAGAGTCGAAGCTACAGAGAGTCTGAAGCCAACTACACTCCAACAGAGAAGAAAATCTTGGCCGCCTATGAAGGAGTTCAAGCCGCCTCAGAAGTAGTAAGCACCGAAACACAGCTCCTGCTGGCACCTCGACTACCAGTGCTGGGATGGATGTTCAAAGCAGAAGTTCCCTCTACCCACCATGCCACCAATGCCACATAGAGCAAATAGATTGCCCTCATCACTCAGCGCGCCCGCATTGGAAACCCAAATCGCCCTGAGATTTTAGAAATAATTACAAACTAGCCAGAAAGTAAAAACTTTGGTCTCATAGATAAAAAGGAGCAAAAACAAGTGACACGTGCTGAAGAAGCTCCACCATACAACCAACTGCCAGCAGAAGAAACACGCTATGCTCTTTTCACTAACAGTTCCTGCCGCATCGTAGGGATGAAACGAAAGTGAAAAGCAGCTGTATAGAGCCCCACACGACAAGTTGCCCAAGCCACTAAAAGAAAAAGTGAGTCAAGCCAACTTGCTGAACTCAAAGCTGTTCAACTGGCCCTAGACATTGCTGAAAGAGAAAAGTAGCCAAAGCTCTACCTCTACATTAATTCGTAGATAATAGCCAATGCTCTGTGGGGATGGCTGGAGAAGTGAAAAAAAGCCAACTAGCAGCGTAGAGGAAAGCCAATCTAAGCTGCAGATAAGTAGAAAGACATTGCCACTCAAGTAGAGAAGCTACCTGTCAAAGTCCGTCATGTAGATGCCCATGTCCCCAAAAGTCGAGCTAATAAAGAGCACCGAAACAACGAGCAGGTAAATCAAGCTGCAAAAATAGAAGTGTCAAAAATAGACTTAAATTAGCAACACAAGGGAGAGTTGTTCCTAGCTCGATGGGCCCATAATGCCTCAGGCCATCAGGGCAGAGATGCCACCTATAAGTGAGCACGAAACCGAAGAGTAGATCTAACCATAGACAGTATTTCTCAGGTTATCCATGACTGTGAGACGTGTGCTGCCATCAAGCAAGCCAAGCAGGTGAAGCCCCTATGGTATGGCGGGCGATGGTCCAAATATAAATATGGGGAAGCCTGGCAAATTGACTACATCACCCTTCCCCAAACCCGCCAAAGCAAGCGCTATGTGCTCACAATAGTAGAAGCCACCACAAGATGGCTGGAGACCTACCCTGTGCCCCACGCTACTGCCCGTAACACCATTCTAGGCCTTGAAAAACAAGTTCTTTAGAAGCATAGTACCCCTGAAAAGATTAAGTCAAACAACAGAACTCATTTCAAGAACAGCCTCATCAACAACTAGGCTAGAGAACATGGCATTGAGTGAGTGTACCATATCCCCTACCATGCACCAGCTTCAGGGAAAGTAGAAAGATACAATGAACTGCTAAAAACCACCCTAAAAGCACTGGGTGGGGGATCATTCAAAAACTGAGAGCAGCATCTAGCAAAGGCCACCTAGTTAGTTAACACCCAAAGTTCCACCAACAGAGCAGGCCCTGCCCAATCTAAGTCCCTACATACAGTAGATAGAGAGAAAGTCCCAGTAGTACATGTAAGAGGTTTGTTAAAAAAGACAGTTTAGATCACTTCTGCTTCAAGTACAGAAGATCCCATCCGTGGAATTGTCTTTGCTCAAGGACCAGACTGCACATAGTGAGTAATGCAGAAAAATAGAACCACACGATGTGTACCCCAGAGAAATTTGATTGTTAAGTGAAAACCGTGTGTGATTATCGTTGTGTGCTGAATAGTACTGCCACTGTATATAACTGTATATTGCATATTGTTTTTATATAGATGTATATGTGTGTGTAGAGCTAAAGTATATATTAGTTTTAGTAAATTAACAATATGGAGATAAAAGGTAGAATGTCCTAGGGTAACTTTATGATGCTTGTATCCCCAATCGTCTGTTCTGTTTGTGCTGTATATTGAGTCCTGTGCCTTTAAGACTGGTTCTAAGAGCAAAGAGAAGCGCGGAGTTTGTTTTGAGAAAACTGCCTGACTCCTCCACATTCTTCTGCAGACGGGGTGTTCGGCGAAGGCTTGGAGAGACTGCAAGACAGAAATTTTTTTTGCTTTTAGTTAGTTTCAGCTAGCTAAGGCAAAGAAGTTCCCTGGACTGTTTTTTTTTCCCTTTTTTTTCTTAGAACTGTTTAAACCTACTCTAGACTGAAAACCCAGGGGAGCACTGAGGGCTGCACCTGCGGCCCACCGGGGCCTGGACTTCGGCATTTTCCAGCAGCGCCGAAAGGACTGGGACTAGTGAGAGAGAGAGAGAGCCGAGCTCCACCCACGGCAAGGACTTTCTCAATTTGCCATCTCACTTCAGAAAGAGAAGTTTTATTGTTTCATATTATTCATTCTTTATACTTGTATGCACATTTGTTTAGTAAAATAGTTTTTTCCACTTTTCTCCAAAGAAGTTTGTTTTTTTATCAGGCTGGTTAGAGGGAGGGGCCACCTGAGTTTGCTTCCTTAGAAGGATCCTATACAGGAGTTTTCTCCCAAATTTGCCCCAAACCAAGACAGAAGCTATCAGGTTGAACAAGCTCTGCTTTGCGAGAACAGTGCACACTGGTCTCACTGTGTATTCTTCTGTTCATCTGTTTGGACTGTGCACACCCCAAGTGAGTTTTTCACTTTTTCAAGCAAGCAAACGTGCTCCTGCAGCATTGCTCTGCTTCTCTCAGTGATTTCTGAGATTATGATCCTGGGGCGTCTGTTTTCCATGTTTGCAACAAGCAGAGAATGTGGGCTGCTGTCTGCTTGCTGTGTTTCCATGTGAGAAGCTGTCAAGTTGAACAAGCTCTGCTCTGCGAGAACAGTGCACACAGCTCTCACTGTGTATGCTTCTGTTAATGCGTTTGCACTGTGCACAGCCCAAGTCAGGTTTTCATTTGTCCTAGCAAGAAAACATGCTCCCGCAGCATTTCTCTCCTTCTCTCAGTCATTTCTGAGATTCTGATACTGGTGTGTCTGTTTTCCATGTTTGCAGCAGGCAGAGCATGTGGCCTGCTGTCTGCTTGCTCTCTTTCCATGTTAGAAGCTGTCAAGTTGAACAAGCTCTGCTTTGCGAGAACAGTGCACACTGCTCTCACTGCGTATGCTTCTGTTCATCGGTTTGCATTGTTCACAGCCCAAGTGAGTTTTTCACTTTTTCAAGCAAGCAAACACGCTCCTGCAGAATTTTTCTGCTTCTCTCAGTGATTTCTGTGATTCTGATACTGGTGTGTCTGTTTTCAATGTTTGCAGCAGGCAGAGCATGTGGGTTGCTGTCTGCTGGCTGTGTTTCCATGTTAGAAGCTGTCAGGTTGAACAAGCTCCGCTTTGCGAGAACAGTGCACACCACTCTCGCTATGTATGCTTCTGTTCATCCGTTTGCACTGTACACGGCCCATGTGTGTTTTTCATTTGTCCTAGCATGCAAACATGCTCCTGCAGCATTGCTCTGCTTCTCTCAGTGATTTCTGAGATTCTGATACTAAGGCGTCTGTTTTCCTTCTTTGCAACAAGCAGAGAATGTGGGCTGAGGTCTGCTTGCTGTGTTTCCATCATAGAAGCTGTAAAGTTGAACAAGCTCTGCCCTGCGAGAACAGTGCACACAGCTCTCACTGTGTATGCTTCTGTTCATCCGATTCCACTGTGCACAGCCCAAGTAAGTTTTCCATTTGTCCTAGCAAGAAAACATGCTCCTGCAGAATTTCTCTGCTTCTCTCAGTGATTTCTCAGATTCTGTTGCTAGGGTGTCTGTTTTCCATGTTTATAACAAGCAGAGCATGTGGGCTGCTGTCTGCTTGCTCTCTGTGTCTGGTTCCGTCCCGCACCGGGCGGGAGATGACCTCTGGCTAGCTCGGGTCAGCCCAGGTACAGAATGGTCCCAGTTCGTTTCGGCTTTTCGGCTCGGCAGCTGAACCCCCAAAAGTGTGACAGCAAAGCAGCAGAAGAGATAAGGCTGGCTCTCAGCTTAGCAGATTAAAAGATGTTTATTAGCTCCAGAGTTGAGGAGCAGAGAGGTTGAGAGCGAGGTGCTGAGAGATGTTGCTGAGAGGCTGAGAGATCTCTGAGAGAGAGTTTTTTCCTCCCTCCTGCCCCCTATAAGCGGGGGAGGGGTTTCAGGGAGGATACTACAAAACCACGAATCAGGGGTTTCAGGGGGTAACAAGGTGTGCCCACCCCCAAGTCTCGGACCACTAAAATCCAAAGCTAAAGGAATTCCCCCGGGGGGCCTATCACCTGAAACCTTCTCCCTGAGATTTCGCAATCTTGGGAGGGCTCCTGGAGAAACAGGCTGCCCCAGAGCAAGGGGGGTGGGAGGACACAAATCACCTTATTATACAGACAACACAAAAGGGATACAGAACTGGGGATACAGTGAAATGAACCATAACATAAACTTCTTATAAAGACCTAATAAAACAGTTCTGCACCACTACAGCTCTCTTTCCATGTTAGAAGCTGTCAAGTTGAACAAGCTCTGCTTTGCAAGAACAGTGCACACTGCTCTCGCTGTGTATGCTGCTTTTCATCCGTTTGCACTGTGCATGGGCCATGTGAATTTTCCATTTGTCCTATGAAGCAAATATGCTCCTGCAGCATTTCTCTGCTTCTCTCAGTGATTTCTGAGATTCTGATGCTAGGGTGTCTGTTTTCCATGTTTGCAACAAGCAGAGAATGTGGGCTGCTGTCTGCTTGCTGTGTTTCCATGTGAGAAGCTGTCAAGTTGAACAAGCTCTGCTTTGCGAGAACAGTGCACACTGCTCTCGCTGTGTATGCTTCTGTTCATCCGTTTGCACTGTGCACAACCCAAGTGAGTTTTTCACTTTTTCAAGCAAGGAAACGTGCTCCTGCAGCATTTCTCTGCTTCTCTCAGTGATTTCTGAGATTATGCTGCTGGGGTGTCTGTTTTCCATGTTTGCAACAAGCAGAGAATGTGGGCTGCTGTCTGCTTGCTGTGTTTCCATGTTAGAAGCTGTCAAGTTGAACAAGCTCTGCTTTGCGAGAACAGTGCACACTGCTCTCGCTGTGTATGCTTCTTTTCATCCGTTTGCACTGTGCATGGCCCATGTGAGTTTTTCATTTGTCCTAGGAAGCAAACATGCCCCTGCAGCATTTCTCTGCCTCTCTCAGTGATTTCTGAGATTCTGATGCTAGGGCATCTGTTTTCCATGTTTGCAACAAGGAGAGAAAGTGGGCTGCTATATGCTTGGGCTGTTTCCGTGTTAGAAGCCGTCAATTTGAACAAGGTCTTCTGTGCGAGAACCATGCACACAGCTCTCGCTGTGTATGCTTCTGTTCATCGTTTTGCGCTGCGCACAGCCCAAGTGACTTTTTCACTTGTTCAAGCAAGCAAAAATGCTCCTGCAGCATTTCCCTACTTCTCTCAGTGATTTCTGGGATTCTGATGCTAGGGTGCCTGTTTTCCACATTTGCAGCAAGCAGAGCATGTGGATTGCTGTCTGCTTGCTCTGTTTCCATGGTAGAAGCTGTCAAGTCGAACAAGCTCTGCTCTGCGAGAACAGTGCACACTGCTCTCACTGTGTATGCTTCTGTTCATCCGTTTGCACTCTGCACAGCCCAAGTAAGGTTTTCATTTGTCCTAGCAAGAAAACAGGCTCTCGCAGTATTTCTGTGCTTCTCGCAGTCATTTCTGTGATTCTCATGATGGGGCGTCTGTTTTCCACGTTTGCAGCAAGCAGAACATGTGGATTGCTGTCTGCTTGCTCTGTTTCCATGGTAGAAGCTGCCAAGTCGAACAAGCTCGGCTCTGCGAGAACAGTGCCCACAGCTCTCACTGTGTATGCTTCTGTTCATCTGTTTGCACAGTGCACAGCCCATTTGAGTTTTTCATATATCCTTGCAAGCAAACATGCTCCTGCAGCATTGCTCTGCTTCTCTCTGTGATTTCTGAGATTCTCATGCTAGGGTGTCTGTTTTCCATGTTTATAGCAAGCAGAGAATGTGGGCTGCTGTCCGCTTGCTCTCTTTCCATGTTAGAAGCTGTCAAGTTGAACAAGCTCTGCTATGCGAGAACAGTGCACACTACTCTCACTGTGCATGCTTCTGTTCATCGGTTTGCATTGTTCACAGCCCAAGTGAGTTTTTCACTTTTTCAAGGAAGCAAACATGCTCCTCCTGAATTTCTCTGCTTCTCTCAGGGATTTCTGAGATTCTGATGCTGGGGTGTCTGTTTTCCATGTTTGCAGCAAACAGAGCATGTGGGTTGCTGTCTGCTTGCTCTCTTTCCATGTTAGAAGCTGTCAAGTTGAACAAGCTCTGCTTTGCGAGAACAGAGCACACAGCTCTCACTGTGTATGCTTCTGTGTCGCAGTGTCTGAATCGCGTGTTAATCACGCTGCAATAGCTAGCTAGGTCCACTAGATGTCACTGCAGCAGCGTGTTTGGGCAAAGTGGCTAGCTAAGAAATCCTCCTTCTGCCCTGCGATGAGCACGGAGATGAAGCAATGGCGATCTCAGCAGTCAGAAGAAAGCCGGACTCTTGAGGCAGGATTTAAATGAGGTTTACTGGAGGGGAGAGAGCCGGGAGCTCTGCCCCTGTGACCTGCTGCCCAGAAGAGACCCTGGGCCAGGGGTGCACGAGCTATTTAAAGTGGGGTGGAAACAGGGGTGGCTGACAACCGGTTCAGCCAGTCACGACAACGGGGGGTGTAACTGGGGGTGTAAATTTTACAGCAGGGGGCCAACCACACAAGATGGGAGGGAATTCCAAGCGCCCCAGCCTATCACTTGACCCCCGCCCTGGAGTTTTCCAGAAGCCAGGGAAGGTGTCCAAAGTGACAGACAGGTCGACCACGAGGAGTGGGGGAAGGGAGTGACAAAGACAGGAGCAAGGGAGGATTGATTGACAGCAAACGTCTGTTTAAGCAACCTAACTCATAAGGGGAAAACCAGTACAGAACACAGGGGTATACAGTGAACTAAATCATTACAAAAGTAACTCAAAAATCTTACAAAAACAACTTAATAACTTAATAAAACAATTCTCACACCACTGCACTTCTGTTCATCTGCTTGCACTGTGCACAGCCCATTTGAGTTTTTCACTTTTTCAAGCAAGCAAACATGGTCCTGCAGAATTTCTCTGCTTCTCTCAGTGATTTCTCAGATTATGATGCTGGAGTGTCAGTTTTCCATGTTTGCAACAAGCAGACCATGTGGGCTGCTGTCTGCTTGCTGTGTTTCCCTGCTAGAAGCTGTCAAGTTGAACAAGCTCTGCTTTGCGAGAACAGTGCACACTGCTCTCGCTGTGTATGCTTCTGTTCATCGGTTTGCACTGTGCACAGCCCAAGTAAGTTTTTCACTTTTTCCAGCAAGCAAACATGGTCCTGCAGCATTTCTCTGCTTCTCTCAGTGATTTCTGAGATTCTGATGCTGGAGTGTCAATTTTCCATGTTTGCAACAAGCAGAGCATGTGGGCTGCTGTCTGCTTGCTCTCTTTCCATGTTAGAAGCTGTCAAGGTAAACAAGCTCTGCTTTGCGAAGACAGTGCACACTGCCCTCGCTGTGTATGCTTCTTTTCAACCGTTTGCACTGTGCATGGGCCATGTGAGTTTTTCATTTGTCCTAGGAAGCAAACATGCTCCTGCAGCATTTCGCTGCTTCTCTCAGTGATTTCTGAGGTTCTGATGCTAGGGTGTCTGTTTTCCTTCTGTGCAACAAGCAGAGCATGTGGGCTGCTGTCTGCTTGCTCTGTTTCCATGTTAGAAGCTGCCAAGTCGAACAAGCTCGGCTCTGCGAGAACAGTGCCCACAGCTCTCACTGTGTATGCTTCTGTTCATCTGTATGCACTGTGCACAGCCCATTTGTGTTTTTCATTGGTCCTAGCAAGAAAATATGCTCCTGCAGAATTTCTCTGCTTCTCTCTGTGATTTCTGAGATTCTCATGCTAGGGTGTCTGTTTTCCATGTTTATAACAAGCAGAGCATGTGGGCTGCTGTCCGCTTGCTCTCTTTCCATGTTAGAAGCTGTCAAGTTGAACAAGCTCTGCTTTGCGAGAACAGTGCACACTGCTCTCGCTGTGTATGCTCCTTTTCATCCGTTTGCACTGTGCATGGCCCATGTGAGTTTTTCATTTGTCCTAGGAAGCAAACATGCTCCTGCAGCATTTCTCTACTTCTCTCAGTGATTTCTGAGATTCTGATGCTAGGGCATCTGTTTTCCATGTTTGCAACAAGGAGAGAAAGTGGGCTGCTATATGCTTGCGCTGTTTCCGTGTTAGAAGCCGTCAATTTGAACAAGGTCTTCTGTGCGAGAACCATGCACACAGCTCTCGCTGTGTATGCTTCTGTGCATCGTTTTGCGCTGCGCACAGCCCAAGTGACTTTTTCACTTGTTCAAGCAAGCAAAAATGCTCCTGCAGCATTTCCCTACTTCTCTCAGTGATTTCTGGGATTCTGATGCTAGGGTGCCTGTTTTCCACATTTGCAGCAAGCAGAGCATGTGGATTGCTGTCTGCTTGCTCTGTTTCCATGTTAGAAGCTGTCAAGTCGAACAAGCTCTGCTCTGCGAGAACAGTGCACACTGCTCTCACTGTGTATGCTTCTGTTCATCCGTTTGCACTGTGCACAGCCCGAGTAAGGTTTTCATTTGTCCTAGTGTGGTGGTTTCAGGCAAATTTTGGGAGAAACCCTCCCACCGGGCCCCCCGCCCCTCCTCCAACAGGTTCGGGAAGAAGAATTCCTCAGAGAGAAGTGGAAAAAAGGAGAAAAAAAAAAGGCAAAAGAAAAAAAAGCAAAAAGCTTCAGCTATTCTACAGCGTCTAACTACGCTAGCACTAACTAACTAACTGCTGGGGAATAAAACAAGAGAGCTTCTTTCGTCTTGCCGTGTTCCACTCCCCCGCTTCAAGGTCACTCTGATGAGCAGAGTTTTCCTGGGGAAAAACAAACCGCGCTTGCCCTCCCCCCTGCACCCAACAGACGATTGGGGGTACACAGTCACCCCAGGACATCTTCCACCCCTTATCCCCATATCATCGACTTACAGACATAACCAATGTATATTCCACATAAAACTTCCATCCATTCTCCCCACAAAAAACAAACAAGCAATACCCATCATGCTCCTGTCACGTTCCACACTGAGCCACTGAATCCAGGCCCCAGACTGCAGGGCAGAAGGATTCCTCTCTCACTTACTTATACCTTCAACACTTGCTCATACCTTCAACACTTAACACATACCCTCTCACTTACACATTTCCTTCTATTTCATTCTGCATGGTTTAATGTACAAACAATAGCAATAGCATTCAGCAGACAGTGATGTTTGTAAATGATTCTCACCCAACAATCAGATCTCCCTGAGGTACACATCGTGTTGTTCCATCTTTCTGCATTATCCACCATGTGCAACCTGGTCCCTGAGCAAAGACAACCCCACGAATGGGTTTGTCTGTACTTGAGGCAGATTTGATCCACACTGACTTCCCTAACAGACCTCTGGCATGCACCACTGGGACTTTATCTCCATCTATTGTATGCAGAGGCTCAGCCTGGGCAGGGCCTGCTCGGTTGGTGGAGCCTCGGGTGTTGACCAACCAGGTGGCCTTTGCCAAATGCTGCTCCCAATTCTTGAAAGATCCCCCACCCAATGCTTTCAACTGGGTTTTTAACAATGCATTGTGCCTCTCCACTTTGCCTGCAGCGGGTGCATGGTAGGGAATATGGTACACCCACTCAATGCCATGTTCCCTAGCCCAGGTGTTAATAAGGCTGTTCTTGAAATGAGTCCCGTTGTCTGACTCAATTCTCTCGGGGGTACTATGCCTCCACAGGACTTGTTTTTCAAGGCCCAGGATGGTGTTCCGGGCAGTAGCATGGGGCACAGCATAGGTCTCCAGCCACCCCGTGGTGGCTTCAACCATTGTGAGCACGTAGCGCTTGCCTTGGCGGGTTTGGGGAAGGGTGATGTAGTCAATTTGCCAGGCTTCCCCATATTTATACTTGGACCATCGCCCGCCATACCATAGGGGCTTCACCCGCTTGGCCTGTTTGATGGCAGCACACGTCTCACAGTCGTGGATAACCTGAGAAATACTGTCCAAGGTTAGATCCACCCCTCGGTCTCGGGCCCACTTATAGGTGGCATCTCTGCCCTGATGGCCTGAGGCATCATGGGCCCATCGAGCTAAAAACAACTCTCCCTTGTGTTCCCAATCTAAGTCTATCTTTGACACTTCTATTTTTGCTGCCCGATCTACCTGCTCGTTGTTCCGGTGCTCCTCATTAGCTCTACTCTTGGGAATGTGGGCATCTACGTGGCGGACTTTCACAGGTAGTCTCCCTACCCTGGTAGCAATGTCTTTCCACTCCTTAGCAGCCCAAATTGGTTTCCCTCCACGCTGCCAATTGGCCTCTTTCCACCTCTTCAGCCATCCCCACAGAGCATTGGCTACCATCCATGAATCGGTATAGAGGTAGAGCCTCGGCCACCCCTCTCTTTCAGCAATATCTAAAGCCAATTGAACAGCCTTGAGTTCTGCAAGTTGACTTGATCCACCCTCTCCTTCAGTGGCCTCAGCAACCTGTCGTGTGGGGCTCCACACAGCTGCTTTCCACTTCCGGTTCATCCCTACAATACGACAGGAACCGTCAGTGAAAAGGGCATAATGTGTCTCCTCTGCTGGCAATTGGTTGTATGGTGGAGCCTCTTCAGCCCGTGTCACTTGCTCTTGTTCTTCATCTATGAGGCCAAAATTTTCACCCTCAGGCCAATTGGTAATTATTTCCAAAATCCCAGGGCGATTCAGTTTACCCATACGGGCGCGCTGCGTAATAAGAGCAATCCACTTGCTCCATGTGGCATCAGTGGCATGATGGGTGGAGGGAATCTTCCCTTTGAACATCCACCCTAGCACAGGCAGTCGGGGTGCCAGGAGGAGTTGTGCCTCTGTACCAATCACCTCTGAGGCGGCCTGAACTCCTTCATAGGCTGCTAAGATTTCCTTCTCCGTTGGGGTGTAGTTGGCTTCAGACCCTCTGTAGCTTCGACTCCAAAATCCTAGTGGCCGGCCTCGAGTCTCCCCAGGCACCTTCTGCCAAAGGCTCCAGGACAGGCCATTGTTCCCGGCTGCTGGGTAGAGCACGTTCTTCACATCTGATCCCGTCCTGACTGGGCCAAGGGCTACTGCATGAGCGATCTCCTGCTTGATCTGGGCAAAGGCTTGCTGCTGCTCAGGGCCCCAGTGGAAATCATTCTTTTTGCGGGTGACCAGGTAAAGAGGGCTCACAATCTGACTATACTCGGGAATATGCATCCTCCAGAAACCTATAGCACCTAGGAAAGCTTGTGTCTCCTTCTTATTGGTTGGTGGAGACATTGCTGTAATCTTGTTGATGACCTCAGTGGGAATCTGCCGCCGTCCATCTTGCCACTTTACTCCCAGGAACTGGATCTCACGAGCTGGTCCCTTAACTTTACTCTTCTTGATAGCGAAACCGGCTTCCAGGAGGATCTGGATGATTTCCTTTCCCTTCTCAAACACTTCTGTTGCTGTGTTCCCCCACACAATGATGTCATCAATATACTGTAGATGTTCTGGAGCCTCACCCTTTTCCAGTGCAGCCTGGATCAGTCCATGGCAGATGGTGGGGCTGTGTTTCCACCCCTGGGGCAGTCGGTTCCAGGTGTACTGCACTCCCCTCCACGTGAAGGCAAACTGAGGCCTGCATTCTGCTGCCAAAGGAATGGAGAAAAATGCATTGGCTATATCAATCGTGGCATACCATTTTGCTGCCTTGGACTCCAGCTCGTACTGGAGCTCCAACATGTCTGGCACAGCAGCGCTCAGTGGCGGTGTCACCTCATTCAATGCACGGTAATCCACAGTCAATCTCCATTCTCCTTCAGATTTACGCACAGGCCAAATGGGGCTGTTGAAGGGTGAGTGGGTTTTACTAACCACCCCTTGGCTCTCCAGCTCTTGAATCATCTTATGGATGGGAATCACAGCATCTCGAGTTGTCCTATACTGTCGGTGGTGCACTATAGAAGTAGCAATTGGTACCCGTTGCTCTTGTACTTTCAGGAGTCCTACTGCAGATGGATTCTCAGACAGTCCAGGCAAGGTGTTCAATTGCTGGATGCCCTCTGTCACTACAGCTGCTATCCCGAATGCCCACTTGAGTCCTTTTGGGTCTTTGAAATACCCACTTCTGAGGTAATCTATGCCCAAAATGCATGGGGCCTCTGGCCCAGTCACAATAGGGTGTTTCTCCCACTCATTTCCAGTCAGGCTTACATCTGCTTCCACCAAGGTAAAATCCTGTGATCCCCCTGTCACGCCAGCAATAGAGACAGATTCTGCCCCTACATGTCTTGATGGCATTAATGTGCACTGCGCACCAGTATCAACCAAGGCCTCATACATTTGTGGTTCCGATGTGCCAGGCCAACGAATCCACACAGTCCAAAATACACGGTTTTCCCTAGCCTCTACCTGGCTAGAGGCAGGGCCCCTCTAAGCCTGGTTATCCTTCTTTCCTTGAGCGTATGTCTTAGAGGTTCCTTCAAGGGGGTCGGACATGTCATCATCGTCATACCTGGCAGTTTGGCTACGGGCAACTGGAGCCGCTTCCCTTTTGGTGGAACTCCCTCTCTGAGTCTTGACTTCCTTCAATTCACGCACCCGTTGTGCCAGGGCAGCCGTAGATTTTCCATCCCATCTTCTCATGTTTTCTCCGCAATCCCGCAGGAAGAACCACAGCTCAGCACGTGGAGTGTATCCTCTCTCCCTAGCCGGGGAGCACCTACGTTGGGTACCAGAACCTCTGATCTGTACTGCTGAGATTTGGAGAAGGTCCTCTCTAATCTCCTCCCTGAGTTTCTTATGATTCTTATCTATTTTATCCTCTAATTTCTGTAGACGTGTTTCTACAGCTGCAATTCTGGCGTGTGTTGGGCCATGCACAGCATCTGCATATGCTCGGAGCTTCTTTGCCATATCAAGCACCGTCTCCTCCATGTCCTCCCGCTTCATTACTGCTAAAGCAGAAGCGTATTCTAATGGCCCGAGTCGTATAAGTTTTCGCCACATCACAGATGTACATGATACCAAGTCTGGGTTCCTAGTGTTTATGTCATCTGAGAAAACCATCTCTGCCACTGCCATTTCTCTCAGGCGTTGAATCCCTTGTTCTATGGTCTTCCATGGGGTTTGCTGCATATAGAGATCATCTGCACACAAGTATCTTTCTGCCACACTTCCTAGGACCCGTATCCAGAGACTGCAAGGACTAGCCTCTCTCATCATCTCCTGGTCGATGACTGGATCATGTGACAGGGATCCCAGATGCCTCGCTTCAGTGCCATCCAGAATTGTAGCCTCACCTGCAGCATCCCAAAGACGGACTAACCAACTAATTATAGATTCATCAGGTTGTCGCCGGTAATCTTTTCTTAGGCCCCGAAGGTCCTTCAGGGAAAATGAATCAATATTTGCTTCTGATCCTGAGCTAGAAGCTTTGGCTTCTGATTTTGGTGAAGGTCCTTCTCTTGGGTCATCATCGTCCACTGGTCGATAGGTTTTGACTGTGTGCTTCTTTGCCGGAGCAACTGCCAGGGGCTTAGGCTTAGTGTCTGGTTTAGCTGCCAGCTCAGGCTCAGGTTCTAGTTTAGCTGCTGGCTTCATAACTGGGGTGTTGGCCGCAGCCTGAGTGACGGGGGTAGCTGTTGGTTTGTATGCCTTCACCCCTGCCTCTGTCTGCTGCCCTACAGTCTCTAGCAATGTGCGATAAGCATATGCCAGGGCCCAGCTTACTGCAGCCACCTTTTCCCCCTTAGAGCCATCATGGCACCTCTCTTTCAGGTATT
This sequence comes from Delichon dasypus, assembly GCA_037837765.1. Lineage (NCBI taxonomy): Eukaryota > Metazoa > Chordata > Aves > Passeriformes > Hirundinidae > Delichon > Delichon dasypus. Next base: position 2,288,732 of record JBBAXF010000036.1, read on the forward strand.
TCCCCAGCTCCACGGGATTCTGAATTTGTTCCCGTGGAAAATCCCAGACTACAGGGTCAGAGAATTCCTTGAGGAGTTGGCCCATATCCTCCCATTTTCCACACCACTCAGGATTTCCTCTGCCTGGGTCAGGAGTTTCATCAGCCCCTCTAGAAATCTCAGCCCATATTCTAGAGAAGCTGCAGACTGTATAGAGGAGGCTTACCAGATGACATACCAGAAAGATAGTCTCTTTAACACTCAGGGGAAACTCAACATTCTCCAGCAATGATTTAACCGATTCAGAGGAGAAGAAGGAAATGAAAGACTGCAATGTTTCATCCTCTGCTCCTCCTCCCACAAACAGGGTGAATAACCATAACCATGACCCATACATAGTAGGAAAAGCTCTCAGGACCTTTATAAACTTCCTACAAATTATTATGATTGAACCAAGGCCAATAGCTACTCTAATCCGTGTCCCTCTACTGTAAAAACTGCGTATTAATGACAATATTGGGGCTATCTCTGGATATGCAAATAAACCTAATGACCACAAAGGTATTAAGACCTCAAAGAAGCCTAAGGATCCAAAACACATCAAGGCCCCCACCCCAAGAGACATGAGTTCACGCAGCATAATTACTGACTGCTGAATACTAATCAGTACAGGGTTTTTCTACGCCCTCACAGCCCCACGTTGGGCTCCAATATGTTTGTGGTGGTTTCAGGCAAATTTTGGGAGAAACCCTCCCACGGGGCCCCCCTCCCCTCCTCCAACAGGTTCGGGAAAAAGAATTCCTCAGAGAGAAGTGGAAAAAAGGAGAAAAAAAAAAGGCAAAAGAAAAAAAAGCAAAAAGCTTCAGCTATTCCACAGCGTCTAACTACGCTAGCACTAACTAACTAACTGCTGGGGAAAAAAACAACAGAGCTTCTTTCGTCTTGCCGTGTTCCAACTCCCCCGCTTCAAGGTCACTCTGATGAGCAGAGTTTTCCTGGGGAAAAACAAACCGCGCTTGCCCTCCCCCCTGCACCCAACGATTGGGGATACACAGTCACCCCAGGACACCTAGCAAGAAAACAGGCTCTCGCAGTATTTCTGTGCTTCTCGCAGTGATTTCTGTGATTCTGATGATGGGGCGTCTGTTTTCCACGTTTGCAGCAAGCAGAGCATGATGGTTGCTCTCTGCTTGCTCTGTTTCCATGTTAGAAGCTGCCAAGTCGAACAAGCTCGGCTGTGCGAGAACAGTGCCCACAGCTCTCACTGTGTATGCTTCCGTTCATCTGTTTGCACAGTGCACAGCCCATTTGAGTTTTTCATATATCCTTGCAAGCAAACATGCTCCTGCAGCATTGCTCTGCTTCTCTCTGTGATTTCTGAGATTCTCATGCTAGGGTGTCTGTTTTCCATGTTTATAGCAAGCAGAGAATGTGGGCTGCTGTCCGCTTGCTCTCTTTCCATGTTAGAAGCTGTCAAGTTGAACAAGCTCTGCTTTGCGAGAACAGTGCACACTACTCTCACTGTGTATGCTTCTGTTCATCGGTTTGCATTGTTCACAGCCCAAGTGAGTTTTTCACTTTTTCAAGCAAGAAAACACGCTCCTCCTGAATTTCTCTGCTTCTCTCAGGGATTTCTGAGATTCTGATGCTGGGGTGTCTGTTTTCCATGTTTGCAGCAAACAGAGCATGTGGGTTGCTGTCTGCTTGCTCTGTTTCCATGTTAGAAGCTGTCATGTTGAACAAGCTCTGCTTTGCGAGGACAGGGCACACAGCTCTCACTGTGTATGCTTCTGTTCATCTGTATGCACTGTGCACAGCCCATTTGTGTTTTTCATTTGTCCTAGCAAGAAAACATGCTCCTGCAGAATTTCTCTGCTTCTCTCAGTGATTTCTGAGATTCTGATGCTAGGGTGTCTGTTTTCCATGTTTATAACAAGCAGAGCATGTGGGCTGCTGTCTGCTTGCTCTCTGTGTCTGGTTCCGTCCCGCACCGGGCGGGAGATGACCTCTGGCTAGCTCGGGTCCGCCCAGGCACAGAATGGTCCCAGTTCGTTTCGGCTTTTCGGCTCGGCAGCTGAACCCCCAAAAGTGTGACAGCAAAGCAGCAGAAGAGATAAGGCTGGCTCTCAGCTTAGCAGATTAATAGATGTTTATTAGCTCCAGAGTTGAGGAGCAGAGAGGTTGAGAGCGAGGTGCTGAGAGATGTTGCTGAGAGGCTGAGAGAGCTCTGAGAGAGAGTTTTTTCCTCCCTCCTGCCCCCTATAAGCGGGGGAGGGGTTTCAGGGAGGATACTACAAAACCACGAATCAGGGGTTTCAGGGGGTAACAAGGTGTGCCCACCCCCAAGCCTCGGACCACTAAAATCCAAAGCTAAAGGAATTCTCCCCGGGGGGCCTATCACCTGAAGCTTTCTCCCTGAGATTTCGCAATCTTGGGAGGGCTCCTGGAGAAACAGGCTGCCCCAGAGCAAGGGGGGTGGGAGGACACAAATCACCTTATTATACAGACAACACAAAAGGGATACAGAATTGGGGATACAGTGAAATGAACCATAACATACACTTCTTATAAAGACCTAATAAAACAGTTCTGCACCACTACAGCTCTCTTTCCATGTTAGAAGCTGTCAAGTTGAACAAGCTCTGCTTTGCGAGAACAGTGCACACTGCTCTCGCTGTGTATACTTCTGTTCATCTGTTTGGACTGTGCACAACCCAAGTGAGTTTTTCACTTTTTCAAGCAAGCAAACATGCTCCTGCAGCATTTCTCTGCCTCTCTCAGTGATTTCTGGGATTCTGATGCTGGGGTGTCTGGCTTCCATGTTTGCAACAAGCAGAGCATGTGGGCTGCTGTCTGCTTTCTCTCTTTCCATGTTAGAAGCTGTCAAGTTGAACAAGCTTTGCTCTGAGAACACAGGGCACACAGCTCTCACTGTGTATGCTTCTGTTCATCGGTTTGCACTGTTCACAGCCCAAATGAGTTTTTCAGTTTTTCAAGCAAGAAAACATGCTCTTCCAGAATTTCTCTGCTTCTCTCAGTGATTTCTGAGATTCTGATACTGGTGTGTCTGTTTTCCATGTTTGCAGCAAGCAGAGCATGTGGGCTGCTGTCTGCTTGCTCTCTTTCCATGTTAGAAGCTGTCAAGTTGAACAAGCTCTGCTCTGAGAGCACAGGGCACACAGCTCTCGCTGCGTATGCTTCTGTTCATCGGTTTGCACTGTTCACCGCCCAAGTGAGTTTTTCACTTTTTCAAGCAAGCAAACATGCTCCTGCAGCATTTCTCGGCTTCTCTCAGAGATTTCCGAGGTTCTGATGCTAGGGAGTCTGTTTTCCATGTTTGCAACAAGCAGAGCATGTGGGCTGCTGTCTGCTTGCTCTCTTTCCATGTTAGAAGCTGTCAAGTTGAACAAGCTCTGCTCTGAGAACACAGGGCACACAGCTCTCACTGTGTATGCTTCTGTTCATCGGTTTGCACTGTTCACAGCCCAAATGAGTTTTTCAGTTTTTCAAGCAAGAAAACATGCTCTTCCAGAATTTCTCTGCTTCTCTCAGTGATTTCTGAGATTCTGATACTGGTGTGTCTGTTTTCCATGTTTGCAGCAAGCAGAGCATGTGGGTTCATGTCTGCTTGCTCTCTTTCCATGTTAGAAGCTGTCAAGTTGAACAAGCTTTGCTTTGCGAGAACAGTGCACACTGCTCTTGCTGTGTATGCTTCTGTTCATTGGTTTGCACACTGCACAACCCAAGTGAGTTTTTCACTTTTTCAAGCCAGCAATCATGCTCCTGCAGCATTTCTCTGCCTCTCTCAGTGATTTCTGGGATTCTGATGCTAGGGTGTCTGTTTTCCATGTTTGCAACAAGCAGAGCATGTGGGCTGCTGTCTGCTTTCTCTCTTTCCATGTTAGAAGCTGTCAAGTTGAACAAGCTCTGCTCTGAGAACACAGGGCACACAGCTCTCACTGTGTATGCTTCTGTTCATCGGTTTGCACTGTTCACAGCCCAAATGAGTTTTTCAGTTTTTCAAGCAAGAAAACATGCTCTTCCAGAATTTCTCTGCTTCTCTCAGTGATTTCTGAGATTCTGATACTGGTGTGTCTGTTTTCCATGTTTGCAGCAAGCAGAGCATGTGGGTTCATGTCTGCTTGATCTCTTTCCATGTTAGAAGCTGTCAAGTTGAACAAGCTTTGCTTTGCGAGAACAGTGCACACTGCTCTCGCTGTGTATCCTTCTGTTCATCCGTTTGCACTGAGCACAGCCCATTTGAGTTTTTCATTTGTCCTAGCAAGCAAACATGGTCCTGCAGCATTTCTCTGCTTCTCTCAGTGATTTCTGCGATTCTGATACTAGGGTGTCTGTTTTCCATGTTTGCAACTAGTAGAGCATCTGGGCTGCTGTCTGCTTGCTGTGTTTCCATGTTAGAAGCTATCAGGTCGAACAAGCTCTGCTTTGCGAGAACAGTGCACACTGCTCTCGCTGTGTATTCTTCTGTTCATCTGTTTGGACTGTGCACAACCCAAGTGAGTTTTTCACTTTTTCAAGCAAGCAAACATGCTCCTGCAGCATTTCTCTGCTTCTCTCAGTGATTTCTGAGATTCTGATGCTAGGGCATCTGTTTTCCATGTTTGCAACAAGGTGAGAAAGTGGGCTGCTATATGCTTGCGCTGTTTCCGTGTTAGAACCTGTCAATTTGAACAAGGTCTTCTGTGCGAGAACAGTGCACACTGCTCTCGCTGTGTATGCTTCTGTTCATCGGATTGCACTGTGCACAGCCCAAGTGAGTTTTTCACTTTTTCAAGCAAGCAAAAATGCTCCTGCATCATTTCCCTACTTCTCTCAGTGATTTCTGGGATTCTGATGCTAGGGTGCCTGTTTTCCACATTTGCAGCAAGCAGAGCATGTGGATTGCTGTCTGCTTGCTCTGTTTCCATGTTAGAAGCTGTCAAGTCGAACAAGCTCTGCTCTGCGAAAACAGTGCCCACAGCTCTCACTGTGTATGCTTCTGTTCATCCGTTTGCACTGTGCACAGCCCAAGTGAGTTTTTGAATTTTTCAAGCAAGCAAACATGCTCCTGCAGCATTTCTCTGCTTCTCTCAGTGATTTCTGTGATTCTGATGCTGGCGTGTCTGTTTTCCATGTTTGCAGCAAGCAGAGCATGTGGATTGCTGTCTGCTTGCTCTGTTTCCATGTTAGAAGCTGTCAAGTCGAACAAGCTCTGCTGTGCGAGAACAGTGCACACAGCTCTCACTGTGTATGCTTCTGTTCATCCGTTTGCACTGTGCACAGCCCAAGTAAGGTTTTCATTTGTCCTAGCAAGAAAACATGCCCCCGCAGCATTTCTCTGCTCCTCTCATTGATTTTTGTGATTATGATGCTGGGGCGACTGTTTTCCATGTTTGCCGCAAGCAGAGCATGTGGGCTGCTGTCTGCTTGCTGTGTTTCCATGTTAGAAGCTGTCAAGTAGAACAAGCTCTGCTCTGCGAGAACCATGCACACAGCTCTCACTGTGTATGCTTCTGTTCATCTGTTTGCACTGCGCACAGCCCATTTGTGTTTTTCGTTGGTCCTAGCAAGAAAACATGCTCCTGCAGCATTTCTCTACTTCTCTCTGTGATTTCTGAGATTCTGATGCTAGGGTGTCTGTTTTCCATGTTTATAACAAGCAGAGCATGTGGGCTGCTGTCTGCTTGCTCTCTTTCCATGTTAGAAGCTGGCAAGCTGAACAAGCTCTGCTTTGCGAGAACAGTGCACACTGCTCTCGCTGTGTATGCTTCTTTTCATCCATTTGCACTGTGCATGGCCCATGTGAGTTTTTCATTTGTCCTAGGAAGCAAACATGCTCCTGCAGCATTTCTCTACATCTCTCAGTGATTTCTGAGATTCTGATGCTAGGGTGTCTGTTTTCCATGTTTGCAGCAAGCAGAGCATGTGGGCTGCTGTCTGCTTGCTGTGTTTCCATGTTAGAAGCTGTCAAGGTGAACAAGCTCTGCTTTGCGAGAACCATACACACAGCTCTCACTGTGTTTGCTTCTGTTCATTGGTTTGCGCTGTGCACGGTCCAAGTGAGTTTTTCACTTTTTCAAGCAAGAAAACATGCTCCTGCAGCATTTCTCTACTTCTCTCTGTGATTTCTGAGATTCTGATGCTGGGGTGTCTGTTTTCCACATTTGCAGCAAGCAGAGCATGTGGATTTGTCCTGGTTTGGGGCAAATTTGGGAGAAAACCCCTGTATAGGATCCTTCCAAGGAAGCAAACCCAGGTGGCCCCTCCCTCCAACCAGTCTGGTAAAAAAAACAAACCTCTTTGGAGAAAAGTGGAAAAAACTATTTTACTAAACAAATGTGCATACAAGTATAAAGAATGAATAATATGAAACAATAAAACCTCTCCTTCTGAAGTGAGATGGCAAATTGAGAAAGTCCTTGCCGTGGGTGGAGCTCGGCTCTCTCTCTCTCTCACCAGTCCCAGTCCCTCCGGCGCTGCTGGAAAATGCCGAAGTCCAGGCCCTGGTGGGCTGCAGGTGCAGCCCCCAGTGCTCCCCTGGGTTTTCAGTCCAGAGTAGGTTTAAACAGTTCCAAGAAAAAGGAAAAAAAAAACCAGTCCAGGGAACTTCTCTGCCCTAGCTAGCTGAAACTAACTAAAAGCAAAAGAAATCTCTGTCCTGCATTCTCTCCAAGCCTCCGCCGAACACACCGTCCGGAGAAGAATGTGGAGGAGTCAGGCAGTTTTCTCAAAACAAACTCCGCGCTTCTCCTTGCTCTTAGAACCAGTCTTAAAGGCACAGGACTCAATATACAGCATAAACAGAACAGACGATTGGGGATACAAGCATCATAAAGTTACCCTAGGACATTCCACCCCTTATCCCCATGTCGTCAATTTACTAAAACTAATATATACTCTAGCTCTAAACACACATATACATCTATATAAAAACAATATGCAATATACAGTTATATACAGTGGCAGTACTATTTAGCACACAACGATAATCACACACGGTTCTCACCCAACAATCAAATCTCCCTGGGGTACACATCGTGTGGTTCCATCTTTCTTCATTACCCACCATGTGCAGCCTGGTCCCTGAGCAAAGACAATCCCACGGATGGGATTCTCTGTACTTGAAGCAGAATTGATCCAAACTGTCTTCCCTAACAAACCTCTTACATGTACTACTGGGACCTTCTCTCCATCTACTGTATGTAGGGGCTCAGATTGGGCAGGGCCTGCTCTGTTGGTGGAACCTCGGGTGTTAACTAACCAGGTGGCCTTTGCTAGATGCTGCTCCCAGTTTTTGAATGATCCCCCACCCAGTGCTTTCAGGGTGGTTTTTAGCAGTCCATTGTATCTTTCTACTTTCCCTGAAGCTGGTGCATGATAGGGGATATGATACACCCACTCAATGCCATGTTCCCTAGCCCAGTTGTTGATGAGGCTGTTCTTGAAATGAGTTCCATTGTCTGACTCAATCCTCTCAGGGGTACCATGCCTCCAAAGAACTTGTTTTTCAAGGCCTAGAATGGTGTTACGGGCAGTAGCGTGGGGCACAGGGTAGGTCTCCAGCCATCCTGTGGTTGCCTCTACCATTGTGAGCACATAGCGCTTGCCTTGGCGGGTTTGGGGAAGGGTGATGTAGTCAATCTGCCAGGCTTCCCCGTACTTATACTTGGACCATCGCCCGCCATACCATAGGGGCTTCACCCGCTTGGCCTGCTTGATTGCAGCACATGTCTCACAGTCATGGATAACTTGAGAAATACTGTCCATAGTTAGATCCACCCCTCGGTCTCGTGCCCACTTATAGGTGGCATCTCTGCCCTGATGGCCTGAGGCATCATGGGCCCATCGAGCTAGGAACAACTCTCCCTTGTGTTGCCAATCTAAGTCTATCTTTGACACCTCTATCTTTGCAGCCTGATCTACCTGCTCGTTGTTTCGGTGCTCCTCATTAGCCCGACTCTTAGGGACATGGGCATCTACATGACGGACTTTGACAGGTAGCTTCTCTACCCGAGTGGCAATGTCCTTCCACTCATCTGCAGCCCAGATTGGTTTTCCCTTACGCTGCCAGTTGGCCTTTTTCCACTTCTCCATCCATCCCCACAGAGCATTGGCTACCATCCACGAATCAGTGTAGAGGTAGAGCTTTGGCCACTTCTCTCTTTCAGCAATGTCCAGGGCCAGTTGAACAGCTTTGAGTTCAGCAAGTTGGCTTGACCCACCTTCTCCTTCAGTGGCTTGGGCAACCTGTCGTGTGGGGCTCCATACAGCTGCTTTCCACTTTCGTTTCATCCCAACGATGCGGCAGGAACCGTCAGTGAAAAGAGCATAGCGTGTTTCTTCTGCTGGCAGTTGGTTGTATGGTGGAGCTTCTTCAGCACGTGTCACTTGTTCCTGCTCCTCTTCATCCATGAGACCAAAGTTTTCACCTTCTGGCCAGTTTGTAATTATTTCCAAAATCCCAGGGCGATTTGGGTTTCCAATGCGGGCGCGCTGAGTGATGAGGGCAATCCATTTGCTCCATGTGGCATTGGTGGCATGGTGGGTAGAGGGAACTTCTGCTTTGAACATCCATCCCAGCACTGGTAGTCGAGGTGCCAGCAGGAGCTGTGTTTCGGTGCCTACTACTTCTGAGGCGGTTTGAACTCCTTCATAGGCGGCCAAGATTTCCTTCTCTGTTGGAGTATAGTTGGCTTCAGACCCTCTGTAGCTTCGACTCCAGAATCCCAGTGGTCGGCCCCGAGTCTCCCCAGGCACCTTCTGCCAAAGGCTCCAGGACAGACCATGGCTTCCGGCTGCTGAGTAGAGTACGTTCTTCACATCTGGTCCCGTCCTGACTGGGCCAAGGGCCACTGCATGAGCGATCTCCTGCTTGATCTGGGCAAAGGCTTGTTGCTGTTCAGGGCCCCAGTGGAAATTGTTCTTCTTGCGGGTGACCAGGTAGAGAGGGCTCACAATCTGGCTGTACTCAGGAATGTGCATCCTCCAGAAACCTATGGCGCCTAGGAAAGCTTGTGTCTCCTTTTTGTTGGTTGGTGGACACATTGCTGTGATCTTGTTGATGACTTCAGTGGGAATCTGACGCCTTCCATCGTGCCACTTTACTCCCAGGAACTGGATCTCACGAGCTGGTCCCTTAACTTTGCTCTTCTTGATAGCGAAACCGGCCTCTAGGAGGATCTGGATGATCTTCTCTCCTTTCTCAAACACTTCCATTGCTGTGTTTCCCCACACAATGATGTCATCAATGTACTGTAGATGTTCCGGAGCCTCACCCTTTTCCAGTGCAGCCTGGATCAGTCCATGGCAGATGGTGGGGCTGTGTTTCCACCCCTGGGGCAGTCGGTTCCAGGTGTACTGCATGCCCCTCCAGGTGAAAGCAAACTGAGGCCTGCATTCTGCAGCCAGAGGAATGGAGAAAAATGCATTAGCAATGTCAATTGTGGCGTACCATTTTGCTGCCTTGGACTCCAGCTCGTACTGGAGTTCCAGCATGTCCGGCACAGCAGCACTCAATGGTGGAGTCACTTCGTTCAAGGCACGATAGTCCACAGTCAATCTCCATTCTCCGTCAGACTTGCGCACAGGCCAGATGGGGCTGTTGAAGGGTGAGTGGGTTTTGCTGACCACCCCTTGGCTCTCCAGCTCCCTAATCATCTTGTGGATGGGGATCACAGCATCTCGAGTTGTTCTGTACTGTCGGCGATGCACTGTTGAAGTGGCAATTGGCACTTGTTGCTCTTCCACCTTCAGAAGACCCACAGCAGATGGGTTCTCTGATAGTCCAGGCAAGGTATTCAACTGCTTAACACCCTCTGTCTCTACAGCTGCTATCCCGAATGCCCACTTAAATCCCTTCGGGTCTTTGAAATACCCATTTCGGAGGAAGTCTATGCCCAAAATGCATGGGGCTTCTGGGCCAGTCACAATAGGGTGTCTTTTCCACTCATTTCCTGTCAGGCTCACATCGGCCACCACCAAAGTAAAATCTTGTGAGCCCCCTGTCACCCCAGCAATGGAAACAGATTCTTCCCCCACATGTCTTGATGGGAGTATTGTGCACTGTGCTCCAGTGTCAACTAAGGCCTCATATTTTTGTGGTTCTGATGTGCCAGGCCAACGAATCCACACAGTCCAAAAAACACGGTTTTCCCTAGCCTCTACCTGGCTAGAGGCAGGGCCCCTCTAAGCCTGATTATCCTTTTTTCCCTGGGTAACCGGAGCTGCTTCCTTCTTGCTGGAACTTCCTCTCACAGTCTTGCCATCCAACAATTCATGCAGCCGTTGTGTCATAGCCTCAGTAGATTCTCCATCCCATCTTTTCATGTTTTCTCCACAATCACGCAGGATGGACCACAGCTTAGCCCGTGGGATGCCTTTTCCCTCTCTATCTAGGGAACGTTTGCGTGTGGTGCCAGAGCCTCTAACCTGTATTGCAGAGATCTGGAGAATGTTCTCTTTGATTTCTTTGAGATTCTCCTCCATTTTGTCTGCTAATCCCCGCACCTGTGTTTCCAGAGCTGCAATTCTTGCATGGGTTGGGCCATGCACAGCATCTGCATATGTTCGGAGCTTCTTCGCCATATCAAGCACGGTCTCCGCTGTCTCATCCCGCTTCATTATTGCTAAAGCAGAGGAGTATTCTTGTGGCCCAAGTCGTACAAGTTTTCGCCACATCACAGGTGTACATGGTACCAAGTCGGGGTTCCTAGTGTGTATGTCATCTGAGAAGACAATTTCCGCCACTGCCATTTCCCTCAAGCGCTGGATCCCTTGTTCAATGGTTTTCCACTGGGTTTGCTGCATATAGAGATCGTCAGCACACAGATATCTTTGTGCCACACTTCTCAGGACCCGTTCCCAGAGACTGCAAGGACTAGCCTCCCTCATCATTTCTTGGTCAATAACTGGATCATGTGACAGGGATCCCAGATGTCTTGCTTCAGTGCCATCCAGTATTGTAGCCTCGCCTGCAGCATCCCAAAGACGGACTAACCAACTAATTATAGATTCATCAGATCGTCGAGTATAATCCTTTCTTAGGCCACGAAGGTCCTTCAGGGAAAAGGACTCAATAGTATCTCCTGCTCTTGCAGCAGTTGGTCGGGCTCCTGATCTTGTAGCAGCTGGTTGGGCTCCTGATGTTGTAGCAGCTGGTTGGGCTCCTGATTGTGTGCCAGTTGGTTGGGCTTGCAATTTTGTATCAGTTGGTTCGGCTTCTGATTGTGTATCATCAGTTGCTTCACCTTCTGATTGTGTGTCAGGTGGTTTGACTACTGGCTGGGTGTCAGGAGGCATTGAGGATCCTTCACCTGAATCATCGTCTACTGGTCGATCGGTTTTGTCCGTGTGCTTCTTTCCCTTCTTTACTGCAGCAACTGCCGGTGTCTTAGCCTCACTGTCTGGTTTAGCTGCAGCCTGAATAGCTGTGGGATTGGCTGCAGCCTGAGTGACTGATTTATCTCCCTGCTCCCCTGCTTCTATCTGCTGCCCTACAGTGTTTAGCGGTGTGTGACTCATTCTAGAAAAGCTATAAACCATATAGAGGAAGGTCACCAGGTGAAGTACCAGGGAGGTGGGGTCTTTAACATTCAGGAGACCCTGAACCTTCTCCAAAAGCGATGTAACTGACTCAAAAGAGAAGAAGGAAAGAAGAGGCTGAAGAGCTTCATCCCCTACTCCTCCTCTAACAAACTGGGTGCAATTGTTGATAAATCCCCAAAACATGCTGCTGGAACTAGGACGCAGGGCAGGACGAAAAAACCATAAACCGAACATACCCAGAACAAACTCCAATATCTTTATAAGCTTCTTGTAAGCCATAATCACCGAACCCAGCAAAATAACTATTTTAAATAGTGCATCCCTAGTGTAAAAGCTGTATGTTAGGGACAATATTGGAGCTATTTCTGGGTAAGAAAACAAACCTAGGGACCAGAAAGGTATTAAGATCTCAAAAAAGCCTAGGGAACAGAAATGCAGAAAAGACTCCAATCTAAGAGACATTAGGAATTCAAGAAGCAACATGGCCACTGTTTAATCCCCACCCAAGGGACAAACAAACAAACAAACAAAAAAAAGCAGTTAATAATAATCAATACAAGTTTTTTCCACTCTCTCGAGCCCCGCAGTGGGCGCCAATAAGAAGTATGTCCTGGTTTGGGGCAAATTTGGGAGAAAACCCCTGTATAGGATCCTTCCAAGGAAGCAAACCCAGGTGGCCCCTCCCTCCAACCAGTCTGGTAAAAAAAACAAACCTCTTTGGAGAAAAGTGGAAAAAACTATTTTACTAAACAAATGTGCATACAAGTATAAAGAATGAATAATATGAAACAATAAAACCTCTCCTTCTGAAGTGAGATGGCAAATTGAGAAAGTCCTTGCCGTGGGTGGAGCTCGGCTCTCTCTCTCTCTCACTAGTCCCAGTCCCTCCGGCGCTGCTGGAAAATGCCGAAGTCCAGGCCCCGGTGGGCCGCAGGTGCAGCCCCCAGTGCTCCCCTGGGTTTTCAGTCCAGAGTAGGTTTAAACAGTTCCAAGAAAAAGGAAAAAAAAACCAGTCCAGGGAACTTCTCTGCCCTAGCTAGCTGAAACTAACTAAAAGCAAAAGAAATCTCTGTCCTGCAGTCTCTCCAAGCCTCCGCCGAACACACCGTCCGGAGAAGAATGTGGAGGAGTCAGGCAGTTTTCTCAAAACAAACTCCGCGCTTCTCCTTGCTCTTAGAACCAGTCTTAAAGGCACAGGACTCAATATACAGCATAAACAGAACAGACGATTGGGGATACAAGCATCATAAAGTTACCCTAGGACAGGATTGCTGTCTGCTTGCTCTGTTTCCATGTTAGAAGCTGTCGAGTCGAACAAGCTCTGCTGTGCGAGAACAGTGCACACAGCTCTCACTGTGTATGCTTCTGTTCATCCGTTTGCACTGTGCACAGCCCAAGTAAGGTTTTCATTTGTCCTAGCAAGAAAACATGCCCCCGCAGCATTTCTCTGCTCCTCTCATTGATTTTTGTGATTATGATGCTGGGGCGACTGTTTTCCATGTTTGCCGCAAGCAGAGCATGTGGGCTGCTGTCTGCTTGCTCTCTTTCCATGTTAGAAGCTGTCAAGTTGAACAAGCTCTGCTATGCGAGAACCATGCACACTGCTCTCACTGTGTTTGCTTCTGTTCATCTGTTTGCACTGTGCACAGCCATTGGTGTTTTTCATTTGTCCTAGCAAGCAAACATGCTCTTGCAGCATTTCTCGGCTTCTCTCACTGATTTCTGAGATTCTGATGCTGGGGTGAATGTTTTCCATGTTTGCAACAAGCAGAGCATGCGGGCTGCTGTCTGCTTGCTGTGGTTCCATGTTAGAGGGTGTCAATTTGAACAAGCTCTGCTTTGCGAGAACAGTGCCCAGAGCTCTCGCTGTGTATGCTTCTGTTCATCTGTTTGCACTGTGCACAGCCCAAGTAAGGTTTTCATTGGCCCTAGCCAGAAAACATGTTCCTGCAGCATTTCTCGGCTTCTCTCAGTGATTTCTGAGATTCTGATGCTGGGGTGTCTGTTTTCCATGTTTGCAGCAAGCAGAGCATGTGGGCTGCTGTCTGCTTGCTCTCTTTCCATGTTAGAAGCTGTCAAGGTGAACAAGCTCTGCTTCGCGAGAACAGTGCACACTGCTCTCACTGTGTTTGCTTCTGTTCATCTGTTTGCACTGTGCACAGCCATTGGTGTTTTTCATTCGTCCTAGCAAGCAAACATGCTCTTGCAGCATTTCTCGGCTTCTCTCACTGATTTCTGAGATTCTGATGCTGGGGTGAATGTTTTCCATGTTTGCAACAAGCAGAGCATGCGGGCTGCTGTCTGCTTGCTGTGGTTCCATGTTAGAGGGTGTCAATTTGAACAAGCTCTGCTTTGCGAGAACAGTGCCCAGAGCCCTCGCTGTGTATGCTTCTGTTCATCTGTTTGCACTGTGCACAGCCCAAGTAAGGTTTTCATTGGCCCTAGCCAGAAAACATGCTCCTGCAGCATTTCTCGGCTTCTCTCAGTGATTTCTGAGATTCTGATGCTGGGGTGTCTGTTTTCCATGTTTGCAGCAAGCAGAGCATGTGGGCTGCTGTCTGCTTGCTCTCTTTCCATGTTAGAAGCTGGCAAGCTGAACAAGCTCTGCTTTGCGAGAACAGTGCCCACAGCTCTCACTGTGTGTGCTTCTGTGTCGCAGTGTCCGAATCGCGTGTTAATCACGCTGCAATAGCTAGCTCAGTCCACTAGATGTCACTGCAGCAGCGTGTTAGGGCAAAGTGGCTAGCTAATAAAGCTTCCTTCTGCCCTGCGATGGGCACGGAGATGAAGCAATGGCGATCTCAGCAGTCAGAAGAAAGCCGGACTCTTGCAGGCAGGATTTAAATGAGGTTTATTGGAGAGGAGAGAGCCGGGAGCTCTGCCCCTGTGACCTGCTGCCCAGAAGAGACCCCGGGCCAGGGGTGCACGAGCTTTTTAAAGTGGGGTGGAAACAGGGGTGGCTGACAACCGGTTCAGCCAGTCACGACAACGGGGGGTGTAACTGGGGGTGTAAACTTTACGACAGGGGGCCAACCACACAAGATGGGAGGGAATTCCAAGGGCCCCAGCCTATCACTCGACCCCCTGCCTGGAATTTTCCAAAAGCCAGGGAAGGTGTCCAAAGTGACAGACAGGTTGACCACGAGGAGTGGGGGAAGGGAGTGACAAAGACAGGTGCAGGGGAGGATTCATTGACAGAAAACGTCTGTTTAAGAAACCTAACTCATAAGGGGCAAACCAGTACAGAACACAGGGGTATACAGTGAGCTAAATCATTACAAAATTAACTCAATAATCTTACAAAAATAACTTAATAACTTAGTAAAACAATTCTCACACCACTACACTTCTGTTCATCGGTTTGCACTGTGCACAGCCCATCTGAGTTTTTCATTTGTTCTAGCAAGCAAACATGCACCTGCAGCATTTCTCTGCTTCTCTCAGTGATTTCTGAGATTATGCTGCTAGGGCATCTGTTTTTCATGTTTGCAACAAGCAGAGAATGCGGGCTGAGGTCTGCTTGCTCTCTTTCCATCTTAGAAGCTCTAAAGTTGAACAAGCTCTGCTCTGCGAGAACAGTGCACACAGTTCTCACTGTGTATGCTTCTGTTCATCGGTTTGCACTGTGCACAGCCCAAATAAGTTTTTCAATTTTTCAAGCAAGAAAACATGCACTTGCAGAATTTCTCTGCTTCTCTCAGTGATTTCTGAGATTCTGATACTGGTGTGCCTGTTTTCCATGTTTGCAGCAAGCAGAGCATGTGGGTTCATGTCTGCTTGTTCAGTTTCCATGTTAGAAGCTGTCAAGTTGAACAAGCTCTGCTCTCCGAGACCAGTGAACACTGCACTCGCTGTGTATGCTTCTGTTCATCTGTTTGCTCTGTTCACAGCCCAAGTAAGGTTTTCATTTGTCCTAGCAAGAAAACATGCTCCTGCAGAATTTCTCTGCTTCTCTCTGTGTTTTATGAGATTCTGATGCTAAGGTGTCTGTTTTCCATGTTTATAACAAGCAGAGCATGTGGGCTGCTGTCTGCTTGCTCTCTTTCCATGTTAGAAGCTGTCAAGTTGAACAAGCTCTGCTCTGCGAGAACCATGCACACAACTCTCACTGTGTATGCTTCTGTTCATCTGTTTGCACTGCGCACAGCCCATTTGTGTTTTTCGTTGGTCCTAGCAAGAAAACATGCTCCTGCAGCATTTCTCTACTTCTCTCTGTGATTTCTGAGATTCTGATGCTAGGGTGTCTGTTTTCCATGTTTATAACAAGCAGAGCATGTGGGCTGCTGTCTGCTTGCTCTCTTTCCATGTTAGAAGCTGGCAAGCTGAACAAGCTCTGCTTTGCGAGAACAGTGCACACTGCTCTCGCTGTGTATGCTTCTGTTCATCTGTTTGCACTGCGCACAGCCCATTTGTATTTTTCGTTAGTCCTTGCAAGAAAACATGCTCCTGCAGCATTTCTCTACTTCTCTCTGTGATTTCTGAGATTCTGATGCTAGGGTGTCTGTTTTCCATGTTTATAACAAGCAGAGCATGTGGGCTGCTGTCTGCTTGCTCTCTTTCCATGTTAGAAGCTGGCAAGCTGAACAAGCTCTGCTTTGCGAGAACAGTGCACACAGCTCTCACTGTGTATGCTTCTGTTCATCTGTTTGCACTGCGCACAGCCCATTTGTATTTTTCGTTAGTCCTTGCAAGAAAACATGCTCCTGCAGCATTTCTCTACTTCTCTCTGTGATTTCTGAGATTCTGATGCTAGGGTGTCTGTTTTCCATGTTTATAACAAGCAGAGCATGTGGGCTGCTGTCTGCTTGCTCTCTTTCCATGTTAGAAGCTGGCAAGCTGAACAAGCTCTGCTTTGCGAGAACAGTGCACACTGCTCTCGCTGTGTATAATTCTTTTCATCCGTTTGCACTGTGCATGGCCCATGTGAGTTTTTCATTTGTCCTAGGAAGCAAACATGCTCCTGCAGCATTTCTCTACTTCTCTCAGTGATTTCTAAGATTCTGATGCTAGGGTGTCTGTTTTCCATGTTTGCAGCAAGCAGAGCATGTGGGCTGCTGTCTGCTTGCTGTGTTTCCATGTTAGAAGCTGTCAAGGTGAACAAGCTCTGCTTCGCGAGAACAGTGCACACTGCTCTCGCTATGTATGCTTCTGTTCATCTGTTTGCACTGTGCACAGCCCAAGTAAGTTTTTCACTTTTTCAAGCAAGCAAGCATGGTCCTGCAGCATTTCTATGCTTCGCTCAGTGATTTCTGAGATTCTGATACTAGGGTGTCTGTTTTCCCTCTTTGCAACACGCAGAGAATGTAGGCTGAGGTCTGCTTGCTGTGTTTCCATGTTAGAAGCTGTCAAGGTGAACACGCTCTGCTTTGCGAGAACCATACACACAGCTCTCACTGTGTTTGCTTCTGTTCATTGGTTTGCACTGTGCACGGCCCAAGTGAGTTTTTCACTTTTTCAAGCAAGAAAACATGCTCCTGCAGCATTTCTCTGCTTCTCTCAGTGATTTCTGAGATTCTGATGCTGGGGCGTCTGTTTTCCATGTTTGCAGCAAGCACAGCATGTGGGTTCCTGTCTGCTTGCTCTCTTTCCATGTTAGAAGCTGTCAAGTTGAACAAGCTCTGCTATGCGAGAACCATGCACACTGCTCTCACTGTGTTTGCTTCTGTTCATCTGTTTGCACTGTGCACAGCCATTGGTGTTTTTCATTTGTCCTAGCAAGCAAACATGCTCTTGCAGCATTTCTCGGCTTCTCTCACTGATTTCTGAGATTCTGATGCTGGGGTGAATGTTTTCCATGTTTGCAACAAGCAGAGCATGCGGGCTGCTGTCTGCTTGCTGTAGTTCCATGTTAGAGGGTGTCAATTTGAACAAGCTCTGCTTTGCGAGAACAGTGCCCAGAGCTCTCGCTGTGTATGGTTCTGTTCATCTGTTTGCACTGTGCACAGCCCAAGTAAGGTTTTCATTGGCCCTAGCCAGAAAACATGCTCCTGCAGCATTTCTCGGCTTCTCTCAGTGATTTTTGAGATTCTGATGCTGGGGTGTCTGTTTTCCATGTTTGCAGCAAGCAGAGCATGTGGGCTGCTGTCTGCTTGCTCTCTTTCCATGTTAGAAGCTGGCAAGCTGAACAAGCTCTGCTTTGCGAGAACAGTGCCCACAGCTCTCAGTGCGTGTGCTTCTGTGTCGCAGTGTCCGAATCGCGTGTTAATCACGCTGCAATAGCTATCTGAGTCCACTAGATGTCATTGCAGCAGCGTGTTAGGGCAAAGTGGCTAGCTAAGAAAGCATCCTTCTGCCCTGCGATGGGCCCGGAGATGAAGCAATGGCGATCTCAGCAGTCAGAAGAAAGCCGGACTCTTGCAGGCAGGATTTAAATGAGGTTTATTGGAGAGGAGAGAGCCGGGAGCTCTGCCCCTGTGACCTGCTGCCCAGAAGAGACCCCGGGCCAGGGGTGCACGAGCTTTTTAAAGTGGGGTGGAAACAGGGGTGGCTGACAACCGGTTCAGCCAGTCACGACAACGGGGGGTGTAACTGGGGGTGTAAACTTTACGACAGGGGGCCAACCACACAAGATGGGAGGGAATTCCAAGGGCCCCAGCCTATCACTCGACCCCCTGCCTGGAATTTTCCAAAAGCCAGGGAAGGTGTCCAAAGTGACAGACAGGTCGACCACGAGGAGTGGGGGAAGGGAGTGACAAAGACAGGTGCAGGGGAGGATTCATTGACAGAAAACGTCTGTTTAAGCAACCTAACTCATAAGGGGAAAACCAGTACAGAACACAGGGGTATACAGTGAACTAAATCATTACAAAATTAACTCAAAAATCTTACAAAAATAACTTAATAACTTAGTAAAACAATTCTCACACCACTACACTTCTGTTCATCGGTTTGCACTGTGCACAGCCCATCTGAGTTTTTCATTTGTTCTAGCAAGCAAACATGCACCTGCAGCATTTCTCTGCTTCTCTCAGTGATTTCTGAGATTATGCTGCTAGGGCATCTGTTTTTCATGTTTGCAACAAGCAGAGAATGCGGGCTGAGGTCTGCTTGCTCTCTTTCCATCTTAGAAGCTGTAAAGTTGAACAAGCTCGGCTCTGCGAGAACAGTGCACACAGTTCTCACTGTGTATGATTCTGTTCATCGGTTTGCACTGTGCACAGCCCAAATAAGTTTTTCAATTTTTCAAGCAAGAAAACATGCACCTGCAGAATTTCTCTGCTTCTCTCAGTGATTTCTGAGATTCTGATACTAGGGTGTCTGTTTTCCATCTTTGCAGCAAGCAGAGCATGTGGGTTCATGTCTGCTTGTTCCGTTTCCATGTTAGAAGCTGTCAAGTTGAACAAGCTCTGCTCTCCGAGACCAGTGAACACTGCACTCGCTGTGTATGCTTCTGTTCATCCGTTTGCTCTGTTCACAGCCCAAGTAAGGTTTTCATTTTTCCTAGCAAGAAAACATGCTCCTGCAGAATTTCTCTGCTTCTCTCTGTGTTTTCTGAGATTCTGATGCTAAGGTGTCTGTTTTCCATGTCTATAACTAGCAGAGCATGTGGGCTGCTGTCTGCTTGCTCTCTTTCCATGTTAGAAGCTGTCAAGTTGAACAAGCTCTGCTCTGCGAGAACCATGCACACAACTCTCACTGTGTATGCTTCTGTTCATCTGTTTGCACTGCGCACAGCCCATTTGTGTTTTTCGTTTGTCCTAGCAAGAAAACATGCTCCTGCAGCATTTCTCTACTTCTCTCTGTGATTTCTGAGATTCTGATGCTAGGGTGTCTGTTTTCCATATTTATAACAAGCAGAGCATGTGGGCTGCTGTCTGCTTGCTCTCTTTCCATGTTAGAATCTGGCAAGCTGAACAAGCTCTGCTTTGCGAGAACAGTGCACACTGCTCTCGCTGTGTATGCTTCTTTTCATCCGTTTGCACTGTGCATGGCCCATGTGAGTTTTTCATTTGTCCTAGGAAGCAAACATGCTCCTGCAGCATTTCTCTACTTCTCTCAGTGATTTCTGAGATTCTGATGCTAGGGTGTCTGTTTTCCATGTTTGCAGCAAGCAGAGCATGTGGGCTGCTGTCTGCTTGCTGTGTTTCCATGTTAGAAGCTGTCAAGGTGAACAAGCTCTGCTTCGCGAGAACAGTGCACACTGCTCTCGCTATGTATGCTTCTGTTCATCTGTTTGCACTGTGCACAGCCCAAGTAAGTTTTTCACCTTTTCATGCAAGCAAGCATGGTCCTGCAGCATTTCTCGGCTTCTCTCCGTGATTTCTGAGATTATGATGCTGGGGCATCTGTTTTCCATGTTTGCAGCAAGCACAGCATGTGGGTTCCTGTCTGCTTGCTCTCTTTCCATGTTAGAAGCTGGCAAGCTGAACAAGCTCTGCTTTGCGAGAACAGTGCACACAGCTCTCACTGTGTATGCTTCTGTTCATCCGTTTGCACTGTGCATGGCCCATGTGAGTTTTTCATTTGTCCTAGGAAGCAAACATGCTCCTGCAGCATTTCTCTACTTCTCTCAGTGATTTCTGAGATTCTGATGCTAGGGTGTCTGTTTTCCATGTTTGCAGCAAGCACAGCATGTGGGTTCCTGTCTGCTTGCTCTCTTTCCATGTTAGAAGCTGGCAAGCTGAACAAGCTCTGCTTTGCGAGAACAGTGCACACACCTCTCACTGTGTATGCTTCTGTTCATCTGTTTGCACTGCGCACAGCCCATTTGTGTTTTTCGTTGGTCCTAGCAAGAAAACATGCTCCTGCAGCATTTCTCTACTTCTCTCTGTGATTTCTGAGATTCTGATGCTAGGGTGTCTGTTTTCCATGTTTATAACAAGCAGAGCATGTGGGCTGCTGTCTGCTTGCTCTCTTTCCATGTTAGAAGCTGGCAAGCTGAACAAGCTCTGCTTTGCGAGAACAGTGCACACTGCTCTCGCTGTGTATGCTTCTTTTCATCCGTTTGCACTGTGCATGGCCCATGTGAGTTTTTCATTTGTCCTAGGAAGCAAACATGCTCCTGCAGCATTTCTCTACTTCTCTCAGTGATTTCTGAGATTCTGATGCTAGGGTGTCTGTTTTCCATGTTTGCAGCAAGCAGAGCATGTGGGCTGCTGTCTGCTTGCTGTGTTTCCATGTTAGAAGCTGTCAAGGTGAACAAGCTCTGCTTCGCGAGAACAGTGCACACTGCTCTCGCTATGTATGCTTCTGTTCATCTGTTTGCACTGTGCACAGCCCAAGTAAGTTTTTCACTTTTTCAAGCAAGCAAGCATGGTCCTGCAGCATTTCTATGCTTCGCTCAGTGATTTCTGAGATTCTGATACTAGGGTGTCTGTTTTCCATCTTTGCAACACGCAGAGAATGTAGGCTGAGGTCTGCTTGCTGTGTTTCCATGTTAGAAGCTGTCAAGGTGAACAAGCTCTGCTTTGCGAGAACCATACACACACCTCTCACTGTGTTTGCTTCTGTTCATTGGTTTGCGCTGTGCACGGCCCAAGTGTTTTTTTCACTTTTTCAAGCAAGAAAACATGCTCCTGCAGAATTTCTCTACTTCTCTCTGTGATTTCGGAGATTCTGATGCTGGGGTGTCTGTTTTCCACATTTGCAGCAAGCAGAGCATGTGGATTGCTGTCTGCTTGCTCTGTTTCCATGTTAGAAGCTGTCAAGTCGAACAAGCTCTGCTGTGCGAGAACAGTGCACACAGCTCTCACTGTGTATGCTTATGTTCATCCGTTTGCACTGTGCACAGCCCAAGTAAGGTTTTCATTTGTCCCAGCAAGAAAACAAGCCCCCGCAGCATTTCTCTGCTCCTCTCATTGATTTTTGTGATTATGATGCCGGGGCGACTGTTTTCCATGTTTGCCGCAAGCAGAGCATGTGGGCTGCTGTCTGCTTGCTGTGTTTCCATGTTAGAAGCTGTCAAGTAGAACAAGCTCTGCTCTGCGAGAACCATGCACACAGCTCTCACTGTGTATGCTTCTGTTCATCTGTTTGCACTGCGCACAGCCCATTTGTGTTTTTCGTTGGTCCTAGCAAGAAAACATGCTCCTGCAGCATTTCTCTACTTCTCTCTGTGATTTCTGAGATTCTGATGCTAGGGTGTCTGTTTTCCATGTTTATAACAAGCAGAGCATGTGGGCTGCTGTCTGCTTGCTCTCTTTCCATGTTAGAAGCTGGCAAGCTGAGCAAGCTCTGCTCTGCGAGAACCATGCACACAGCTCTCACTGTGTATGCTTCTTTTCATCCGTTTGCACTGTGCATGGCCCATGTGAGTTTTTCATTTGTCCTAGGAAGCAAACATGCTCCTGCAGCATTTCGCTGCTTCTCTCAGTGATTTCTGAGTTTCTGATGCTAGGGCATCTGTTTTCCATGTTTGCAACAAGCAGAGCATCTGGGCTGCTGTCTGCTTGCTCTCTTTCGATGTTAGAAGCTGTCAAGTCGAACAAGCTCTGCTCTGCGAGAACAGTGCACACTGCTCTCACTGTGTATGCTTCTGTTCATCGGTTTGCACTGTGCCCAGCACAAGTGAGTTTTTCACTTTTTCAAGCAAGCAAGCATGGTCCTGTAGCATTTCTCTGCTTCGCTCAGTGATTTCTGAGATTCTGATACTAGGGTGTCTGTTTTCCATCTTTGCAACACGCAGAGAATGTAGGCTGAGGTCTGCTTGCTGTGTTTCCGTGTTAGAAGCTGTCAAGGTGAATACGCTCTGCTTTGCGAGAACCATACACACACCTCTCACTGTGTTTGCTTCTGTTCATCGGTTTGCGCTGTGCACGGCCCATGTGATTTTTTCAATTTTCAAGCAAGAAAACATGCTCCTGCAGCATTTCTCTACTTCTCTCTGTGATTTCTGAGATTCTGATGCTGGGGTGTCTGTTTTCCACATATGCAGCAAGCAGAGCATGTGGATTGCTGTCTGCTTGCTCTGTTTCCATGTTAGAAGCTGTCAAGTCGAACAAGCTCTGCTGTGCGAGAACAGTGCACACAGCCCTCACTGTGTATGCTTCTGTTCATCCGTTTGCACTGTGCACAGCCCAAGTAAGGTTTTCATTTGTCCCAGCAAGAAAACATGCCCCCGCAGCATTTCTCTGCTCCTCACATTGATTTTTGTGATTATGATGCTGGGGCGACTGTTTTCCATGTTTGCCGCAAGCAGAGCATGTGGGCTGCTGTCTGCTTGCTGTGTTTCCATGTTAGAAGCTGTCAAGTAGAACAAGCTCTGCTCTGCGAGAACCGTGCACACAGCTCTCACTGTGTATGCTTCTGTTCATCTGTTTGCACTACGCTCAGCCCATTTATGTTTTTCGTTGGTCCTAGCAAGAAAACATGCTCCTGCAGCATTTCCCTACATCTCTCTGTGATTTCTGAGATTCTGATGCTAGGGTGTCTGTTTTCCACATTTGCAGCAAGCAGAGCATGTGGATTGCTGTCTGCTTGCTCTGTTTCCATGTTAGAAGCTGTCAAGTAGAACAAGCTCTGCTCTGGAGAACCATGCACACAGCTCTCGCTATGTATGCTTCTTTTCATCCGTTTGCACTGTGCATGGCCCATGTGAGTTTTTCATTTGTCCTAGGAAGCAAACATGCTCCTGCAGCATTTCTCTACTTCTCTCAGTGATTTCTGAGATTCTGATGCTAGGGTGTCTGTTTTCCATGTTTGCAGCAAGCAGAGCATGTGGGCTGCTGTCTGCTTGCTGTGTTTCCATGTTAGAAGCTGTCAAGGTGAACAAGCTCTGCTTCGCGAGAACAGTGCACACTGCTCTCGCTATGTATGCTTCTGTTCATCTGTTTGCACTGTGCACAGCCCAAGTAAGTTTTTCACTTTTTCAAGCAAGCAAGCATGGTCCTGCAGCATTTCTATGCTTCGCTCAGTGATTTCTGAGATTCTGATACTAGGGTGTCTGTTTTCCATGTTTGCAGCAAGCAGAGCATGTGGGCTGCTGTCTGCTTGCTGTGTTTCCATGTTAGAAGCTGTCAAGGTCAACAAGCTCTGCTTCGCGAGAACCATACACACACCTCTCACTGTGTTTGCTTCTGTTCATCGGTTTGCGCTGTGCACGGCCCAAGTGATTTTTTCACTTTTTCAAGCAAGAAAACATGCTCCTGCAGCATTTCTCTACTTCTCTCTGTGATTTCTGAGATTCTGATGCTGGGGTGTCTGTTTTCCACATTTGCAGCAAGCAGAGCATGTGGATTGCTGTCTGCTTGCTCTGTTTCCATGTTAGAAGCTGTCAAGTCGAACAAGCTCTGCTGTGCGAGAACAGTGCACACAGCTCTCACTGTGTATGCTTCTGTTCATCCGTTTGCACTGTGCACAGCCCAAGTAAGGTTTTCATTTGTCCCAGCAAGAAAACATGCCCCCGCAGCATTTCTCTGCTCCTCTCATTGATTTTTGTGATTATGATGCTCCGGCGACTGTTTTCCATGTTTGCCGCAAGCAGAGCATGTGGGCTGCTGTCTGCTTGCTGTGTTTCCATGTTAGAAGCTGTCAAGTAGAACAAGCTCTGCTCTGCGAGAACCATGCACACAGCTCTCACTGTGTATGCTTCTGTTCATCTGTTTGCACTGCGCACAGCCCATTTGTGTTTTTCGTTGTTCCTAGCAAGAAAACATGCTCCTGCAGCATTTCTCTACTTCTCTCTGTGATTTCTGAGATTCTGATGCTAGGGTGTCTGTTTTCCATGTTTATAACAAGCAGAGCATGTGGGCTGCTGTCTGCTTGCTCTCTTTCCATGTTAGAAGCTGGCAAGCTGAACAAGCTTAGCTTTGCGAGAACAGTGCACACTGCTCTCGCTATGTATGCTTCTGTTCATCTGTTTGCACTGTGCACAGCCCAAGTAAGTTTTTCACTTTTTCAAGCAAGCAAGCATGGTCCTGCAGCATTTCTCTGCTTCGCTCAGTGATTTCTGACATTCTGATACTAGGGTGACTGTTTTCCATCTTTGCAACATGCAGAGAATGTAGGCTGAGGTCTGCTTGCTGTGTTTCCATGTTAGAAGCTGTCAAGGTGAACAAGCTCTGCTTTGCGAGAACCATACACACAGCTCTCACTGTGTTTGCTTCTGTTCATTGGTTTGCGCTGTGCACGGCCCTAGTGAGTTTTTCACTTTTTCAAGCAAGAAAACATGCTCCTGCAGCATTTCTCTGCTTCTCTCAGTGATTTCTGAGATTCTGATGCTGGGGCGTCTGTTTTCCATGTTTGCAGCAAGCACAGCATGTGGGTTCCTGTCTGCTTGCTCTCTTTCCATGTTAGAAGCTGTCAAGTTGAACAAGCTCTGCTATGCGAGAACCATGCACACAGCTCTCACTGGGTTTGCTTCTGTTCATCCGTTTGCACTGTGCACAGCCATTGGTGTTTTTCATTTGTCCTAGCAAGCAAACATGCTCCTGCAGCATTTCTCTGCTTCTCTCAGTGATTTCTGAGATTCTGATGCTAGGGTGTCTGTTTTCCATGTTTGCAGCAAGCAGAGCATGTGGGCTGCTGTCTGCTTGCTGTGTTTCCATGTTAGAAGCTGTCAAGTAGAACAAGCTCTGCTCTGCGAGAACCATGCACACAGCTCTCACTGTGTATGCTTCTGTTCATCTGTTTGCACTGCGCTCAGCCCATTTGTGTTTTTCGTTGGTCCTAGCAAGAAAACATGCCCCCGCAGCATTTCTCTGCTCCTCTCATTGATATTTGTGATTATGATGCTGGGGCGACTGTTTTCCATGTTTGCCGCAAGCAGAGCATGTGGGCTGCTGTCTGCTTGCTGTGTTTCCATGTTAGAAGCTGTCAAGTAGAACAAGCTCTGCTCTGCGAGAACCATGCACACAGCTCTCACTGTGTATGCTTCTGTTCATCTGTTTGCACTGCGCACAGCCCATTTGTGTTTTTCGTTGTTCCTAGCAAGAAAACATGCTCCTGCAGCATTTCTCTACTTCTCTCTGTGATTTCTGAGATTCTGATGCTAGGGTGTCCGTTTTCCATGTTTATAACAAGCAGAGCATGTGGGCTGCTGTCTGCTTGCTCTCTTTCCATGTTAGAAGCTGGCAAGCTGAACAAGCTCTGCTTTGCAAGAACAGTGCACACTGCTCTCGCTATGTATGCTTCTGTTCATCTGTTTGCACTGTGCACAGCCCAAGTAAGTTTTTCACTTTTTCAAGCAAGCAAGCATGGTCCTGCAGCATTTCTCTGCTTCGCTCAGTGATTTCTGAGATTCTGATACTAGGGTGACTGTTTTCCATCTTTGCAACATGCAGAGAATGTAGGCTGAGGTCTGCTTGCTGTGTTTCCATGTTAGAAGCTGTCAAGGTGAACAAGCTCTGCTTTGCGAGAACCATACACACAGCTCTCACTGTGTTTGCTTCTGTTCATTGGTTTGCGCTGTGCACGGCCCAAGTGAGTTTTTCACTTTTTCAAGCAATAAAACATGCTCCTGCAGCATTTCTCTGCTTCTCTCAGTGATTTCTGAGATTCTGATGCTGGGGCGTCTGTTTTCCATGTTTGCAGCAAGCACAGCATGTGGGTTCCTGTCTGCTTGCTGTGTTTCCATGTTAGAAGCTGTCAAGTTGAACAAGCTCTGCTATGCGAGAACCATGCACACAGCTCTCACTGTGTTTGCTTCTGTTCATCCGTTTGCACTGTGCACAGCCATTGGTGTTTTTCATTTGTCCTTTTTCAAGCAAACATGCTCCTGCAGCATTTCTCTGCTTCTCTCAGTGATTTCTGAGATTCTGATGCTAGGGTGTCTGTTTTCCATGTTTGCAGCAAGCAGAGCATGTGGGCTGCTGTCTGCTTGCTGTGTTTCCATGTTAGAAGCTGTCAAGGTGAACAAGCTCTGCTTCGCGAGAACAGTGCACACTGCTCTCGCTATGTATGCTTCTGTTCATATGTTTGCACAGTGCACAGCCCAAGTAAGTTTTTCACTTTTTCAAGCAAGCAAGCATGGTTCTGCAGCATTTCTCTGCTTCGCTCAGTGATTTCTGAGATTCTGATACTAGGGTGTCTGTTTTCCATCTTTGCAACACGCAGAGAATGTAGGCTGAGGTCTGCTTGCTGTGTTTCCATGTTCGAAGCTGTCAAGGTGAACAAGCTCTGCTTTGCGAGAACCATACACACAGCTCTCACTGTGTTTGCTTCTGTTCATTGGTTTGCGCTGTGCACGGCCCAATCGAGTTTTTCACTTTTTCAAGCAAGAAAACATGCTCCTGCAGCATTTCTCTGCTTCTCTCAGTGATTTCTGAGATTCTGATGCTGGGGCGTCTGTTTCCCATGTTTGCAGCAAGCACAGCATGTGGGTTCCTGTCTGCTTGCTCTGTTTCCATGTTAGAAGCTGTCAAGTCGAACAAGCTCTGCTGTGCGAGAACAGTGCACACAGCTCTCACTGTGTATGCTTCTGTTCATCCGTTTGCACTGTGCACAGCCCAAGTAAGGTTTTCATTTGTCCTAGCAAGAAAACATGCCCCCGCAGCATTTCTCTGCTCCTCTCATTGATTTTTGTGATTATGATGCTGGGGCGACTGTTTTCCATGTTTGCCGCAAGCAGAGCATGTGGGCTGCTGTCTGCTTGCCGTGTTTCCATGTTAGAAGCTGTCAAGTAGAACAAGCTCTGCTCTGCGAGAACCATGCACACAGCTCTCACTGTGTTTGCTTCTGTTCATCTGTTTGCACTGCGCACAGCCCATTTGTGTTTTTCGTTGGTCCTAGCAAGAAAACATGCTCCTGCAGCATTTCTCTACTTCTCTCTGTGATTTCTGAGATTCTGATGCTAGGGTGTCTGTTTTCCATGTTTATAACAAGCAGAGCATGTGGGCTGCTGTCTGCTTGCTGTGTTTCCATGTTAGAAGCTGGCAAGCTGAACAAGCTCTGCTTTGCGAGAACAGTGCACACTGCTCTCGCTGTGTATGCTTCTTTTCATCCGTTTGCACTGTGCATGGCCCATGTGAGTTTTTCATTTGTCCTAGGAAGCAAACATGCTCCTGCAGCATTTCTCTACTTCTCTCAGTGATTTCTGAGATTCTGATGCTAGGGTGTCTGTTTTCCATGTTTGCAGCAAGCAGAGCATGTGGGCTGCTGTCTGCTTGCTGTGTTTCCATGTTAGAAGCTGTCAAGGTGAACAAGCTCTGCTTCGCGAGAACAGTGCACACTGCTCTCGCTATGTATGCTTCTGTTCATCTGTTTGCACTGTGCACAGCCCAAGTAAGTTTTTCACTTTTTCAAGCAAGCAAGCATGGTCCTGCAGCATTTCTCTGCTTCGCTCAGTGATTTCTGAGATTCTGATACTAGGGTGTCTGTTTTCCATCTTTGTAACACGCAGGGAATGTAGGCTGAGGTCTGCTTGCTGTGTTTCCATGTTAGAAGCTGTCAAGGTGAACAAGCTCTGCTTTGCGAGAACCATACACACAGCTCTCACTGTGTTTGCTTCTGTTCATTGGTTTGCGCTGTGCACGGCCCAAGTGAGTTTTTCACTTTTTCAAGCAAGAAAACATGCTCCTGCAGCATTTCTCTGCTTCTCTCAGTGATTTCTGAGATTCTGATGCTGGGGCGTCTGTTTTCCATGTTTGCAGCAAGCACAGCATGTGGGTTCCTGTCTGCTTGCTCTCTTTCCATGTTAGAAGCTGTCAAGTTGAACAAGCTCTGCTATGCGAGAACCATGCACACAGCTCTCACTGGGTTTGCTTCTGTTCATCCGTTTGCACTGTGCACAGCCATTGGTGTTTTTCATTTGTCCTAGCAAGCAAACATGCTCCTGCAGCATTTCTCTGCTTCTCTCAGTGATTTCTGAGATTCTGATGCTAGGGTGTCTGTTTTCCATGTTTGCAGCAAGCAGAGCATGTGGGCTGCTGTCTGCTTGCTGTGTTTCCATGTTAGAAGCTGTCAAGTAGAACAAGCTCTGCTCTGCGAGAACCATGCACACAGCTCTCACTGTGTATGCTTCTGTTCATCTGTTTGCACTGTGCTCAGCCCATTTGTGTTTTTCGTTGGTCCTAGCAAGAAAACATGCCCCCGCAGAATTTCTCTGCTCCTCTCATTGATATTTGTGATTATGATGCTGGGGCGACTGTTTTCCATGTTTGCCGCAAGCAGAGCATGTGGGCTGCTGTCTGCTTGCTGTGTTTCCATGTTAGAAGCTGTCAAGTAGAACAAGCTCTGCTCTGCGAGAACCATGCACACAGCTCTCACTGTGTATGCTTCTGTTCATCTGTTTGCACTGCGCACAGCCCATTTGTGTTTTTCGTTGTTCCTAGCAAGAAAACATGCTCCTGCAGCATTTTTCTACTTCTCTCTGTGATTTCTGAGATTCTGAGGCTAGGGTGTCCGTTTTCCATGTTTATAACAAGCAGAGCATGTGGGCTGCTGTCTGCTTGCTCTCTTTCCATGTTAGAAGCTGGCAAGCTGAACAAGCTCTGCTTTGCGAGAACAGTGCACACTGCTCTCGCTATGTATGCTTCTGTTCATCTGTTTGCACTGTGCACAGCCCAAGTAAGTTTTTCACTTTTTCAAGCAAGCAAGCATGGTCCTGCAGCATTTCTCTGCTTCGCTCAGTGATTTCTGAGATTCTGATACTAGGGTGACTGTTTTCCATCTTTGCAACATGCAGAGAATGTAGGCTGAGGTCTGCTTGCTGTGTTTCCATGTTAGAAGCTGTCAAGGTGAACAAGCTCTGCTTTGCGAGAACCATACACACAGCTCTCACTGTGTTTGCTTCTGTTCATTGGTTTGCGCTGTGCACGGCCCAAGTGAGTTTTTCACTTTTTCAAGCAAGAAAACATGCTCCTGCAGCATTTCTCTGCTTCTCTCAGTGATTTCTGAGATTCTGATGCTGGGGCGTCTGTTTTCCATGTTTGCAGCAAGCACAGCATGTGGGTTCCTGTCTGCTTGCTCTCTTTCCATGTTAGAAGCTGTCAAGTTGAACAAGCTCTGCTATGCGAGAACCATGCACACAGCTCTCACTGTGTTTGCTTCTGTTCATCCGTTTGCACTGTGCACAGCCATTGGTGTTTTTCATTTGTCCTTTTTCAAGCAAACATGCTCCTGCAGCATTTCTCTGCTTCTCTCAGTGATTTCTGAGATTCTGATGCTAGGGTGTCTGTTTTCCATGTTTGCAGCAAGCAGAGCATGTGGGCTGCTGTCTGCTTGCTGTGTTTCCATGTTAGAAGCTGTCAAGGTGAACAAGCTCTGCTTCGCGAGAACAGTGCACACTGCTCTCGCTATGTATGCTTCTGTTCATCTGTTTGCACTGTGCACAGCCCAAGTAAGTTTTTCACTTTTTCAAGCAAGCAAGCATGGTCCTGCAGCATTTCTCTGCTTCGCTCAGTGATTTCTGAGATTCTGATACTAGGGTGTCTGTTTTCCATCTTTGTAACACGCAGGGAATGTAGGCTGAGGTCTGCTTGCTGTGTTTCCATGTTCGAAGCTGTCAAGGTGAACAAGCTCTGCTTTGCGAGAACCATACACACAGCTCTCACTGTGTTTGCTTCTGTTCATTGGTTTGCGCTGTGCACGGCCCAAGTGAGTTTTTCACTTTTTCAAGCAAGAAAACATGCTCCTGCAGCATTTCTCTGCTTCTCTCAGTGATTTCTGAGATTCTGATGCTGGGGCGTCTGTTTTCCATGTTTGCAGCAAGCACAGCATGTGGGTTCCTGTCTGCTTGCTCTGTTTCCATGTTAGAAGCTGTCAAGTACAACAAGCTCTGCTCTGCGAGAACCATGCACACAGCTCTCACTGTGTTTGCTTCTGTTCATCCGTTTGCACTGTGCACAGCCCAAGTAAGGTTTTCATTTGTCCTAGCAAGAAAACATGCCCCCGCAGCATTTCTCTGCTCCTCTCATTGATTTTTGTGATTATGATGCGGGGGCGACTGTTTTCCATGTTTGCCGCAAGCAGAGCATGTGGGCTGCTGTCTGCTTGCTGTGTTTCCCTGTTAGAAGCTGTCAAGTAGAACAAGCTCTGCTCTGCGAGAACCATGCACACAGCTCTCACTGTGTATGCTTCTGTTCATCTGTTTGCACTGCGCACAGCCCATTTGTGTTTTTCGTTGGTCCTAGCAAGAAAATATGCTCCTGCAGCATTTCTCTACTTCTCTCAGTGATTTCTGAGATTCTGATGCTAAGGTGTCTGTTTTCCATGTTTATAACAAGCAGAGCATGTGGGCTGCTGTCTGCTTGCTCTCTTTCCATGTTAGAAGCTGGCAAGCTGAACAAGCTCTGCTTTGCGAGAACAGTGCACACTGCTCTCGCTGTGTATGCTTCTGTTCATCTCTTTGCACTGTGCACGGCCCAAGTAAGTTTTTCACTTTTTCAAGCAAGCAAGCATGGTCCTGCAGCATTTCTCTGCTTCTCTCAGTGATTTCTGAGATTCTGATGCTGGGGCGTCTGTTTTCCATGTTTGCAGCAAGCACAGCATGTGGGTTCCTGTCTGCTTGCTCTCTTTCCATGTTAGAAGCTGTCAAGTTGAACAAGCTCTGCTATGCGAGAACCATGCACACAGCTCTCACTGTGTTTGCTTCTGTTCATCCGTTTGCACTGTGCACAGCCATTGGTGTTTTTCATTTGTCCTAGCAAGCAAACATGCTCCTGCAGCATTTCTCTGCTTCTCTCAGTGATTTCTGAGCTTCTGATGCTAGGGTGTCTGTTTTCCATGTTTGCAGCAAGCAGAGCATGTGGGCTGCTGTCTGCTTGCTGTGTTTCCATGTTAGAAGCTGTCAAGGTGGACAAGCTCTGCTTCGCGAGAACAGTGCACACTGCTCTCGCTATGTATGCTTCTGTTCATATGTTTGCACAGTGCACAGCCCAAGTAAGTTTTTCACTTTTTCAAGCAAGCAAGCATGGTTCTGGAGCATTTCTCTGCTTCGCTCAGTGATTTCTGAGATTCTGATACTAGGGTGTCTGTTTTCCATCTTTGCAACACGCAGAGAATGTAGGCTGAGGTCTGCTTGCTGTGTTTCCATGTTAGAAGCTGTCAAGGTGAACAAGCTCTGCTTTGCGAGAACCATACACACAGCTCTCACTGTGTTTGCTTCTGTTCATTGGTTTGCGCTGTGCACGGCCCAAGTGAGTTTTTCACTTTTTCAAGCAAGAAAACATGCTCCTGCAGCATTTCTCTGCTTCTCTCAGTGATTTCTGAGATTCTGATGCTGGGGTGTCTGTTTTCCACATTTGCAGCAAGCAGAGCATGTGGATTGCTGTCTGCTTGCTCTGTTTCCATGTTAGAAGCTGTCAAGTTGAACAAGCTCTGCTATGTGTGAACCATGCACACTGCTCTCACTGTGTTTGCTTCTGTTCATCTGTTTGCACTGTGCACAGCCATTGGTGTTTTTCATTTGTCCTAGCAAGCAAACATGCTCCTGCAGCATTTCTCTGCTTCTCTCAGTGATTTCTGAGATTCTGATGCTGGGGTGTCTGTTTTCCACATTTGCAGCAAGCAGAGCATGTGGATTGCTGTCTGCTTGCTCTGTTTCCATGTTAGAAGCTGTCAAGTCGAACAAGCTCTGCTGTGCGAGAACAGTGCACACAGCTCTCACTGTGTATGCTTCTGTTCATCCGTTTGCACTGTGCACAGCCCAAGTAAGGTTTTCATTTGTCCCAGCAAGAAAACATGCCCCCGCAGCATTTCTCTGCTCCTCTCATTGATTTTTGTGATTATGATGCTCCGGCGACTGTTTTCCATGTTTGCCGCAAGCAGAGCATGTGGGCTGCTGTCTGCTTGCTGTGTTTCCATGTTAGAAGCTGTCAAGTAGAACAAGCTCTGCTCTGCGAGAACCATGCACACAGCTCTCACTGTGTATGCTTCTGTTCATCTGTTTGCACTGCGCACAGCCCATTTGTGTTTTTCGTTGTTCCTAGCAAGAAAACATGCTCCTGCAGCATTTCTCTACTTCTCTCTGTGATTTCTGAGATTCTGATGCTAGGGTGTCCGTTTTCCATGTTTATAACAAGCAGAGCATGTGGGCTGCTGTCTGCTTGCTCTCTTTCCATGTTAGAAGCTGGCAAGCTGAACAAGCTCTGCTTTGCGAGAACAGTGCACACTGCTCTCGCTATGTATGCTTCTGTTCATCTGTTTGCACTGTGCACAGCCCAAGTAAGTTTTTCACTTTTTCAAGCAAGCAAGCATGGTCCTGCAGCATTTCTCTGCTTCGCTCAGTGATTTCTGAGATTCTGATACTAGGGTGACTGTTTTCCATCTTTGCAACATGCAGAGAATGTAGGCTGAGGTCTGCTTGCTGTGTTTCCATGTTAGAAGCTGTCAAGGTGAACAAGCTCTGCTTTGCGAGAACCATACACACAGCTCTCACTGTGTTTGCTTCTGTTCATTGGTTTGCGCTGTGCACGGCCCTAGTGAGTTTTTCACTTTTTCAAGCAAGAAAACATGCTCCTGCAGCATTTCTCTGCTTCTCTCAGTGATTTCTGAGATTCTGATGCTGGGGCGTCTGTTTTCCATGTTTGCAGCAAGCACAGCATGTGGGTTCCTGTCTGCTTGCTCTCTTTCCATGTTAGAAGCTGTCAAGTTGAACAAGCTCTGCTATGCGAGAACCATGCACACAGCTCTCACTGGGTTTGCTTCTGTTCATCCGTTAGCACTGTGCACAGCCATTGGTGTTTTTCATTTGTCCTAGCAAGAAAACATGCTCCTGCAGCATTTCTCTACTTCTCTCTGTGATTTCTGAGATTCTGATGCTGGGGCGTCTGTTTTCCATGTTTGCAGCAAGCACAGCATGTGGGTTCCTGTCTGCTTGCTCTGTTTCCATGTTAGAAGCTGTCAAGTCGAACAAGCTCTGCTGTGCGAGA